>JADBJO010001894.1:133513-148513 GCA_016801955.1 Conus betulinus | reverse complement strand
GCTTTCGTGACTGTAATTTGTATTCCAGCCTCACTTACCCGATGACGATAGTGCATGCGTCATAAAATGATATGACGTCGGGCCTTGAACTGAAATAGCGAGCTGGTGTTCCCAACCTTGGTGACTTCACTGTTTTTACTCGTAGATCTCTCTCGAAACTTACCTGAGCTGGAGGGTTGATCTTCTACCCTACTCTCACACCCCATTCGTCGGCATACCAAATGCAACAAAAACCACCATCATCATTATGAACATCATTATCATCATCAGGCCTGTCATGTCTTGTGTTTACTACTCAGCGTTCTATCTTGACGGAGAATACGGCTCAAAGAATGTCGGTTTGAGAAATTCTCTCTCTCTCTCTCTCTCTCTCTCTCTCTCTTCAAAGTTTGCATGAGTGAACATACCCCACTCTCTCCATCAGGAAGCATTAGGAAGTAAATGACTAGACAGTGTCTACGGTTACAAGGCCAATGTCACAACAATTTCTGCTAGACGTTTTGGTGCATGTAAGACGTATTCGACTCAAAGCTTTGAACAAACCATAGAGAACTACTGCATCGCAAGAACGAAGGGTCGTCGCTCTGTTTTGTCCACAGAAAATACAACAACCTTGCCTGAATGTTCTTGCTGCAAGGTTTATGTGTGCTGATGCATTAGGCGACTAAAAGGGAAAACGATTAAATAGATACAGCGTACTGCTTACAACACACACACACACACACACACACACACACACACACACACACACACACACGCACACACACACACACACACACACACACACACACACACACACACACACACACACACACTAACCACTTAATTGTGTGCTTACGCTCTGATTGATCCAGATTGATTCTAAGACACTCCACGGTTGTGCTTAATGAGCTATCATAGAAAAAAAAAATCAATACCTGCGACTAAGGAAGCAACCGAAATGACAGGTGACAGAATACAAACAGACGTCAGTTGTGTATATTTTCTGCTTTGATATTTTGACGTGTGTGTGTGTGTGTGTGTGTGTGTGTGTGTGTGTGTGTGTGTGTGTGTTTTTGGACATATGTGTGTGTGCGCACCAGCACGCGCACGCCCATGTGTGTGTGTGTGTGTGTGTGTGTGTGTGTGTGTGTGTGCGCGCGCGCGCATACGTGCTCACATGTGTTGCCGCATGTGTGTGTGTTTTCCGTTTGAATTTTTTTTTTTTTTTTTTAACAAGGCATCGCGCTCACAGGTATCGTGTCATTCTATTCTATTACATTCGATTCATTGACACTGACGTTCTTGTCAAAATATCAATAATTCCCGTGTTCGAATAATTCCTTTCTGTTTACAACAATGGATGAAATCCTGTTCCGCTACATGCATCCCTCCGCTCTCTCCACCCACACTCCCACATCCACGTCACCCGTGCCAACCTTCCGCGTGTCCTTATCCGCTTCGTTTACCACATCAAGGTCCTGTATTTACAAAAAAAAAAAAAGAATAAATGAAAAGGTGATCGTGAAGTTGACCTTCAATGAGTTGCACGCGCGAATCGTATCGTAGCTTGTCACTTTCACTTTGAATGAAGCACGTGGTAGTATTTCCACTTAGTTTTCTTTTTGATGTGAAAAGATGTTTGTTTTTTTTTTTTTTTTTCTTTTCTTTTTTTTTTCAAACTGCACTTTTAAAAGTAATAGTTCAAAGCAGAACAAAGTGACACGCAGAGGAAATAGCATTGTATCATAAAACGTCAGACAATTAAAGGGACATCACTCGAAACTCAAAATCGAAGCTGTTTTGAACACAAGTGTTTCCATCACTGAATAATCATCGAAATTTCCATTTCTCCAGTTACTGATCATTCTTTTCATAGTAAAAAAAAAAAAAAAAAAAAAAACAAAAAAACAAAACAACAAAAAAAAACAAACAAAAAAAAAAAAAACGTCCCATCTGTGTCCACTCTTACCTCCATTGTTGCAGTGATACATGAAGAATCTGTATAGCAGAAATGACCGGGTCTTTGCCCGCACCTTTGCTGACGATGAACACCAGCTAACACAGAGGAAAAAACACCACTGACAGGTGGTGGCAGCCAGGCGACTAGTTCTTCACCCAGTCTCCTGCATGGAATCACTCGTTTGATCGTGGCTGATAATAGTGCCCCCCCTGCGTTGCTGGTGTTGGGATGTTTCGGCAACGTGATGATCATTGTGGTGATGCGAGCAAGCCGGCCTTCAGAATCTACCAGCTTGTCTGTCTGTGTACTTCATTGCACTTGGCTGCGTCCGATCTTTGTCCTCTGGATCAATTTCGCTGTGGAACTGGCCAGGAAGGAGCTTTTGGACACCCCTCTCTTCTACTTCCATCAAATGTCTGGCACAATTCCCCTTCTTCGGCGTGCGTACATGTCCTCGATGACGTCAGCATGGTTTCTGGTGGCTCTGACGTGTCGGCGAATGTTGTTGTCGTTAGTGCTGCCGCATCGCGTGGATCTTTTTGTGCACGGCGAGGGGAGGGAAGTTCGTCACTGCTGCCATTATAACCGTTTCCTGTGCGGCGAGCGTGCACATCTTTGTCCATTATCGTGCAGAGTACTTCCAAGGAGGGTATCCAGCACACGGTCAGCTGGGACAAACATGCAGCAAACATATTCGGGCTCGTCTGCCTCTGTGCGACTTCAGTGATTCCCTTTCTGCTCCTGGTTGTGGCGAACTCTGTTCCGATTTAGGGAGTCATGCAATCGTCGTGAAGAGGTCAGGTAAACAGGACCGGGCGTGGAGACAGCCAGCCACACCTCCCAACGATCGGCCAGAGTGTCTGTCTGTCTGCCTCCCCCCCCCCTCCTCTCTGTGTGACTGTGTGTCTGTCTGTCTGTCTGTGTGTCGGTCTGTCTGTCTGTCTGTCTATCCATCTGTGTGTGTGTGTGTGTGTGTGTGTGTGTGTGTGTGTGTGTGTGTTCTTCCCCCCCTCTCTCTCTCTCTCTCTCTCTGTCTATCTGTCAGTCTGTCTGTCAGTCTGTGTCTGTCTGTCTGTCTGTCTGTCCGTCTGTCCGTCAGCCTATTTGTGTCTGCCTCTCTCTGTGTCTGTCGGTCAGTCTGTCTGTCGGTTTGTTTGTCTGTCTGTCTGACTGACTGTCTATCTGTCCGTTCTGCCTCTCTCTCCTCTCTCTCTCTCTCTCTCTCTCTCTCTCTCATTGAATGGTGTAGAATAGCAAGGACAGATCGGAAGCATAGGCATTGCCTAAAATCTCTATCCTTGAGTAATAAAGTTTTTGAGTCTAGAGTCTTGAGTCTCCATACATACATACACATGTACATACACATATGCATACACACATCAGTTAAGGAATAAACAAATGAACAAATTGATGATGATGAAGATGATGATAATGCTGCTGCTGCTGCTGCTGCTGCTGATAGTAGTACTAATAACAATAACAGTAATAATGATTAGGTCAGGTCCGATAGACAGATCCACTACTAGTAATCGGCATTCTAGTACTACCTTTCACAGGTTCGGATCGTCGGCAATTAAACCGGAACCCCCACCAGCTCTCAGGAGGATGGTGAGGAGGGTGGCTAGACACCCTGTTGGAAATAGATAAAAAAAAAAAAAAAATCCATCAAAGGACGCCAGCTCTGGAGAGCTATTCACGGCCATCTAGCTAAGGGAGTAAACCCTGTTGAAATTAAAAAAAAAAAAAAAAAAAAACTTCCGGAGTGGAACTCCTAAGGTGGTTGCATGGCACATTTTGTCACCTCCCGGCAGCTCCTGCGACCGCGTTGGCACCAAAATGTAACAACTCTGCTGTTTCTTTGATCCGTCAGCGAAGTGAGGAGAGAGAGAGAGAGAGAGAGAGAGAGAGAGAGAGAGAGAGATGAGAGAGAGAGAGAGAGAGAGAGAGAGAGAGAGAAGAGAGAGAGAGGGGTGGGAGCTCCATGAGAGAGGAGAGAGAGAGAAAGAGAGGAGAGAGAGAGAGAGAGAGAGAGAGAGAGAGAGAGGTAGAGAGAGAGAGAAGAGATGAGGGAGAGAGAGACGAGAGTGGGAGAGAGAGATAGAGAGGAGTGAGGGGAGTGAGAGAGAAGAGAGATGAGGAGAGACCAGAGAGAGAGAGGGGAAAGGACAAGCTACATGGGCAGCAGCCTGTTCTCCATATTACAACGCCCAGGCTTATATCCGTCCATCCATCCACAGTCACTCACTTGCACCTGCGACCTGGAGAGGACACTCCAGCTTCGCTACTTGCGTCAGCTGGTTCAGGGGCATGTGACGATGACCTCTGTGTCTAGAGAACAGGAACACTGTGACCGTAACTATAACCTTGAACCACATCAACAGCCTCCAGTGTACTGCGGCATCAGAGGGTGTCCCCAACGTGAACGACAATGTTTGAAGACGAAACGAAACACACACACACACACACACACACACACACACACACACACACACACACACACACACACACAGACAGATACACACACACACACACACACACACACACACACACACACACACACACACAGGCGCGCGCACGCACGCACGCACGCACGCACGCACGCACGCACGCACACACACACACACACACACACACCTACAAAGGTGATGGTGGAGCCCAGGGGTCCAGTCTCGGGCAGGGCAGGGCAGTCCACACAAGTCCTGAAATGGGGGCCGGAATAGCTCAGTTGGTAGAGCGCCGGACTCGTGATCCTGGGGTCACGGGTTCGAATTTCGGTGCTGGTGGATTTTGCCCTCGGAAGTAACATTGGTTTCTGACTCCATTCCCCATACAGTCCTTCGAATGAGGCTATAAACCGAGATTCCGTGTGTGAACGCACGCACACCATCTTGCACACACGTCAAATCCCATCACCGACTTTCGGAAGAGAAGGCCAGTTTGGCCGTTGGTATGGATGACACGTTACACATAGCATGCACCTTCGCCGAAGATGAAGTATGGCTGCCTTAATGGCGGGATACGAAACGGTCATACGCACAAAAACTCCACTGCCTGTCTATACGGGCAGTGTCCGCAGGAGTATCAGCCTGCGTACGCAGAAAGAAAGAAATAAAGTCCTGAAACATTGGATAGCTAGGAAATAATGTTCAATGTGTTGTTTTTTTACAACACCAACACCTATGTGATCACTGACATTTGGTTTTGCATGGGCTATTTGATGTCCACTGCCCACTGTAAAGTTTGCAGTTGAAGCAAAACTGTTTCAGAGCTAAGAATGTGTAAACACTGTCGATGGTATAGTAGCCTCTTTTAAAATCTCCCTTGATATTTCCCCAGTAGTGTCTTGCAGTTCAATCCATTTTTGTATCCTTTAGTTTAGTTTATATACTTCACCGCTTGTATCGCATAGCGATATTTGCTCTGCAGTTATTCAGATCGCCTGTATTGCCTTTTTTTAAAACGTAAAGGTAGCACAATACTTTCTGTCCAGTTATTTTGGAATATCATCCACTTATCAAACAAAGTATTAAAAGTCAATGATTTGATCACCCGCATATTCTAACATTTCACCAATAATTCCATCTGGACCCGCAGATTGACCAATCTTTAACTTCCTTATCGCCAGCAACACTTCGTCTTTAGATATCGGGCGGTTCATAGAAACATTCATCGTTCTATTCAGAACTGAAATTATCTTGGCAGTCGCTACTTATACAAGTATCTTCAGTTTGTAAACTTGTTTCGAGCAACTCTTTAAAATGATTGTATCAATCATCGATTTTAAATTGTTACGTGGTTGTTTTTCTTTTCGAAGAAATTTTATGCATATTTTCCCCAAAATAACTATTGATCATTTACTGACACGACTAACAATTCCAATGATTTGTCATTATGTTGTTGTTCTTTAAATTCTAGGAACTTCTTATACGCTCTCCCAGCTGTGCGGTAAGCGACACGATCAGTATTACCCAAGATCTGTCGACATCTTTTTAACTAGGAGGAAAAAAGGGCCAAACTGACCTGAATGTGGTAGCCGGTCCTAAAGGTGAGGTAGGATTTCCCGACGTTTCGGGCCCTAGGCTTTTCTTCATGGGGAAAAAAAGTAGGGAATGAAGAAGAGAAGAGAGCAAAACCGAGACAGAAGTAAAACTAAGAACAGTGAGAAGTAATCAAGAGGAAAAGGCAAAGAAGACAAAAGGTGAGTATTAATTACAGGAAAAAGGGATGTTTGAACAGTTGCTTAAAAAAAAAAAAAAAACAAAAAACAAAAAAAACGGGGGGGGGGGGGGGGGGGGGGGGGGGGGGGGGGGGGGGGGGGGAGTGTCAGTTTGACCCTTTATCCTCTTATATGAAATCCTGCAGTCAAGATTTCCTCTTCATCTTTTTTAACTATCTTTTCGCTTTTGATTTACTCGGGTTACATTCTGTGTCATAGCAATCACTGTGTTCATTGTTAATGTTCAGAGAATATGATTATTTTTTATACCATCAGCGTATTAAAATTTATTCTGGGCCTCATTAGAGTCACGATCGATCATATGAATAGCATCTTCAAAAGATGACAGTAGTCTATCCAAATGCATTGCGTAAACATATGTTTGACGAAAGAAAGGGTTCCGCACAAAGTTTTTAATAACATCACATTCCAGTCCAATATTTGCAGACACAGGATTACAATTTTGCACTCCAAAATGAAATTCGACAGGCAAATGGTCAGATTCCAATCTGTCAGATACAAATGAACTACAAGAAGCCAAGACAACCGAAAACAATTCTCGAAAAAAAAAAAAAAAATAGTCATTGACACTACATCCTGATTCAGAAATGTAGTTGCAGTGCCCATCAAGATCACCGTAACAAATTCCATTGAGTATACACAGTCCACGTAAAGTGCACATATTCTGCAAACATTTTCCAGAGTTATTCAGCATTTTATCTGGGGATTTTCTTTCCAAACATTCAGAACAGTCCCTAAAATCAGCACTACAATTATTATGCTCGTAGAAAACATGTGGAGAAATATTAGCAGTTCTGCTGTTTAGGTCGCCAGCCAAAACCACATGCACATCATTCAGAGAGAGAGAGAGAGAGAGAGAGAGAGAGAGAGAGAGAGAGAGAGAGAGGGTCAAGGATGAAGTCGTAGCTGGCATGAAACGGTAAATACTGTTAGCTGTGGACAAGTTGTGATGCACGTATACATTTAGGCAGAAGAGACCAGGAAAGTTCGCATGAAACAGTCACACTCTTTGCTCCGACCTGTATAATGGACCACTGCAGTCGACCGCATAGGGAAGAGAATGACAAGTTTCCATTGAACAATCACCTTGGTTTCTTCAGCAGTTTGTTGTGGATCAGTGCTGTGGCACGAGTGGGAGAGAGAATGAGTGTTGAATGAGATAGTTTCATTGTTACTCCCCCCCCCCCCCCCCACTACTTTCAAAGTAAGGTGACTAAAGGCGGGAACTGAAACACTTTTTGAAAAGAAATGTTAGTTGTTCTGCAAGGCAATGCGGACAAACTGATTACAGGAGAAGACAAGACACTCGTCGTGTAATCTGTTTGTCCATATCGTCTTTTGGAATCACTAGCATTTCTTTTTAAAAGGTGTTCCCCTGCAAAGTCCAGGTCACGGTCCAGGGCAATTCTCTCCAGCTGGTTCCAGGTTTTCCCAACGCTGTCACATCTGCATGGAGGTCTCGGCGCCAGGAGTTCCTTGGGCGGCCTCTCTTTCTTTTTCCCTGCGGGTTCCAGGACAATGCCTGCTTGGTGGTGTTGTCGGCAGGCTTTCTTAGGGTGTGGCCTATCCACCTCCATCTCCTTTGGAGAATATCTGCATCGGCTGGCTTCTGATTTGTCTGTTGCCACAGGTCCTCGTTGCTGATCCTGTCTGGCCAGTGGATCCTCAGTATGCGCCTCAGACAGGAATTGATGAAAGTCTGGATCTTGTTGGTGATGGTAACTGTGGTTCGCCACGTCTCAGCTCCATAAAGAAGGCACTGTTTTGACGTTGCTATTGAATATCCTTATCTTGGTTTTCTGGAGATGACATTTGATTTCCAGATATTCTTCAGCTGGAGAAAGGCTGCTCTCGTTTTCCCGATTCTGGCTCTGACGTCAGCATCTGTACCACCTTGTATGTCGACGACGCTGCCAAGATAAGCGAAGTTGTCCACCTCCTCCAGCGTGTTGCCTTCTAGCATGATGGGGTCTTGGTTTGTGGCACTGGCTTTCATGACTTTGCTCTTTCCTTTGTGGATGTTCATTCCAATGCTGGATGACGTTTCTGCCACTGTTGTGGTCTTGTTTTGCATCTGTGGCTGGGTGTGTGAAAGAAGGGCCAAATCATCGGCAAAGTCTAGGTCGTCCAGCTGCTTCCAAGGAGTCCACTGGATGCCATTGCGCTTGCCTGCAGTTGACGTCTTCATAACCCAGTCTATACCAAGAAGGAACAGGAATGGTGAGAGAGAGGCACCTTTGTCTCACCCCTATTTTCACTTCAAAAGCATCTGTAAGTTGACCTCCATGTACAACTCTGTAGGTCATCCCCTCATAAGAATTTCGGACGGTGCCGATGAATTTCTCTGGTGCGCTATAATGTCGCCACAGCTTCCAAATGGATGCTCTGTCGACGCTGTCGAAAGCCTTCTCGTAATCGATGAAATTGATATACAGTGGTGAGTTCCACTCCGACGACTGCTCCAGGATGATGTGGAGTGTGGCAATCTGGTCGGTGCATGATCTGTCCTGGCGGAAGCCCGCTTGCTGATCTCTGAGATGTGCGTCTACCTGGTCCTTCATCCTTTCCAATAGGATTCTGTTGAATACCTTTCTGGGACTGACAGCAATGTGATGCCTCTGTAGTTGGTGTATGAGCTGAGGTCACCTTTCTTCGGCAGTTTGATCAGGTAACCTTCTTTCCATTCTGTTGGGACCTGTTCTTCCTCCCAAATCCTTGCAAAAAGAGGGTGTAATATCTCTACTGTGGTTTCTGTATCCATCTTCAAAACCTCTGCAGGTATACTGTCTGGGCCTGCAGCCTTTCCGTTCCTTAGCTTCTTTATCGCCTCTCTGATCTCTTCTCTGGTAGGTGCGCCGCAGCTGATGGGAAGATCATTCTCAGCTGGCTGGATATTAGGTGGATATTCTGGCACTGGCCTGTTTAGTAGTTCTTCAAAGTGCTCTTTCCATCTCTGTTTCTGTCCATCCTCACCTTGTATTGCCTTTCCCTTCTTGTCTTTCACGGGCCTCTCTGACTTGCTGAACTTCCCTGACAACTTCTTCGTGGTGTCATACAAGTTCTTCATGTTGCCACGTCTCGCTGCCTCTTCTGCCTCCACTGCCAGATTCTCAATGTACTTCCTCTTGTCTGCCTTCACACTTTTCTTTACTTCTTCGTTAACTCCTGTATACTGTTGCTGAGCTCTGTTTTTTTCCTGTTCTTGTCAGGCTGTTGTTGACTGCCGCCTTCTTCTGCTTTCTCCCTTCTATTTTCTTTAAAGATCTGCCGCGAGATCCACTCCTTTTGATTTTATTTCTTTATGGCCTGGTACAACTTTACAGGTTGTAACCCAGGCCTCTTTCATTGCTCCCCATCTCTCATCAATTGCCACTTCTTCCTCAAGCAGCTCTCGCAGGATCTGATAGCGGTTTAAAAGTTCAGTTTAGAATTCCTCATTCTTTGTTGGGTCTTTTAGAAGGACTGTGTTGAATCTCTGACGACGGGTGATTTCCCCCGTCCAGTTTTTCTTCAGTTTCAGTTTTAAAGCGCCCTGTGAGCAGATGGTAATCTGAAGCGACATCTGCTCCTCTCCGGACGCGGGCATCCAAGAGCGATCTTCTGAACTTCTTGTAGATGCATATGTGGTCAATCTGATTTTCAGTTGTGTGTTTCGGGAGAAACAGATACACTGTGAATGAATTATCTATTTATTACATCAACGCAAAAAAAAAATGACACAAATTATCCCATGGGGTAAATATTGTCCGGCTGTATGGAATGAAAACACGCGTGTTACTCTTGTTAATGAATCATTTTTTTTTTTTTACATATACATCACTGAGCTCGTAACAGTTTCAGAAAACGGAGTTCCTGTTTTCTGCGCCGTTTCTCCAGGATGATATTCAAAGTGTAGAGGAACGGGTTGAGTGCTGAATTGAGTGGCAAGACAAAAATGGCCATTCCAACGTTTACTCTCCCCTGGAATGACGACACCACTGGCAGCCAGGACCCCACACAGACCGATAGGAAACCAGCACAGGAAATCGGACACAGCGACAGATAGGAGACGCCTGGCGATAGTTGCCTCCTTGGACTGGGCGCTGTACGTGTCAATGTCTTTGGTCTTTGGTAGCATATTAGACATTGCATTGCTCCTCACTGACCAGTAAATAAGACACTGACCCACACCAATCGTCAGAAAGAGGATCAGGTTGCAAATGATCATGATACGAAGGAGTAACTGTGACCAGGGAAGTCAGCTCTGGTGACAGGCAGCGGAATACAAATACCTGTCTGGTGGAAAAACTCCCAGTGTGAAGTGATAGGTAGCAGAGGCACGATTGCCAGCGTAATTCCCATTGTCCAAACAATAATGCAGGCCACAGAATCGGATCTGCTTCCAAACCGGATCTGACTGAAAGGAAAGCGGAGCACAAGGAATCGATCCAAAGTGATCAAGCAGATAAGGAATGCTGATACCTCACTTGATAACAATGACATGAACCCAGCAATGCTACAAGTAGAACTCTTTATCCATGCAGTTTCCTTCCAAATATAAACACCAGCATAAATCCAGTCTGCTACACCAATGAAGACCAAATACACTCCCATGAAAAAGTCAGAAACACACAGATGAAGAACAAAACATCACAAAACTAGTCTTGGTCCTTTTTGACATGAAGTAAATACGGTAGACAAAACCGCCAAAGTTTCCCAAAACAGCCAATACAGCACATACTGCAAGAGCACAACGATAAGCAGTAGATTTCAACAAGTCATCACATGAGGATATTTCATCAGATGGGGCTGAACATTGGCCTCGAAAAGTGTCTGGTAATATACTAGCACAACACAATTTGAAGTTGTCTGCAGACATGTACATGAGTTTTGTCAATTGTTTCATGAAATCTGGAGTGAAATCATTTACAGGACAGCCTTGTAAATCAAAGGTGTGTGAAGATCAGGAAAACGACCCTTTCCCTGCAGAGTGTTTTATTTTACTCCATGACAGATCAAAAACTTGCAAATTTGGCAAGAGAGCTGACAAAGTGGTCATATTGAGGGAATCAGCTTGGGCATGGGAAATATTGAAGATCACCAGTGAAGGATGTACATACAGGTTCTGGACATAAGAAAAACTACCAGCCACAGGATTACCTGCCATGTTCAATATCCGAAGCTGAGGCATTCCAGCAAAGTGGCTGAAGTTGATGAAGTGAAGCTGATTCCAACTGAGATCCACACTATGAAGATTGAGTAAAATGAATTCTGTCAGTTTCCTTAGTCCACAAGCTTCACACCCAAGTGGATGAGCATGGTATTATGAGTAGCATCACTCACCTGCATTCCACTACCAGAAGCTTCAAGTAGCGTAGCTGGGGAAAAAGAGCTCAGAGGGAAAGTGTGGTTGCAGAAAAAGGCAAAACCATAACAAACACACACCTTAGGACAAGGAACGCTGCAGATCCGTTCATCATCGTGCTGTGGGCATTGTGGCAGACCATCACACAGGTGATTCACGTGCACACAGATTGTTTTGTACCTGTCACGGCATCGATAAAACCCTGGACACGTCTTGTAGCTCCGACAGTCAGCTTCGTCCTCATGGCGTGGACAGTCGATCATGTCATTACACCTGACATACACAGGGAGACAATAGCCATCGTCATGACACTGGAAATGAGTGTCTGGGCACTGCGTGCTGGCTTCTGGCAGAGGGGTCACACTAAACCCTCCGGGTCTGTCAAAGTTGATCACAGCTGGGGGTACAACCTTTGCAAAGGTGTAGGAGTTGATGTCGCAGCCTGTCTCATCGAAATTCGTTATGCAGTCATTGAACCCATCACATCGTTTGGAAGCATCTACACACTGTCCAGAAGAGAGCAGGTACTGGTCTCAACCAAATGTAATGCACAGCACTGAAGTTCTCTGTATTTCTCATTAAAATTAGCAGAACATTAGACAGCACAGACAGCCATGAGCACTATATAGAAAAAAAAATTGTATAAATGGTACTAAAAGCTTTACATTGGTTGTGATACACTCTGCAAATTGACAGCAACATCAGCAGGGTAATGCCAGTGACTTGTGCGATCTTGTCGCAGCATTTATGATTGCTGACATCGTCGACGCGATGCAAAACGGCATAAAAGCCAACGATTCGATCATACAATGACCTGATTTCATATTTCACACAAAA
This sequence comes from Conus betulinus, assembly GCA_016801955.1. Taxonomy (NCBI): domain Eukaryota; kingdom Metazoa; phylum Mollusca; class Gastropoda; order Neogastropoda; family Conidae; genus Conus; species Conus betulinus. Next base: position 136,153 of record JADBJO010001894.1, on the reverse strand, counting down.
AATGTAAAAGGAAATGAAATTGAAAGTAAATCAACAAAGTTAAAAGAAAAACCGTTTTGAAGCCTACATCTCCTCATCTTCTTCTTCTTCTTCTTCTTCTTCTTCTTCTTCTTCTTCTTTCTCTGATTAACGTCCTTGCAAATTTACTTTAGGCTGAAAAATCCAAATGATAGCGTCCTTGCATATTTTAGACTGCTTATGTAGTGCTTGTCATGAACGTCGATCATGGCATTGAAGACAAGAAGCAGACCTAGATGTGTTCCTGGCCAGGCAAAGAAAAGGTTGTGGGAATAAATCACTCTTACAGTTTATAGAGGTTGAGGCATATAAATAAGATGAAAAGAATCAGAATCACAGCCATGTTTATATATATTTTTTATGGCGCACCGACCAACCAGAATGTGCAGGAACAAATAGTAACAAGGGAATCAGAGTTCTCGGAAGCATATAACACGCACCTGTCTGTGTCCACAGTCTATCATTTCCTTCTCGCACATGGGATGTTCACAGAAGTTTTCGTCACGTCCGTCAAGCAATCCCGTTGAAAATCACACACCAGACTGTATGGCACAAACTCTCCTGACATATCACAATAAAAATAGGGCCGTGCCAGTCCCTGGGGCATACTGCAAGTCGCCCTGTGCCATGTCTCAGTGTTCTCCAGCCCCCTGCACTGACTGTTCACGTCACAGGCCAGCCAGCAGTTGGTGAGTCAGGTGCTGCATGGGGCAGATTTCGAGGTGAACATCAGACATAGTCGTGTTTGATCGGGACAGGCAGTGTGACAGGTTCAGGATGATGGTCATGATCTGAGGAAGAGGGTCTTCACACACAAAACTCATCATTCAATCTACCACAAGAGCCGCCATAGATTTTTTTGGAGCACCAAAACAAACAGTCTATTTTTTTAAATTGATCTGGAAAAATTGTGAGTTCTGTTGAAAAGAAAACGATGGCACCACTTTCCCAACGTAAAGTGTTTGTGTACCTGGAAAAGTGCGTTAGGAGAAAAAAAAACTCTCTCTCTCTCTCTCTCTCTCTCTCTCTCTCTCTCTCTCTCTCCTCTCTCTCTCTCTCTCTCTCTCTCCAGTTCTGTTTTGCTCCCTTTCTTCCTTTCTCTTTTTGACAGATACAGAGAAATATAACTAGAAGAAAATGAATTTCATTTCGTAGTAAACAAATCAAACAGAAATCTGATCTCAATGCAGTGGGGATGAAACAAGAAGCTCACATCTCAAGTGTGAAATTGAAAATATTCCAGAGGAGAAAATCTTCGCCTGTTTGTAATCCCCTCTAGCAATCAGAATGACACACGTGTCCTAGCTGTATCATGCAAATTGAACAATGTAGATCTGCAAACGACATGCCCCTCCACAGAGAGACCCAGATACCACAGCAAGGGCACCTGTCATTAGACTGCAACGAAACGATTTTAAACTTCAGTCTAGAGAGGGGGGAATGCGGCCATGCAGAGAGAGAGCTTTGGGGGTCCGTGGGAGGAAGTCGGGGATCCAACATCAAAGACAAGAATCTGCAGAGGACGGATGACGTCTTAGCACAGAGAGAGAAAAGAAGGACTTGATGGCATAAAGATGACGTCTTAGCACAGAGAGAAAAGAAGGACTTGATGGCATAAAGATGACGTCTTAGCACAGAGAGAAAAGAAGGACTTGATGGCATAAAGATGACGTCTTAGCACAGAGAGAAAAGAAGGACTTGATGGCATAAAGATGACGTCTTAGCACAGAGAGAAAAGAAGGACTTGATGGCATAAAGATGACGTCTTAGCACAGAGAGAAAAGAAGGACTTGATGGTATAAAGATGACGTCTTAGCACAGAGAGAAAAGAAGGACTTGATGGTATAAAGATGACGTCTTAGCACAGAGAGAAAAGAAGGACTTGATGGCGTAAAGATGACGTCTTAGCACACAGACAGAAAAGAAGGACTTGATGGCATAAAGATGACGTCTTAGCAGAGAGAGAAAAAGAAGGACTTGATGGCATAAAGATGACGTCTTAGCACAGACAGAAAAGAAGGACTTGATGGCATAAAGATGACGTCTTAGCACAGACAGAAAAGAAGGACTTGATGGCATAAAGATGACTTCTTAGCACAGAGAGAAAAGAAGGACTGATGGTATAAAGATGACGTCTTAGCACAGAGAGAAAAGAAGGACTTGATGGCATAAAGATGACGTCTTAGCACAGAGAGAAAAGAAGAAGGACTTGATGGCATAAAGATGACGTCTTAGCACAGAGAGAAAAGAAGACTTGATGGTGTAAAGATGACGTCTTAGCAGAAAGAAAAGAAAGACTTGATATTATAAAGATGACGTCTTAGCAGAAAGAGAAAAGAATGACTTAATAATGTCTTAGCAGAGAGAAAAGAATGACTTGATGGTATAAAGATGACGTCTTAGCATAGAGAGAAAAGAAGGACTTGATGGTATAAAGATGACGTCCTGATCCCAAAGTAAGAAACTGACAGTGTTGACAGACGGAACGAAACGCTAACGCATCATGAAGACAAGTACTAAGACTTCATAACAGTCAAGATGGAACTGTGACAGGAGATAGAATTTGACAGAAAACAGTTAGAACGCAACGCCAGCCTGTTCTGTGACTGAAAGGTGCATTTT
>JADBJO010001894.1:126013-131013 GCA_016801955.1 Conus betulinus | reverse complement strand
AGGTGAAGACAGTGCTTCTCTGGGTCCTCCCCAGCACCTTCAGGTGTTTCTTCTTCTACACTGTTCCATACATTTTGGGCCTGTATGTGTTATCTAAAAACATGCCATTCAGCGTCAAACTAGACTCACCTACAACATAATTCTGACTTACAACATGCGACTTCACCTCCAGCTCACAATCAGTGGTCAACAAAAAAAAATAATCAACAAGTACCTGGCAGCCTCCAGACCTAATGCCAAATGATGTATCAAAAAGATCGAATAGAAACGAATTTTTTTTGTCTATGTATACTGCTTTCGCAACGAACGGATCTGTCAAGTCTGCCCTTGACACATTTCTTCGGTCTGTGTTTCTTTTAAACTGCCCCCAATAAGACATAACAAAACAAGATACAGCAAAATCTTATTATAATATGTCTTATCCCCTTGCTATTCTCATTTAACAACTCTCTGTGTCGAAGATTCAGCGCACGTGAATAGGGGGGGGGGGGGGGGGGGGGGGGGGGGGGGGGGGGGGGGGGGGGGGATCTGACGCAAGACAAGGGTGTTTAAACTGTCCACTTTGTTTCCTTTTAACCTGTGACTATACATATATCTATTCACTGAATATTGTAAATATTCAGCGCTCAAAGTAATGATTACACACCACACACACACACACACACACACACACACACACACACACACACACACACACACACACACACACACCTTATCTTAAAGTAAGACTCTCACGTGCAAAATGCTGCTGTAAAATTACCTTTTCTGGTCCACATTTCTCGGATTTATAGGGACAATGGTAAGCCTCATCTTCATGCTCAGCACACTGAGATTTCACATCGCAGGGAAAGTGGTGGAACAGGTCAGGCCACACTGACACTGAGCAGTTCCAGGTACCTAGCCCTGGCACTCTGCGAGGTTTCAAATTTTCAGCGTGGAAAGAGAAGCTTAGTATAAACCGAATGTCATGTGGCTCAAAGTAATTGGTAAAGAACAATGACATATGGGGTTCTCTACTTGTTTTTTTTTGGCCAAAGTCATCAGGGAACATGAAGAAAGGAGATCTGTGGTTCTGGGGCTCTTTGAGAAACTTCTGCCTGGAACCACAGCGACCAAAGAAAGTGGTAATATATTCACGGGTTAAAATCCCACAATGTGATGGTGCTCAGGAAGATGATGTGGTCAGGAGGTCTGGTCAGTGTGACACAGCTTCTTATGGCAGCTGCACATGGTAAGGATTCATCCAGGAAAGGCGTCTGTATGTATCCTGCACAACGACAATGTTCTTACCATCTTTAATGTGGCCATGCCATCTAGTGCAACAAGGCTTTAAGTAGTTCTATTTTCATCCCCATATACAGCACTGAGGGAGATATGCGCTTATCAGAGTACTTTATTTTCATTGCTAATGAGAAACACAAGCTGTTTTGCAATTTGAAAGAATATCGTGCAGAATATTGTTATGACATGTTGAAAGTGGTTACCTTTGTCCATATAAAAGAAAATGGATAAAAAAAAAATTAGCTGTAAAAAAGAAGAAATGACACATAAATATTACATTTCTGTATCTCTCTGTCTATGTTTCTATCGGTTTGTCAGTCTATCTATCTATCTATCTATCTATCTATCTATCTATCTATCTATCTATCTATCTATCTATCTGTTGATCGATTGATCGATCGCTCGCTCTATCTTTCGATCTATCAATTATCTGTTGATAAATCAACCACTCAATCTACCTATCTATCTATCTCTCTGTGTACCTACCTACCGACCCATCCATCTTTGGAGTACTGTTAGATTCTACTTTTTCACCCTTGGGGGTGAGAACACCACAGAATGACAGACTGCGGTATTTCATCTGATGCAAAGGGAGCACAGCCGGCCACAATCAGCCGTGCCTCCCTGATGAGTCTGATCCAGCGGACGAAAGGCCTCGGAGCAGGTAATGTGAATGGTTATGCCAGTGAGGCGTTCATTATGTGTAGCATTCATATCCCCTTCTTTCACCAGACTCTTACCCCCTCCTTTAATAAAAATGCCAGGTGATTAATATAATGAGGGAGAATTGTTAGCCTACACTTCTTTCACCCCACCACAAAACTCTCTCTCTCTCTCTCTCTCTCTCTCTCTCTCTCCTCCACACACACACACACACACACACACACACACACACACACACGCGCGCGCGCGCGCGCGCGCGCGCGCGCGCACGCGCGCACACACACACACACACACACACATCTCTCTCTCTCTCTCTCTCTCTCTCTCTCTCTCTCTCTATATATATATATATATATGGCCAGTGCTGAAGAAGCTTTTTAAGCGAAAATTTATTGGAGAATATACAATTTAAAATGAAACTGGTTACTTTCTGTGTTTTTTTTTATTTTACTCCAAGTTTTTACCCCAGAAGTATATTTGGGAGGAGTGGTGTCCAACAATTTATTTGGACTGAATATTGAAAACTATATATATATATATATATACATATATATATACATACATATATATATATATATATATATATATATATATATATATATATATATATATATATATATACAGAGAGAGAGAGAGAGAGAGAGAGAGAGAGAGAGAGAGAGAGAAAACGCTTGCTATATTAAATTTCAAGTTAGATGCACAATTGCTTTTTTTTTTGTACAATACATAATACCAACAAAGCTGATTCCAGAATTCTATGGAGGAAGAGATAAGGAAGAAAACTTGAACAATCTTCACTGTCTATCCTTCATAACGTAAGCTCAAATCCACATTGATGTTTGGAATTACAACACCTGAAGTGGATGAATCAATGACTAAACATTACCCCTGGCCCAGACAAAGTACATTGCACAGACAGTAAACAGACGGACGTAGACAGGGTCCACATTGTCAGTCTCCATCAGGGCAGCTTTGATGAAGGGTCTGTCGCAGAAGACTGGGCACACAGTTACCCGAAGGCTCTGCCAAAATCACCACAAAGCGTATCATCAGGTAGGTGGCCACTACACACTGATCGACCAAAGATAGTAAGCTCACGAAAAAAAATACTCACAAAAAACGCATCTCGACAAGAAAACTCACAGCAGACTTTGAAAAAAAAAAAGGCTAACCACCCCTCTCAATGAAGGAGGCCACGCGACAGGTAAAAGTAGAAAGGGGAAATGCGGCCACTTCTGCCGATGGAATGTACAACGGATTCCAAAGACAAGAACTGGCAGTAGCAAAAGACCTGGGAGTGGCATACAAGAACGATCAGGTGTTGCTTCTCATGGACGTTTTCCTTGACTTACGGAATCAGCAGGACACTCACACGATGGATTACAGCAGCAGTTCGGGAATGTGGAATTGCTTGAGTGCTGGCACTATCAGACTGCAGTTTGATCTGGCTTTGACAACGTCAAAAACTGTTCAAGAAACTACAAAGCAGTCCAGTATCACTCGAACAACTTTGCTCAGTGGTGTCAAGAACCAGATCGTCCATCAACCCTACAAATTCCAGACACTGGTCTGCATTTTGATAGCAAGTCAACAGGAAATTACCCACATTTTCCTTCAATGGCACACAAATCAAACCAACAGACAACCCACAGTACTTGGGTATGGACTTTGATTGGTAACTGACGTTTAGAAAACATTTTAAGAATACTGCATTTCAAAGCAAAACAGGCCCCATGTGTCTTTAAAGCAATGGCAGCTAAAGGCATTGAATAATGTCATCTCTACCGACTGAAAAGGCAGTTGTGCTGTGTGTGTGTGTCAGTGATTTTGGATCGTGGCTTCAACATTGTGCCAAAACAATCGTCTTTGATTAGAAGAATTCAAAATGATGCAACCAGATTCATTTTGGGAACTACAAAGGACACTCTGATCGAAACTATGCGTTACCTCTGTGTGTGTGTGTGTGTGTGTGTGTGTGTGTGTGTGTGTGTGTGTGTTTTATATAAGCAACTATATGATTCAGACGTTCTACTTACCGGCATACGAAGACCGATAAATGAGCTGCAGTTCAGAAGGCCACCTCTCTGGCCGGCTAACGGCAGAAAAAGTGAAAGACATAGAACCATTATCACGACGTGGAGGGCACTCACGACAATACTTGTCTAAGGCACGCACTCTCACCATGACAGTATCTGTCATACTATATCGAACGCTGGTCGTGTCTTTCAAATCAAAGCACGCTATGAAATCCCTGTTTCTTTGTATGGCGCTAAAATATTCTGAATAGTCAAATTCGACATTACCTCTGCATTGGTTTACCTGAAAACGCACAACTTGAGAGGACTGTACACAAAGTACGAAGTGACACTCCTTGTTGTGGACTCCTGTTGAATATCGAGTATGGAGATGGCCTGTTGTTCCTTCGATGGTGAATTTTTTTATTGTTGGGTTTTCCAAGCATGAGGAAAAATTAGAAATCCCCATGGACACGTTGAATGTTTTAGTACTAGCGTTGACTGTGCATGCAGTGGTCTCTTGTGTCAACACATTGATACCAGTCCGAGTTGTATTCGGATTTAAATGGTGTTGGGTTTTGTCTTGTATCTGCTATCCTGTCCGAATGCTTGCTTGTGGCTTCAGTGTTTTCGTAAAGACACTTTATCGCTGCTTTGCTGTTTTGCTCCCTTGAACCCATTGGTCTTGAAAGCAGCACCGCCTACTGCCATTTGAGGAAATTGCAAAGTACACAGGTCACTAGACTGGTTACCATGAAATCCTTATTTACCCTCCGTGTATGCTATATTTAATTTACAGTTGGCATCAGGAACGCTTACAACACTATCTACAACAACAACAACAACAACAACAACAACAAAAAAACAACAACAAACAACAACGAGATACAGAATGATTCGATTGAAGCAGTGACAAGAATTAACATCTACTGCGGAGAAAAGGAAAAAAAAGAAGAATAAAACACAGTGTTCAGCGTACTTGGACCCTGAGTTTTTTTTTTTTTCAAACACTTAACAATACAAAGCACACAGGAAAGAAGA
>JADBJO010001894.1:103513-111013 GCA_016801955.1 Conus betulinus | reverse complement strand
CGGAGAAAAATGCTAGTAATAAGATCATTTACCGATAATGCTACACTTCAAGTTTACGGAGAGAAATGCTAGTAATAAGATCATTTACCGATAGTGTTTACACTTCAAGTTTACGGAGAAAAATGCTAGTAATAAGATCATTTACCGATAGTGCTACACTTCAATTTTACAGAGAGAAATGCTAGTAATAAGATCATTTACCGATAGTGTTACACTTCAAGTTTACGGAGAAAAATGCTAGTAATAAGATCATTTACCGATAGTGCTACACTTCAAGTTAACGGAGAGAAATGCTAGTAATAAGGTCATTTACCGATAGTGTTACACTTCAAGTTTACGGAGAAAAATGCTAGTAATAAGATCATTTACCGATAGTGCTACACTTCAATTTTACAGAGAGAAATGCTAGTAATAAGATCATTTACCGATAGTGTTACACTTCAAGTTTACGGAGAAAAATGCTAGTAATAAGATCATTTACCGATAGTGTTACACTTCAAGTTTACGGAGAGAAATGCTAGTAATAAGATCATTTACCGATAGTGCGACACTTCAAGTTTACGGAGAAAAAAATGCTAGTGATAAGATCATTTACCGATAGTGCTACACTTCAAGTTTACGGAGAAAAATGCTAGTCATAAGATCATTTACCGATAGTGCGACACTTCAAGTTTACGGAGAAAAAATGCTAGTAATAAGATCATTTACCGATAGTGTTACACTTCAAGTTTGCGGAGAGAAATGCTAGTAATAAGGTCATTTACCGATAGTGTTACACTTCAAGTTTGCGGAGAGAAATGCTAGTGGTGTAAATATAGATAAAACAGACAAGTTCGTTGAAGAGATATGTGCGGAACCGTAAAATGGAACAGTCATATATTTGTGCTCTTTATTTTTCTGAAGGGTTGGCATTGGTCGATCATGCTATTGATCTCATCAGTATTAACTGTAATGATGCCTGGGATGTGTTTCATGGGTATATATCTATCTATCTACCTATCTATCTATCTATCTATCTACACACACACACACACACACACACACACACACACACACACACACACACACACACACACACACACACACACACACACATATATATATATATATATATATATATATATATATATATATATATATATATATAACTAGAATATAAAACTCTGGAATAGAAAAAAATGAATGCAGCAAAAAAAGTGGTATGATAGGGAATGTAATGATAATAAAGCAAATGCAATAACGTTACTGAAAATATTTCTAACTTCCAAAGAACGAGTATACAGTGATGCCTATTGCGGAGCAAGAAGACAACATGGCAATCTGTTAAAAAGGAAAGAAAAAGAATACAATGAGTTCTTAACTGATAAGTTAGCTGCCTCTTTACAAAATCAGAATGAGTTTGGGACAATGTTAAAAAGATTTGTAACAGAAAGCAGCCTCTTAAAAACATAACGACTGATGACTGGTGTAAGCACTTCAAACGTTTGCTCGAAAGAGGAGATAACTGTTTAGAACAAAAGTGATGCTAACGAACAAGAAGAGTATATTTAGTTCAATGTTGTTGTTGTCTTCGTTCGTCATTTGTTAATGGATTCCCCCGTCTCCTCGACAAAGGTGGCAGTACGTCGCAGGTCCTCCAGTCCTCCGTAGACCTTCCGGGCCACTGGTATTGGGTCGGGCCAGGTTTTCTCTCGGAGCGCTTGGGTGGAGCGGACGGGACTGCAGCAGATGTTCTGTGTTGTCGGGCTGCCTGTTCTGCAGGGGCACTTCTCTGTGTTGCCGATGCGGAGTTTAAAGAATAGGTGATGTTTCAGGCGGTTGTGGCCTGTCCTGAGTCTGAAATTGGCTACCTGCTCTCGACAAGTCAGGAGGTAGTACGGGTCTGCTCTATTGTGGCGTGGATGTTGCTGCTTCCACTCGTTCTACAGCTTGGCCTTAATGATGGTCCTGTAGTTAGAGTAGCTGGTAGATCTGTTCATCTGCTCCTTTGTAGCGTCTTCCTTTGCCAGGGAGTCAGCAGTCTCATTGCCGAGCACGTTGCAGTGGGAGGGAATCCACTGCGGGGTGACTGTGTGACTTGCGCAGAGGGAGGCGAGAGATGAGGACAGATCGTTGACTTCTGGATCTCTGTTGGACTGAAGGGCCTGCAAGATGGACATGGCGTCGGTCAGGGACCATGCTCTGGCTGGCGCAGGGGCTGAACTCGATGTGGGCTGCTGCTGTTTTCAAAGCTTCTGCTTTGGCTCTGTAGCTGGTGGAGTACAGGCCGGTAGCGAGGCAGATCTATTCTTCTCTGCCTCCTGGATACCGAATATAGACTCGTGCCCCTCCGTTCCGAATGGCATCTGCTGCAGAACCGTCGGTGTAGACATGAGTCCAAAAGTCTTTGGGGAACTGGATGTAGAGATGTTCGAGGGTGAGGGACTTTCTTTCAGGGCCGCTTTGGGAATCTTTGTGGCCAACACCAGGGATGCTGCACTGGATGAAGGGAGGGTTCCTTCGCTCCAGGCAGGGACGGCAAGACACCGGGGTATCACTTTGGGGTCATGGTAGAAGATATCTTGATGTTGCCATTCTAGGATCCTCCTCTGGTGTACGACGCTCCCTCTCTTCAGCCGTCCTTTTTTGGCTGGGAGTCTCGGGGTGGCCTTGCAGCCTCTTGCACATGGCAGTCTGGGTCAGGAGTTTTGGCGTCTCTGCGGTCCTCAAGGGCTGTAGCTCTGTGGTGGTTTCAAGCTCCTGAATTGGCGTAGACTTCATGGCCCCTGTGATGATACGGGTAGCTTGATTCTGAACCTTGCTGATCCGTTAAAAGTTGGATTTGGCTGCAGTGCCCCATGCAGTCATGCCATACTCCAGCACTGGCCTGACTCTACCAGTGAGGTCTGTTTTGTTTCGTGTTGCCTAGCAACTAAGTAGCTTAAGACAGCAATATGTTCCTGCAAAATTTCATAGATTTCCAAACCTATTTCCACTAAGTTTACTTGTGGCATGTAAACATGAAAGAACCATCAGGAATCTATCAAGTTCCTTGTATAAAACGTTTCAGCTGTGCCAAATTTTCTATCTCGTAAAACGTTACCCTCTCACCTTAGTATTTGTATACATTAAAAAAAAAAAAACATTGTGTAAAATGATTGTTCAAATACTCCCCATCATGAAGAGCAATGGGCCTATACATGATTAAACATCTGAATCTGAATCTCTCTCTCTCCCCCATTCCTCTCTCTCCCTCCCTCCCTCCCTCCCTCCCTCCCTCCCTCCCTCTCCTCTCTCTCTCTCTCTCTCTCTCTCTCTCTCTTCTCTCTCTCTCTCTCTCTCTCTCTCTCTTATCTCTGTCTATCTCTTCATTCATCTCTCCAATTCATATTTTCTAAAAGTCCATTTCTTTCAGAAGCGGCTGTAATGTAGATCTGGTCCCTCAGAATGTTTGGGCCAGTTATTCGTTTGTGTCCCAGGTTACTGGGTGTACCTTAGGCCCACTAAGGAAAAACTGGAGAGAGGCTTCATCCACAATGGCTGTGTCTCTGAGGGTGTTTGCTAGGCGTCCTGACCAACAGTAGCTTTGTCTGCGTCTCTCAGCCAGCTTGAAAACAGAATGAGCGAGAGGAAATGGAAAGTAGGTTACAACCCTGCTTTACAGCATCACTCAGGAATGTAACTCACAACGCCATCTTTATATTCTAATCTCAATACTCAATCACATCCTTTGGGAATATTTTTCTTTATCTTACATTCTCTGTCTCTGTCTATGCCTCTGCTCCTCTCATTCTCTCTCTCTCTCTCTCTCTCTCTGTCTCTCTCTCTCTCTCTCTCTCTCTCTCTCTCTCTCTCTCTCACACACACACAAACACGTGCACGCACAGAACACACAGACATACACACACACACACACACACACACACACACGCGCGCGCGCGCGCGCACACACACACACACGCACACATGAACGCACGCTCTCTCTCTCTCACTCACTGTCTCTCTCTCGTTCACATTTTCTAAAAATCCATTTCTTTCAGAAGCGGCTGTAATGTAGAAACCAGTTCCCCAGAATCTTTAGGCTAAGTGTTGTTTCTATCTCAGGTTCTGGGTGCACCGAAGGCCCAGTTAGAAAGACTGGAATCAAGGCTTCATTCCCATTGGATGCGTCTCTGAGAGTGTTTGTTAAGCATCTTAACCAGCACCATATTGGTCTGTACCTCTCGGCCTACTTGGAAGCAGAATAAAGTAAGGAAATGAAGAAAAGGCTACAACCCTGCCTTGCAGATTTATACAGGGGTGTAACTCACAACACCATCTCCATCCTTCTCATACATCACTTAAAAAAAATCCTTCGAGCATATTTCCCCCAAACAATACCCCTTTGTCTCTCGCGTCTCTCTCCCGTCTCTCTCTCTCTCTCTCTCTCTCTCTCTCTCTCTCTCTCTCTCTCTCTCACACACACACACACACACACACACACACACACCACACACACTCACTCTCTCACACACATATGCACGCACTCACGCACGCACGCACGCACACACACACGCACGCACGCACACACACACACGCACGCACACACACACACACACACACACACACACACACACACACACACACACACACACACACACACACACACTCTTAGACTTACATGTACGAGTGTTCAAATGCATAAAAGACATCAAATTGAGATAAAACCCAAATGAAAAAAATAGCATGTGTGTGTGTGTGTGTGTGTGTGTGTGTGTGTGTGTGTGTGTGTGTGTGTTCACACTCACTTACAATATAACAATGACTCAAAAAAACTTAATGTGACCCTTTGTTACCAAGCTACTGACAGAAATGCTTGAGTAGACCACGATTTTGTCACTGAACTACTGACCTCTTATTTGGGTGTGGGCTTCTGGCTAAAGTCACTTCTAGTGTCGGTTGTCTTCCCTTGTAGGTCATCAATAGCTGACCAAATTATGGTGGCTGATCCTTTCTCAGAATCGACTTCCCTCTCGTACGGAACAGGCTGATGAATTGGGTTATTTTCCAAAATTCTTCTCTGAATTTGCTGCCTGTCAGACAATACAAATAGAAGTTGATCCCACAGTTACTGTGATAGAGAAAAGTCGTGACGACTCGAACAATATACATACGTCCAACCCCGATTGGGACTTGTCATGGCTAATTCCCGTGATAGGATTAAAGCTATCGTCTGTGGTGTGCAGTTAGGAAAATAAAGGCACCACTTAGAAGTATCAAGGTCAGGGTCAACGAGAACACCTCCCGTCGTCTGGAATCTTGAGCGCTTTGTTGTACAGGAAGGTGCCTGCCTCTTCTCAGAGATCCCATGAGCGACCACAGAAGGACACTGTTGCTGAGGATCAACATTAGAGATGGTAAGTATGAGTATAAGATATTGTACACATGTACGTAAACATTCAGCCAAAACCATCTGTGCGTTTTCACCAGGTGGCAGTTTTGTTCAACATTATAATCATATCCATATAGGATGTGACAGTTGATCAGGGTGATGACAACGACCAACGAACCAGCAACAACGCGTGACGTTTTTTCTCGTCCATACAACGTGAACACGATGTGGCCACAGCACAGCGGCTGCTCTTTGCATGGTTAGAGTCGCAAGTGTCCACGGAGACAAAATTGACACAATGTACAAGAGCAGAGTATATCCTTTACATGTCCAGGAATCTACAACAATGCGAAGGACGTTCAGCGTGACGAGCCAGTAATGTAACGGAGCGAGGATCAAAGTCAGCTGGTCAGAACATGCCAGAAACTGGAAGAAAATACCCGAAGAGGATGCAGGAAGGCGAAACGTGATCAGAATTATCATCACGTTTCCAAACGATCCAAACGCAACCAAAGCTGGACTACCAATATTCTTGATCATGTCTGCGATGGTACGCATTTCTTCGAAAGCTTTCAGCATCAGATAACGCTGCCACAGCCATTCAGGGATGTCGGTTGTGTTTGTCTTCATGCTGTTCTCTGAGAAGGCGGACTCTTTTAAGGTAGTGCAATCAAGGTCATTTGCCATGTTGGTGTCTGATTGACGTGGCACTGTGCACTGTACCGTGGCGAGTCTGTCTGCCTTCAAATTGCTCAGTGATTGGTGTGACTAGCAAGAAACAGCAATGCGTCGGTCTAATTCACATAGCTTAGCGATTGGTGTGACTAGCAATAAACAGCAAAGAGTCTGTCTGCCTTCACATTGGACACTGGTTAGTGTGAATAGCAACAAACAGCAATGAGTCTATCTGTTTCACATTGTACAGCAATTAGTGTGACTAGCAATAAATAGCAATAAGTCTGTGTTTCACATAGCACAGTAATTAGTGTGACTAGCAATAAACAGCAATGAGTCTGTCTGTTTCACATTGTACAGCAATTAGTGTGACTAGCAAGAAACAGCACTAAGTCTGTTTCACATAGCACAGTAATTAGTGTGACTTGCAATCAACAGCAATGAGTCTGTCTGTTTCACATTACACAGCAATTAGTGTGACTAGCAATTAACAGCAATAAGTCTGTCTGTGTTTCACATAGCACAGTAATTAGTGTGACTAGCAATAAACAACAATGATTCTGTCTGTTTGACATTGTACAGCAATTAGTGACTAGCAATAAACAGCAATAAGTCTGTCTGTTTCAAAGTAATTAGTGTGACTAGCAATAACCGGCAATGAGTCTGCCTGTTTCACATTACACAGCAATCAGTGTGATTAGCAATAAACAGCAATAAGTTTGTTTCACATAGCACAGTAATTAGTGTGACTAGCAATGAACAGCAGTGAGTCTGTCTGTTTCACATTACACAGCAATTAGTGTGACTAGCAATAAACAGCAATAAGTCTGTCTGTTTCACATAGCACAGTAATTAGTGTGACTAGCAATAAACAACAATGAATCTGTGTTTCACATTACACAACGATTAGTGTGACTAGCAACAGACAGCAAGGAGTCTGCTTCACACTTAACGGTCAGTCTGTCCACTTTATGTTGCACAGCAGTAAGTCTACTTCACATAGCACAGCGATCAGTGTGACTAGCAGTAGACAACAGTGAGTGAGTCTGTCTGCCTTCACACTGTAGTGGTGAGAGTCGGTCTACTTTCTGTTGTACAGCATTGCGTCTACTTCACCTCGCACAGCAGTGAGTCTGCCCGCATCGCCGTTCTCTGCAGCGAGTCTGTCTGCTCCACACTGTACAGCAACGAGTTGGCCCATCTCAGATCACACGATGGTCGGGTAACTGTAAGCTCAAGACAAGTTTGACCAGTTGGTACCTATCAGCCATCCACGTGTTGGCTTTGAGCGCTTGCCCTGACCCACTCTCAACCCGTATGCAGGTGCTTGTCAGACGCAGACACGGCAGCGGCGATTTCTGAGCAGTAAGGAGTCATGCACACTGGGGGGCAGAAAGACAACGAGTACAATGGAGGGAGACTACAAGTGTGTTGTGTGGAAATCATCCCTGCTCACAGCGCCCAGCGAAGAGCAG
>JADBJO010001894.1:91013-96013 GCA_016801955.1 Conus betulinus | reverse complement strand
AATTTGACCAACAGTACAATCAGATCGATAATTTGGTCTGTTACAATATCTGAGCTTCCTCAAACATAATTAATCTCTCCTCAGAAACAAGATGTTCACATTTTAAACCCTTTTCCCATCCTATTAGCAACAATAGCTCTTTATTAACAATGCGACGATGCTGATAGAGATGTGTAATGTTTCCATCTCCTGTGTGCAAAATGAATGCACCAGGAGGAGTCCGTTACATTGCACAGCGAAAGACCTTTTTTTCCACCTGGAAGAATCATGTACAGTTATCTTATTTGAAACCATCTAAGCTGAACATCAGTGGCAGACGTAAAACACTTAGGGGTAAAAAAAAAAAAGGTTTTCCAGTTCAGTCTAGGGAAGTTGTTAATCCATTGAACAACTCCTGCCAGCGAGGTCTCACTGGCATGAAGTATTGAGTTTACCGCTTGTCTGCCCTTTCCAACGCAATGCCACACACCACTGTCAATTTCATTCCCATGGGGAGTAGAGTGTAACCTGGTTTTAAATGACACTGTTTTATGACCTGAATCACTTCTGCATATATTTGGAACAAGAAAAACAGCCAACAAGAAGAACAGCAACAGCAATATCCACAATGATAACAGGAAGCAACAGCAGCAGCAACAGCAACAACAGCATCATCAACAACAACAACAACAACAACAACAACACAACAATCATGGCTGCCAGTATATAACTAACACCGGCAATAACTGCAAAAGCTACAAAATGAGCCGACTGATTTAATTGAATAAAAGCAGTGTGTAGTCTATATGAAAATAAAGTAAAATATTTGAACTGTTATTTCTGAAACGATGAAGAAATATAATGATCTTTATAAGTGTCTTCATCATAGAAAAATGGAATATGAAACAGTTTTTCTCTTGTTGTTGTTGTTGAGGTATATTTCATCCAATTCTTCAAATGTTAGAACTCGGTGTTGTCATGAACTAAATCTTTATTTTGATAAATATCTTAATTCACATACTCTTTCATAGACTTCTTTTCTGCCTCTTGTAGCATTTTTGATACTATTATGAACACGTTCAGCAAGAAAGTCATTAGCATTCTCTGGAGTGTATACACTGTAAAGTTTTTGTTGTTGCTGATGTTGCTTTGTTTTGATGTAGTTTGGTAATGTCATGCAAAAATGATCATGAAGTTTTTGGCATAATGTTGTTTGCATATTCACCTCCGAATGTATCTACATTCCTAAGCCTGGGGTGTAGATTGAATACTACTGTACGAGCTAGAGGTTAACTCGAGTCATTTCAACCAACTGATCTTCATTGCTGAAAAGGAGGGGGGAAAAACAAAACATAACACATTTTGAGTCAACCATCCTGGTATGAATGACACAGTTCAGATTTTTTTTAATTCGGAAAGTCCTGTCATTCTGGAGACATTGAAGCAACATTCGACCAATGCTCCTCCCCCTCCCCCAGAGACATTGAAGCAATATTCGACCTATGCCCCTCCAGAGACATTGAAGCAATATTCGACCTATGCCCCTCCAGAGACATAAAGCAATATTCGACCTATGCCCCTCCAGAGACATTGAAGCAATATTCGACCTATGCCCCTCCAGAGACATTGAAGCAATATTCGACCTATGCCCCTCCAGAGACATTGAAGCAATATTCGACCTATGCCCCTCCAGAGACATTGAAGCAATATTCGACCTATGCCCCTCCAGAGACATTGAAGCAATATTCGACCTATGCCCCTCCAGAGACATTGAAGCAATATTCGACCTATGCCCCTCCAGAGACATTGAAGCAATATTCGACCTATGCCCCTCCAGAGACATTAAAGCAATATTCGACTTATGCCCCTCCAGAGACATTAAAGCAATATTCGACCTATGCCCCTCCAGAGACATTAAAGCAATATTCGACCTATGCCCCTCCAGAGACATTAAAGCAACATTCGACCTATGCCCCTCCAGAGACATTGAAGCAATATTCGACCTATGCCCCTCCAGAGACATTAAAGCAATATTCGACCTATGCCCCTCCAGAGACATTAAAGCAATATTCGACCTATGCCCCTCCAGAGACATTGAAGCAATATTCGACCTATGCCCCTCCAGAGACATTGAAGCAATATTCGACCTATGCCCCCTTCCAGAGACATTAAAGCAACATTCGACCTATGCTCCTCCAGAGACATTAAAGCAATATTCGACCTATGCCCCTCCAGAGACATTAAAGCAATATTCGACCTATGCCCCTCCAGAGACATTGAAGCAATATATTCGACCTATGCCCCTCCAGAGACATTGAAGCAATATTCGACCTATGCCCTTCCCAGAGACATTAAAGCAACATTCGACCTATGCTCCTCCAGAGACATTAAAGCAATATTCGACCTATGCCCCTCCAGAGACATTGAAGCAATATTCGACCTATGCCCCTCCAGAGACATTGAAGCAATATTCGACCTATGCCCTTCCAGAGACATTAAAGCAACATTCGACCTATGCTCCTCCAGAGACATTAAAGCAATATTCGACTTATGCCCCCTCCAGAGACATTAAAGCAATATTCGACCTATGCCCCTCCAGAGACATTAAAGCAACATTCGACCTATGCCCCTCCAGAGACATTAAAGCAATATTCGACCTATGCCCCTCCAGAGACATTAAAGCAACATTCGACCTATGCCACTCCAGAGACATTAAAGCAATATTCGACCTATGCCCCTCCAGAGAAACAGAAACAATATTCGATCTAATGCTTGTAGGAAAAGAAGAGAAAGGTCTGAAGATATAGGCAGAGGAAGTGCAATTAGGAAAATATCAGTGTTTTCATGGTTACCGCTACTTTAGTAATGTGATTTGCCTTGTTCGATGTCCGCTTCATTTCATCCAATTTGCCTGCTTATTTCAAGCTAAACCTTGCATCTGTTTGTGTGGAAACGTTTACTCAATGTACCTTCAAGATACTTAGGACCCATTGAACATTCCCGTCTCTCATTAATTTCAGTTGACATTCTTTCTGCTCCCTATGCATACTGTTCTGTGTCCAAAAAATCGAGACAACATATCTAATGTGTGTACTGCCTCAGGAAATGACTTCTCTAAGCCGTCCAAGCATCATCTGCGCAGAGCAACAGTAGAATTTACTGACCTGACTTTATACCTTTAATATGTTTATCATCCCTGAGCATTTAAGGCATAACTCCTGCATATATCAATTTCAAATAGGGAGATATGGAGTCACCCTGTAAACAGCCAATTCCTAGATTTAACCAATTTGAGTACTGGCTATTAATTCGTACACACGACGAAACATGTCTGAACATGATTCGGAACCACGTGACAAATGACTGCGGAAACAGGAAAAAAGGAAAAGATGACTTCATAATAGATTCCTATGAAACGCTGTCAAAAGCTTTTTTAAAAGTCCACCGTAAGTATTTCACCTGAAATGTGTGTTGTTCTCTGTAATACGAGAAATCATATGATAGACTTTAGTTTTCTCCAGCGTATCTTCCTTTGATGAACTCTTCTCGCAATCGTGTATGATACTTCGAAATGCACGTTAAAGATGTTTGGCAATGCATGCTGATATGCTTTGTGCATGGAATGTTCAAAACAAAAATTGGTCTTCAATTCTTAGTAAATTGATTTGGTTTGTAACACCTTGATTCTGGGTCACTGATGACTTCCCATGTTAAAAAGCCTCATTGACAGATCGAATAAAATACACACCTAAGTAAACAAAAAATTTTAAGCGATCTGGACCAGAACATTTGTTATTTTTCATATACCTGAATACAGAATCTTCTTGATACGTTAGTATACTCTCTCTCTCTCTCTCTCTCTCTCTCTCTCTCTCTCTCTCTCTCTCTCTCAGGCGGTGACGGCCCTGGTGTGGCCCTTTGTGGTCGGCTGGGCTGTGGACAACATTGTCTTATTTTATTTCAACGTGTTAGTTTTTTAATCCTAGGATTGGTTCTTTTAATCTGTTTTTAATGGGTTGGGTGAGGTTTGGCTTTTAATCTTTTTTTTTAAACATATACACGTGGTACTTTCAAACGTGGTGACAGTCGTGAGATAACCCTCTGCTGTTGACGGGACTATAATATTTTAATTTTAATCTTAATCTTAATCTCTCTCTTCAGACGATAGCACAAAGGGCGTTACTAAGTTATCTAAATCGATATCATGTGTTTCTGTATGACTATACAGCTTGGAAAAAGTTCCGAATCTCTTTGAAAATATTTTCTGACAGGTTAGAACAGTGCCGTCTCTTCTTTCTAAGAAACCGACAGATTTGTTTACGGAATAACTACTGTCAGGGTTACAAATAAATCTACTTGTCTTCTCGCTGGCTTGAAGCCATTTGACCCTTGACCTGACTGTGATGCCACCCATGTTGTTCATTCCTCAGGTCCTGTAATTCATTCTTGATGTGCTCTATTAACTGGAGGGAACTGTCTAATCCATGTTTTTTTTTTTTTCGAGTGTTACCAGTTCATTCAAGAGTTTTGCTTCCCCCTTTGTGTCTAATCGTTTTTTTTTTTGTTTTTGGTTTTCCCCACGGAACTCCATCCGAAGTGTCTCAAAGAATAGCTGGTCAGAAATAGTAAACTGAAGGCTTTCTAGTGGGACCTTCTGCATCGTACCAAAGTTATGAAGGGGTCAGAATCTGTGATTCCCTCGATAAATCATCTCTCTCTCCCTCCCCCTCTCTCCTCTCTCTCTCTCTCTCTCTCTCTCTCTCTCTATATATATATATATATATATATATATATATACTTATAAAGAGATGAGAGATAGAGACAGAGAGTACACTAGCATACAGAAACAATGCTGGTTTTGAAACCTAGTTCATCGACGACATATTTTCAACGTTCGCCTGACCATGATTTAAATCAATGGTCGAACTGCAAGTGAAAAACATACTCGTGGTGTCTTTGGCCTGATTTTAAAAACAAAAATAATTTGGTTGTTCTTCTTTCACAGTAGCAGAGATGAACAA
>JADBJO010001894.1:63513-71013 GCA_016801955.1 Conus betulinus | reverse complement strand
GAAGACAGCGGAGAAGACGGGGAAGGGGACAGTGTCCAACCTCAATGGGCGTCAGCTGCAGGCACCTGCTATTGCCACAGTATTCCAACATGGTCAACGCTGGCAAATTTATGATCCTGAGGGTCACAGTTCTTCAGATGAAATGGTAAGAATGATTCCTGATTCACCACTACAACCAAACCATGGGCAGTGTCGATCGCACTGACAAAGAACGTGGACAAATACAGGACTGCCATACTCTCTAAAAAGTGGTAGTGGGGCCATCTTTTTCTTACTGTGTGGACGTCTGCATCCAACAGGTGTGGCATCTCTACAGAGCAAATGGGGCAGCAACGAACAACCGCGCTGGATCTTCTCGCCATCTGCAGGACAGTTTCCAGGGTATACCTTGCACGGGCTTCTCGTGCAGCACCTGGCCGTCCATGAAGCTTTGTACCTGTGGACAAGCGTGTGGCAGAAGAGGTCAGGTTTGACCGTGTGGACCAGCTGGTGGAAAAGATGGCCACCACAGCTGAGATGCAGTGCATGTGGCCTGAAGACCAAGCCTCGGGCTCTCAAAATGCAAGGTCGGGGTACATGACAGATACTTCCAGCATTACCATGGAAAGTGACACTTTCAATGTCTTCAATCTTGATGATCCAAGGCACCAGCCCTCTCTTCTCCAGTTCAATTGAATTCAGAATGACCAAAGACTCTGATCGTTTCACAAAAAAGGACAAACTTTTCTTCAGATTTTGTTTCATTCCGTACAAATATAAGATTTATGAACAATTTCATTTTCATTTATTTATGGCAAAGTTTGCTTAGAATAAAAACTTGTGTGGCTATTTCTTGGCATAATGAATGATTTTATTTCAATAAAAGATCAGTAAATCCTTTAATTTTACTTTCAAGTGTCATGCAAAAAAGCAAGAAAACCCCTACCTTTTCGTGCCCACCGTCCCATTTATGGGACGGGAATATTTTATATCCTAAATCACTGAAATCAAAAGTTTTACTCCAATGAGCACAAAATAGCATAATTACAGGCCAAATACCATTCAGATATGCAACTTTTGTATGAAAAAAAAGGGGCATATATGGGTTAAATGCCTGCTACAGACTATAGGCATCAATATGTGAACTTTGCAATTTTAGAGTATCTTGTGGTTAAACCGTGCATAAAAGGTACACAGATGCAGTGAAAAAAATGAAGCAAATAAATCAGAAAGAGATCAATGGCGTGTGTGTGTGTTCGTGTGTTCGTGTGTGTGTGTGTGTGTGTGTGTGTGTGTGTGTGTGTGTGTGTTTGAGAGAGAGAGAGAGAGAGAGGAGAGAGAGAGAGAGAGAGAGAGCTCTTGGAACTTCATTCGATTAGGCAAGAGTTTCTTCCAGAAAAAAATACTATAGACAACCATGTATCTTTAAGCTGATGATGCTAATGACTTCAAGACATGAAAAAAACTTGTAAAGCACCTTGCACTGTTTTTGTGGAAAGCATTTACGATTCGGAAGTTTGTTACAGCCTAGGTTCCTTTTATATTAGTGGCTGCTTGAATTTCGTTTACATGTTTACATATATTTGTGGGGGGGGGGGGGGGGGGGGGGGGGTTGGTGTGTCTATGTGTGATATGATTTATTTACTGGGCTTTTTTTTTACGTTAAAGTTTTTTTTACGTTTTTTTTTTTTTTTTTTTTTTTTTTTCGGATTCTTTGTATACAAAGCTTGATGAAGAAACTGAAATTGAAATATTTACTGCAGCTCTTTGAAGAAGCATGTCAGGTTTATATATCGTTTATCAAAAATGCAACGGAGAAAATGAGAATAATATAAAAGAAAAACAATGAACACTAGTCACAATCACCATGGTGAGACGCTGAGTGCGATGAATCTAAACATGCTAAATATCTTTTTTCTCCTCTTCTTCTTCTTCTTCTTCTTCTTCTGCTTCTTCTTCTTCCAATTTACATTTTTTTTCTCCAACCAGTCCCTTACACACCATGCGTAGTCTGTATGTTCTCTTACAAATGAACATAGTCTTGATGATTTTAGTGTTCTGATGTTTGATACAAAATGTCTGGGATTGCTGTTGTTCTAATGTGTGGTGTACTGGCACTCTCACACTGATTATGTGTTGCTTATACAAAGAGAACAATAAAAAATTGAAGCAAAAAAAAAAAAACCACTTATGTCTTTCAATTATTATCTTTTCTTTCAGTTTTTCCCAGAGAGAGAGAGAGAGAGAGAGAGAGAGAGGACGAGGGAGGAGGGAGAGAGAGAGAGAGAGAGAGAGAGAGAGAGGCAGGCTAACAGTTTGTTA
Source organism: Conus betulinus (assembly GCA_016801955.1). NCBI lineage: Eukaryota > Metazoa > Mollusca > Gastropoda > Neogastropoda > Conidae > Conus > Conus betulinus. Next base: position 68,712 of record JADBJO010001894.1, on the reverse strand, counting down.
CGAATCGTCCCACCAATTGGGCTATTCCCCAATTAGGCCAGCCTTATAGCGAAACGAAATGGTCCATAAGGCAAGGCATGAAGAAAGCCCAGAGGCGTGACAATAGGCATGAGCTGTAATATTGCATTAGATGTGCAGGTAATTAACAAATATGATACATAGTAGAAAGCTGTATAATGATATAAGAATGAATACAATTTTGTTGATTTCCCTTTTCTTCCTTCCCTCCCCCCGTCCCCCCCCCCCCCCCCCCCCCCCCCCCCACACACACACACACACACACACACACACACACACGCAGACGCTCGAACACGCTTTCCCAGCAGTTATGAATATTACAGGCAAAGCCGTCCCGCAGAAAACGAAAGTCACGGACGACGCCAGGTGGGAGCGAACCGAATCCGGGAGAGGGAAAGAGGGGAAAGAGGCAAGCCGCGGAGGGGAGGGGGCGGGGCGGGACGGAGGGGGAGAGGGGCGGCGGCAATTCACTTGTCCCGCAAGTTGTTATGTTCCCCGCGTAAAAAAACAACAACAACAAAAAAACATATATTTGTTTATGTGTGAAAGAATAAGCTGTATCATCATTAATGCATCGCAGGCTTAAAACTTGTAACAATGTGATCGTTGTGGACTTGTTGTTGTGTGTTGTGTTTTTTTTTCCTTGTCACATTGATGTTAGAATATTATCTCAACTGTTGTATCCCCCTTCTAAGGGGCTATGGCCTAACTTAATCAGAATCTCTCTCTCTCTCTCTCTCTCTCTCTCTCTCTCTCTCACACACACACACACACACACATACACACACACACACTCACGCACACACACATGCACATACGCAAACACACACTTTCTTTCTTTTTCTGTTTCTTTTTTTTTATTTGCTAAAGCACTGGGGAAGCAAACAACAATCTTTCTTGGACCCCCTTCGAAATGGAAAAGTTCCTCGCCCTTAGCCCATGTCCTTGATGAGACGGCAGAGCAACCAGCACCCCTCCAATGTCCAGCAGGAGTATTCTGGATAACCTATTGTCCCCTCAGACCCGCAGTCACCAGTTGTGTACTGGGGGGACACAGTGGCAGTGTTCACACACTGTGTTATTGCAGACGGACTTGCGTTTTTTACGTCACTAATTCTCAGTCGTCACGTTTTCTCACCCGGGGTGAGAAAACGTGACGGGTTGGTGCCATATTCATCAAACGACACATTCTCAAAAATTTGAGTGTGCGTATGTTTAGGTGAGCGCTGCCACACGCAGGTGTTTGTGTATCTGTGTGTGTGTGTGTGTGTGTGTGTGTGTGTGTGTGTGTGTGTGTGTGTGTGGTGTGTGTGCATCGGAAAGAGAGAGAGAGAGAGAGAGAGAGGAGGAGAGAGAGAGAGAGAGGAGAGAGAGGGGAGTATGTGTGTCTGTGTGTCATTTCGTCTGTACTTATAGAAATCTAGTGTTTTTTATCAGAATTGAGCCAACATTGATAAGGCGTTAGCCTTTGCCACGTGTCATAAGGGTTGTCATAGCGTGTTTTTAAAATTGTTATCAGACAGACGGAAAGATCGCAGTTGTCGGCCGTTTGGTCCGACTTTCAATCTTTTGTCGGATCGGACCAAACGACCAGCTCTAGGTAAGTGTCTTTTCGTCCGACAACTGGTTACCTTCCGAAATATAAACCCCCTTTTTTTCCCCAAAGACATTTTTTCTGATCGAGAGAGAGAGAGAGAGAGGAGAGAGAGAGAGAGAGAGAGAGAGAGAGAGAGAGAGCACAAGCAGTGAGAAAAAACGTGACGGGTAAGAAAAACGTGGCAGTAGATTTGTTTCTATCCCCACTGTTCGAAAGACCCCCGGTGAACTGAAACCGTGTGTAAAGAGCGTGCGTCACGTCAGACAGCAGAGCTTCATGTTGATGACATCGTGACACGACGACAGCTGGTGCAGCGTCTGTGCCTGCTCCCCATTCTCTGTTTAAGTATCAGCCCATTTCCTCATCAACCCCACACCCCCACCCCCGCTCCCCCACCCAACTATGATCTTCCCACCCAAACTCCATCCGAAAAGGTAAATCAATGTGTAGACAGATAGACAGATAGATAAACAAATAAATAAAACATATACATAAATCATCATCATCATCATCTCATCATCATCATCATCACTATCATCAACGTCGTCGTCGTCGTCGTCGTCATCATTATCATCAACATCAGCATCATGTAAACTGTTGCTAAACGCCCCCCCACTCTAACTCACCAGTCACCCTTCAGTCCATCACACCCCGCCGCCACCCCCACCCCGTCTCTGCCCCCTCTCATGATGTTGTACGATTTCCATTTTGCATTATTTCGGCAACAAGATGTGTTCGGTTCTGGTTTAGGCGCGACGCGTCGGCCACTTGCAAAGCACTCTGGGAAAAAAAAAAAAAAAAGCCATGTGTTATGTTTTATTGATTTACAAGATAGAAAACCAAAGGACGCACCATGCGCTGAGCACTTTGAACAGAATCTGCTTTGTTCAAACGGTTTCTTAGTGCATGCGAATGATTGAAAGGTAATTACGTAAACGAGAGGAGACTTTATCCGGACATATAAAAAAAAAATACCTAAAAACTGTTCCAGTCAACTCTAGTATTCACAAATATCAGACAGCGATAGGTTTCAGCTGCACAACTCATTTAAAAAGATCATTTGAGCGAGAAATGGATTGTGAGTGCATCAATGCAGGGTCATTCAAAACGACCGTTGTGCACTTGGGAATATGTGTGGAGGGACACAGAGTGACACTTTCCGCTGTTTGTCCATAGATCAGCCAGGTTGTCACCTGTGTCATACTGACGATGACACTGAATTCCACGTACTATTCGACCGCTCTCAACAACCATACCGTGAAAAGTTGGTATTTTATCCAGAATGTGACGACGTACTTGACATACGCAATCGATTTGTAACGAATGTAAATAGCAAATCTCATATTCGACAGAGAGTGTTTAAAGATTTTAAGTCTCATTTCATTATTCCTTTTGTTTCATATTATTCACTTTTATTTTACTTATTCTCTGATATTTCTGATTATCTCAGTTTATCGTTATTTTTTTTTCTTTCAACACAGAACACATGCTTCATGAATTCAGATTGCCGAAGTTTATACGGGGTCTATGGTAAACGCGCACATGCTCAATGTGAAACATGGAGTTTTATTTGAAAGACATGGTTGCTTCGTGTTTAATTTTTATACATTGCATATGAGACAGACTGTCCGATTTGGCAGTAAGCCACAGGCCCATACGCAAGAATCATTTCTTCTCTCTCTCTCTCTCTCTCTCCCTCTTACTCGCACACACACACACACACACACACACACACACACACACACACCACACACACACACACACACACACACTCACACAAGTACACACCCACACACACACACGCACACACACACGCACACACACACACACACACACGAACACACATACACACGCACACACACACACACGCACGCACGCACGCACGCACGCACACGCGCGCGCGCGCGCGCACACACACACACACACACACACACACACACACACACACACATACCACGCATAGACGCACGCGCTTACACACACACACACACACACACACACACACACACACACCACACACACACACACACGCAGCACGCACGCACGCACGCACGCACACCACACACACACACACACACACACACACACACACACACACACATACACACACACACAAACACGTACGCACGCACCGGTTATTTTTCACATGTATAAATCAACTCCTCGCTCTGAACATAAATCATTTTTTTTTTTTTCTGTATGTACAGAACACATCACCAGAGTCATAACCCTGCGAACATACAGGAACAACGTCAATGCAAATTATTATTAGTTTATTAGTATTGTTTTTTTTCCTTTCTTCTGCCACAAACCATGCTTTCGTGTTGTGCAAATATGAACAAGGATAATTACACTGCAACAGTTAAAACCGTTTAAAAGTATATTTCATAAGTACTACGGTTTTGAGGTTCTCTGAATCTTGAAAAGAAACCCTGTACACAGAACAGATGTGTATCCTATTATTCCAATGTCTTGAAAACAGTTTGAAGCGTTTCGAGGTTAGGGTTTGGCGCATATATAGAGTCTGGAGACAACAGCAACAACAACAGCAGCATAACAACAAGAATAGCAACAACAACGAACGACGACGACAGTGACAGCGACAACGACGGACGGACGACAACAACAGCAAACCAAGAACGGCTTCTACTATACTACTACTTTCTACTACTGCTGCTACCTGCTACCTCCTGCTATTCTTTTGCGGACTTTATGGTTGTTTGGGGTGTTGGTGGTGTTGGACGGCACCCCCCCCCCGTGGTTGGTGGTGGTGGGTGGTGGTGGCTGATTAATACTACTACTAAATTACTGGCTACTACGATAAGTACTATTGCTGCTCTCCTGGAAAATGGCTACTAGGTTTCACATCGCCACGACAAACCACCACCTAATCCAAAGCCATCACCACCAATAACACAATCGAATATCACCACCACGACTCTTCCCCTACTCCTCACTACTCATGATACTACTAAATACTGCTACTGACGTATACTACTAATACTACTGCGCGCTGCGTATGCTGCTGATACATAATGATGGATTGCTGTTGCCTATCACATGACCACTGCTGTTACTGATGTTCGGTTGACACTGCTTATATGCTACTTATACAATCCATTACCAATAATACTATTACACATTACCTCATATTTCCACACACGCACACAGCACCAACACGCACCGCGCACAACTACACACACACACACACCACACACACACAAACACACATCACACACACACACGCAACGCACATAGCACGCAAGCACGTACGCACGCACTTGCCACGCACTCACACATGCGAATTGTTATCAACGGCGTAATCAGTTTGGGATACGGTATACCTAGAAAAAGGTTTATTTTTGGAATCATGCGGGATACGTCTTCAGATATGCTGGTTGCCACTACGATGCATCTTGTTGCTGCGTCATACTTAACTTGACTGTTGATGCTCGCTACCGGTTGTTCTCTGCTGGGCTGCTATACTAATACAACTACTTAATACTAATACTACCACCACCAGCAACCAAACTAAATACTATGATAATTATCCGCATCCTCCTCAGCTTGGCGCCCTCCTCCCT
>JADBJO010001894.1:2500-58100 GCA_016801955.1 Conus betulinus | reverse complement strand
TCAGTGTTGCCAACCAGACCATTCCAACAGTAACAGAAGAGCCAGTCAAGAGCCTTGGAAGATGGTGTGATGATACGCTGAAAGACACACGAAGAGCAAAAGAAACGAAACAGATGTGCGGAAGAAGGCTTGGAGACCATTGACCAGTGTGGGCTCCCTGGAAAATACAATGTCTGGTGTCTGCAGTTCATGCTGATACCAAAGCTCCTATGGCCTCTGATGATATACGACATCTGCACCAGCATAGTGGAGGCAATGGAATCCAAAATCAACAAGTTCACAAGGACATGGCTTGGTGTCCCACCCTGTCTGACTGACATAGCGCTGTACTGTTGCCAAGCAAAGCTGAAACTACCACGGGGGGGGGGGGGGGGGGGGGGGGGGGGGGGCAGCAGAGGGACATCCAGAGTCATGAACCGGGTGTGGCCCAACCCCCCTAGAGTGTCAGGAGATAAGGGCCGAAACACTCGCTTGAAAGGGGGCTTCTCTTCTGAAAACTCTCTGCTGCCACGCTCTCCACGAGTTTCTTTCTACTGCAATCAAAGCATTAAAGAGACAAAAAGCGACTGGACCGGATGGTATGCTAGGAGACTTTTATAATACAATGTTGACATTATTGTACCTTTCTTGACTGAAGTTTTCAACCACATTTTTGACAATGGCCTGTATCCAGATGATGGTCCTTGTCAATCTCACACCCTGTATTTAAGAAAGGGGATATGAATGTGCCTGACAACTACAGAGAAATCTCACTGCTGAATGTATGTAGCAAATTGTATAACTTCGTGTTAAATAAAAGAATCACTAAATGGATCGATGATAACAAAATAATCGGTGAAGAAACAAGCTGGATTTAGAGCAAAGCATAGTGCCTCTGATCATGTTTTTACGCTCATGGCACTGATACAGAAACAGCTTGTAAGGCATCGGAAATTGTATGTTGCTTTTATCGATTTCCGTAAAGCAGTTGATACAGTCATAGAGAGAAACTATGGAAAACTTTAAGCAGCAATGGTATTAAAGGACAAATTGCCTGACAATAGAAAACATGTACGCTGTTGTCAAGACTCGTGTTCGGGCAGGTGGTGATCAGTCTGAAATTTCTTCTTCTGCCCACATGGCCTTAAGCAAGGTGAAGTATGCTCACCTGTCCTGTTCTCCTTGTTCATTAATGAACTTACTAAAGACGTCATCAGTAATGGTAGACATGGAATTCAGCTGCATCCTGATATTGTAGAACTGTTTATTTTGCTCTTCGCTTACGATGTACATTATTTTTAGATAGCGGAGTAGGTCTGCAGACACAACTGAATATACTTTACAACACGTCTAAGCGCCTAGATCTAATCGTTAACCTGGAGAAAAATCTAATATAGTTGTTTACAGAAACGGTGGCTATTTTTCCATGAATGAAGAATGGTATTTTGAAGAAGAAAAGTTACAAATTGTGAGCATGTACAAATATCTAGGAATATATCTAACAACAAAGCTATCTTTTCAGCCTACATTACGAGATCTCGCAGATCGCGCTAAAAAGGGTATTTGTGTTATTATGAAACTTCTATGGTCCATTGGAGAACATTCTCCAAACATATTCTTAAAAAATGTTTGATTGCCAGATTCAGCCAATTTTGACGTACGGCTCAGAAATTTGTCACAGGAGCAAGAATGCATTGAAAGAGTGCATCTGTCTGCTTTGAAAAGGTTTATGGGTGTTCATCCAAAGTCTCCAAGACATTTAGTTTATGGAGAAATTGAAGGTTTCCCATTTTGTCAACACGTATTCTAGGTGTGTTAATTTTGGCTGCGGGTGGAATATATGAATGATAATAGTATCCAAAAAAGGCGTATAAAATGCTTTGTCCCCGTGGAGGCAAAACTATACCACTTGGGCCTGCAAAATTCATAATGTTTATATGAATTTGGTTTTGGTGTCGTTTGGGAGGCACAGTGTGTTGGAAGCATTAATTTGTTTATGAGAGAATTCAAACAGAGATTGATAGCTTGTTATAAACAGAATTGGCATGCTTCCTTGCAGTCTCACGAATTTTACAGTGTTTATTCGCAATTCAAGAGCACATTGATTCTCAGTCCTTATATGTATCTTGTTAAGAACGTACAAATTCGAAGAACATTTGCAAGATTTCGGATTGGAATGTCTCCTCTGAAGTCACATTTCTTACATTACATACAGAACAGTGTTAATGATAAATTGTGTCCGTTTCTGCGCAAAACACACCAGAACTGAATTACATTTTGTTCTTGTATGTCCAATGTACGATGAAATAAGAAACGAATTTATTCAGCCCAAATATTTCCATAAGCCATGCATGTTTAAATTCTACCTACTTATGTCAAGTGAAAACGAAAGTATTGTTTTACGGTTATCTAATTTTGTTTACAAAGCGTTAAACTTAAGGATGCAGTTTATTCAATCTAAATGATTCTTGTTGTGCTATTGCTTCCATGTTATAGGCCAGAGGCCTGACATTAAAACATTTTTTACTTTGACTTTGGCTCTCTCTTCTTTCTTCTTTACACTGCATATCTGTGGTCCATCTGCTTCACACTGCATAGGAATGTGTCTGTCTGCATCATATTGTTCAGGATGAATCCGTGTCACATTCTACAGTGGAGTGTTTGCATGTTTGCAGTGTACAGTTATGAGTCTGTTTGGCTTGTACCCTATGTGGTGGTGGGTCTGTCTGTTTTCACACCGTACATTATGCAGTGGTGATGTGGTCTTTTTGTGCATTGCACAGTGGTCAGCATGGTCCGCTTTATACTTCATACATTGGTGAGTCTGTCTGCCACCATACAGCGAGTCTGACACTATACAATATATGTCTGCTTTACACGGTACAGTGGTAAGTCTGTGTGATTCGCGCTGCATACTAGTGACTCTGCTTCCCATGAACTGTAGTGAGCTGTAGGCTTCACAGTGCTCTGCGCTGAGACTGTCTGCTTCACACTGTATGGCGGTGAGTCTGCCCTCTTCACGTCATACAATGGTGAGTCAACCTGCGTCACTCCGAGTATCAGTGAGTGCGCATCATGTCACACAATGGCAGTTCGTCTTCCTCACACTGCGCAGGAGTCCGTCTGCCGGCTCAGTGCTGTACAGATCCGAGTTTGTCTGCTTCATACTGTGCAGCAATGGGCTTATCTGCTTCATGCTGAGCAGTAGTGGGCTTATCTGCTTCATGCTGGGCAGTAGTATGCTTATCCGTTTGTTGCTGAGCAGCAGTGGGTTTGTCTGCTTCATACTATGCAGCAGTGGGTTTGTCTGCTTCATACTGAGCAGCAGTGGGTTTGTCTGCTTCATACTGAGCAGCAGTGGGTTTGTCTGCTTCATACTGGGCAGCAGTGGGTTTGTCTGCTTCATACTGAGCAGCAGTGGGTTTGTCTGCTTCATACTGCGCAGCACTGGGTCTGACTGCTTCATACTGAGCAGCAGTGGGTTTCCTGCTTCATGCTGAGCAGCACTGGGTTTGTCTGGTTCATATTTCACAGCAGTGGGTTTGTCTGTGTCATACTGAGTAGCAGTGGGCTTATCTGCTTCATGCTGAGCAGCAGTCGCGCGCGCGCGCGCGTGTGTGTGTGTGTGTGTGTGTGTGTGTGTGTGTGTGTATGTATGCACGTGTGTGCCTGCATTTGTGCATGTGCAGAACTGCGCGTGTGTGTATATGTGCGTATGCGTGCGCATATATATATATATATATATATATATATATATATATATATATATATATATATATATATATATATATATATGTGTGCGTGTGTGTGTGTGTGTGTGTGTGTGTGTGTGTGTGTGTGTGTGTGTGTGCGCGTGCGTGTGAGCACGCGCGCGCGTGTGTGCATGTGCGTGTGCGCAAGCGTGTGTGCGTGTGCAGAAGTGCATGTGCATGTTTTGTGTGTGTGTGTGTGTGTGTGTGTGTGTGTGTGTGTGTGTGTGTGTGTGTAATGTGTGGGTTTGTGTGAGCATAGTCACTTATCTGCATATGTATGCGCACAACATGTGTGTATGTGTATGTGTACGTCTTTGTATACGTGTATGTGCGCATTCGTGTGAGTGTGGATGTGCACATGCACACATAGACAAGTGATTACACTTTGACTCCACAGGCCTGCTGAGTGCACGCACTGATTGCCATCCTTTGCTGTTAAAGGTCAGTGTTCATTAGTGATGGAAGGTCAGAGAAAAAGAATAAAATGTTTTGACAATAGAAACAAAAGTCATTCATTACGGATCTGCGTACATATGTGACTTACAGAGAGAGAGAGAGAGAGAGAGAGAGAGAGAGAGAGAGAGAGAGAGAGAGAGAGAGAGAGAGAGAGAGAGAGAGAGAGAGGGAGGGAGGGAGGGAGGGAGAGAGAGGAGAGTGAGAGCAATATGATCAGGGTGGAATAGAGGTGAGCTGGCGGGCGGGTATGTGATAGGTTTAAGCAGCAGTTGTCTCATTGTCGCCAGTTCTGGAATAGCCGCTGACGACAGAAGAGGTGGGCTCCAGATCAGTGCGTGACATGGCAGTGGAAGTGTCATCATCCTGTGCGGTCGTCGCCTCTGAATGAAGAGTAGTAGAAGTGGTGGTGTGGAGATTTTTGGCACTCTCCTGCAGCGCTGCTAACTCCACCATGGACTGTCTCCTAAAACCCGACATTCAAAGCTAATTAAAATGACTTGACTGCTGGCGGAAAACTGATTTGAAAAAAAAAAAATTCTGCCATAGGAAAGAAACAAAGTGGTTTCCTTTGTTCGTTAGGTGGCATAGTGTATATTTTTGTGTCTAGTTTGTTTCGACATGTTGAACACACACACACACACACACACACACACACACACACACACACACACACACACTCGCACGCACGCGCACGCACGCGCGCGCACACACACACACACACACACACACACATACACACAGATAACGGGATGTTACAGGACATATTACATTTAGAGCATATTTGTGGCATGGGCACGTACATTTTATTTTTTTTTTTTTGCTTAAGAAATAAACCAACAACAACCCCCCCCCCCCCCCCCCCCCCCCCCCCTATCTCTGCTTAGTTTGCACAGACACACTTCATCGTAAATCTCTCTCTCTCTCTCTCTCTCTCACTCTCTCTCTCTCTCTCTCTCTCTCTCACACACACACACACACACACACACACACACACACACACAACGCGCGCACGCGCACACACACACACACACACACACACACATACACACACACACACACACACCCACACACACACACACACACACAACACACACACACGCGCGCGCACACACACACACACACACACACACACACACAGTGCTCAGAGAGAGAGAGAGAGAGAGAGAGAGAGAGAGAGGAGAGAGAGAGAGAGAGAGAGAGAGAGAGAGTTACCTATATGAAAGCATCTGTTCGTGTGCTGGAAAAGAAATGAACAAGAATGCCATTCATATCAATGTAAATGAAATCTGTCATACCATAGAAGCTCTAATGTGGAGGAAATTTTGCTTTTAAAATGTGTTTGGTCACTAGTACTTGCAAAGACAAGTGTTTATCATTATCCCCTTGAAATGGAGTCTTCACAGTGCTGTCTGCTCTTGGTCAAGTCTGTGGCCAAATAGTGCGTAGAATGGTGTGTGAATAACATGTATGTTGTAAGAGTTACTCAGGCCACAGCATTCTGCAGCATGCGATAAAACGCATGTCACAAAAAACACACACACACACACACAAAAAAAAACCTGTCACATGCGTTCCACTTTGAAATGAGATTAACAGTAAGTTCTATTCTGCAATGCCAGCTCCAAGTGTTCAAGGGAACACTGGTGCGCTCTTATCAACACCATGATGCGCTCTGGCCATTACTATACCCTCCTTACTGAGTGGTCGGTCTTATCAACAACATGATGCACTCTGGCCAGCATGCTTACTATACCCTCCTTACTGAGTGGTCGGTGTTCGGATTTTCAGTACTCACCTAATGTAAGTTTCGTTAAGATCAACGAAACCGCTGTCAGAATTTTTGTTTGTTTTTTGTGTGTGTGTGTGTGTGTGTGTGTGTGTGTGTGTGTGTGTGTGTGTGTGTGTGTGTGTTTGTGTGTGTGTGTGTGTGTGTTTTTACAGACTCTTTTGTGTACTTTTCAGTCTCCTTAGCAGACCTCACAGCATCTCACAGTAAGAAAACAACCCTGTCATTATACAGATTAATTCCTCAGGCTACTTATTTCATTTCGAGATGTGACTGCATGGGTTATGCTCATTTCCCCTGCTTTATTCTGTTGCATAACTCAATACCGACCAGCACGACTCTACTAACTCCTGAACTCACAATCAATTTCACGAGGCAACGCCACAGGGAAGAAAAGTCCCTGTTAATCACGGTGTCTTTTCTGGAAGTGTCATACTTTAACTGTAGATTGAATGGGGTGCAAAGGGCAAGTCAGAGAAAGTTACTGGGCTGGTGACATAATAGACTGTGTTTTCCTCCTTGATGTTCCCAGTTACTGCCACAGTGCGATTCATGCAGTAACGTGTGCAGCAATGGCCTAGTGCTTGATGGGCACTCAAATTGTTCCTTAAAAGCCGTGGATGGAGAGATGTCATGACGATGTACAAATCGTCTGTCAAAGACTGAGGGCAGAAATCGCCCGTCAAAGACTGGAGACTGGTACGTGTCCAGATGATGCACAAATCGTCTCTCACAGACCACGGATGGACATCTGTCATGACAAAAATCGTCTGTAAAAGATCATGACGGGCACGTGTCTCAAATCTCAAGTCGTCCCAAAAGACCATGGATGGGCATGTCTCTTGACATACACGTCGTCTGTCAAGGACCGTGTACACAAATCATCTGTCAAAGACCATGGATGGAAATGTGTCTCGACACAATTTGTCCGTCAAAGAATGTGGGCAGGCACGTGTCTTGACACATAAATTGTCTGCCAAGGATAATCTATGTGCTGGATTCTTGAAGGCATAAAAAACCATCTCTCAAAAACAGAGTTGGCAAAATGTCTTAGCACACATATTGTCTGTCAGAGACTGTGGACTGCAGTTGCCTTAACATACAAAATGCCTGTCAAAGACCATGTACCAACATGTGTGTTTCAACACATAAATCATCTCTCAAAGACCATGGTCGGGCAGGAGTCTCGATACATACATCGTCTGTCAAATTATATTGCACGCGTCTTCACACACACACACACACACAATCGTCTATCACAGATCGTGGGTGGATAAGAGTCTTCACACACACACACACACACACACACACACACACACACACACACACACACACACACAAACGCGCACGCATACACACACACACACACACACACACACACACACACACACACACACACACACACCTCAAAGACCACGCTCCAGCGTCTACAGGCATCTTTTCATTCCTAAAGACCATGCCTGGTAGATGACCACGTGCTAATTATCCTTAAAAGACCTTGGACATGCACGTGTCTCATGACATAGAGAAAAAAATTCTGAAAGGCCATGGAAAATAATTTGTCTCGAAAACGCACAAATCAGTTCTCAAAGACTATGGATGGGCAGTTGTATTGGCGACGTTATCTAACACCCTTCGACGTCTGTGAACGGGCTGTTGTCTCGACTACGTACAAACCGTTCCTCAAAGACCATTGACAGACAGTTGACTTGGCGGTGTACGAATTGTTTCTCAAATAACTGGGACTGTGGTTTTTTTATTTTTGAAATTTTCTTGATAATGATTCTTTTGAGGTGTATGGGGTATCCGGCAGAGGTAGCACCTGTGATAGGCGTGTCTGCCAGGTCGTTCTTAGGGTTGCACATTCATCTTTGGTCCCTCTCTTGGCACTCAGCTCTCATCAGCGGCTCCCCGGGTTGTGAAGATGCAACAGCGGCCACACTGCTGGCAGGTTGCCAGAATCAGGCTAGAGTTGCCGACTGGTCTTTAACCTGCGGTGAGATAGGGCTTGTCTACCTGAACTTATGAAGACTGGACTCGGTAGACTGCGCGAGGAAATCCCTTAACTGATTCAATGGGCAGAAAGGCGACTCTCAGCAATGCAACGTGGAGAGCCTAAAGCATGGTGAGACACAAAAAAACACCATGATCATCATCCATTGCATCTCACTCCGTCTCCAGCCGTCTTGACCCCGTCTTGCTGCTGGACTCAGATGGTTTAGACAAAAGAGTGAGGTCGACGAATTGCTCAACTCTTCCTCAATATAAACAAAGTCACTGCGCAGGTCACTTCTGTCATCACCATCATCCTCATCATCATAATCATCATCATCATCATCATCATTATCATCCATCCATCCATATACACCATGTCCCTATTTCATTTTTAAGTCATGTGGCGATGGGCGAGCAACGAAGTAGCAGGTGTGGGCACACTGGCAGCTGTAGCAGCAAACTTGCACGCAGGCGGCTCAGACCATAGGGTCTTTCTCCACTGAACTGGAGCAGCAGTGGAGTTGAGCAGCCATCTATGCGACTAAGCAGCCCGTTTTTAGGATAGCACTGCTCACTTCCATGGCATGAAGACGGGGGTAGAAAAGGTGTTTTAAACATCGCCTGCTCAGTTCTTCCCTAGCCAGCCTACCGCAGCCGGAAGGAATCATATAACAGTGGTCAAAATTCACAGAAGAAAAAGACGAGGATTATTTCTCTCTCACCCTTGGCACCTGGAATGTGCGCACCCTGCTGGATAGAGACTACGCAAACAGGCCTTAGTGGAGAGAAGCTCTCTTTGGGGAAGAAAACACACACACACACACACACACACACACACACACACACACACACACACACACACACACACACATCGCCTGGTATAACCTCAACATTGCAGGCATGAGTGCATCCCGGCTTGTGGGCCAGAGCAATCTTTGTTAAAGCGGCTCTGGCTATATCGTTGTTTTGGAGCTGGAGAAGAAGTGAAGAATAACAAGAGACTCGTGTTGGCTTTGAGATGAAGATAGCTCTTGGCAAGCTAGCTGGACCTCCAAAGGGAGTGGACGACAGGCTGATGACCATGAAAGTCCCTCTTTCATTTGGAAAAAAAGCATCTGACAATTATCAGTGCCTATGCTCTAACCACGACCAACCCAGAGGGTGTGAAGGACGAATTCTACGAGGATCTTCATTCTAACATTTCTGATGTCCCAAAAGCAGACAAGCTCGCCATACTTGGTGATTTCAACGCCAGAGTCGGTTCTGACAGTGACTCCTGGGAAGTGTCATTGGCAAACACGGATTTGGCCACTGCAGCAGCAATGGTCACCTGCTACTCTGGACCTGTGCTGAGCATAAATTGTTGATCACCAATTCATTCTTTTGCCTCCCTACCCGAAACAAGACATCATGGATGCATCCCAGCTCGAAGCATTGGAATCTATTCGATTAGATCATTGTCAGGAATAGGGATAGGCAAGATTTAAGTCATCAAATCCATGTGCAGTGGGGTATATCGGTGTAACAGCCCGTTCTTACCCTTACATGAAAACTTACCCTGGGGTAAGCCTGGACTAGCCTGATTTTACCCCGGGGGTCATTCTAGGACTAGTTAGAACTTATCCCGCCCCCCCACCCCCCCCCTAGTTGGAACTTACCCCCCCCCCCCCCCCCCCACACACACACACACCCTGGGGGTAAGTTTGGGCTAGCCTGGATTTACTCCCCACCCCACCCCCCCTCCCCAAAAAGTCAGTCTAGGACTATTTTGAATCTTTCTCCACCCCACCCCACCCTTCAAACAAGAGAGCGTTATTCAGGGTTTTCCTCTGCCTTTTCCCACAAGCGCAACCGCCTTTAAAAGAAAATTTGGGTAAGCCTGTGTATTCACACCCCCTCTCCCACTTCCTATATACAGTCAGTTGGATTTAGACAAAGTGTGGTTCTAGACTCTTCTCAATAGATGGACCTCCTACTTCCCCCTCCCCCCACACACAACCTGTTTCACTAACAGATACGTATTAATATTTCTCGCGCTAGGTTACACGCGTGGGTCAATATTCGGGTGTGTGAGGGCGCCCGTGCATGCGTGGGAAACAAAGACGGCTACATGCCAAGGTGACCAAGTGCCAGTGTGACCAAGCGTAGTTGTGACAAAATGTCGTTGTGACCACGTGTTGTTGTAACCAAGTACCGTTGTTGCTTCATCCTGTTTTGCCTCCTTTAACTATTTTACAGCTTATTAGTCTCTTGAGTACAATGCAGATGACTAGTGGTCAGTGGCACTGACCACTGGTCATTATGACGTAATCGGAGATTTTAACTATTTTACAGCTAATTAGTCTTCCGAGTGCTTGTAAACCTTGTACAATGCAGATGACTAGTGGTCAGTAGCACTTAGCACTGGCCATTATGACGTAATTAGGAGATTTAACTATTTTACAGCTAATTAGTGTCTCCTGAGTACCTGCATTTCCTTGTACAATGTAGATCAGTGGTCAGTGGCACTTACCACTGGTCACTACGTAGTAAATCGGATATTTCGATTATTTTACAGTTAATAAATGTCTCCCGAGTGCTTGTGAACCTTGTACATAGCAGACGACTAGTGGTCAGTGCCAGGCGTGGTGTACCATCTTTTTTTTTTTTTTTTTTTTTTTCGGAAATCATCATGCGTCAGGTATAATCCATAAGACGGACGTTAACAGTATGCTACATTGAAAACAGAATCTGAGCGGTGCATTTTTGTTTCATAGCTGGGAAAACATTATATGGCTGTCTGGTCATCTTGTTTCTGACGTCACCATAACAGAAATGGTGAGATAAAATCCTTATCATTAAGTAAAAAAAAAAAAGTATGTCAAATTTCAGAGAAATCAGTTCAGTACTTCAGCCTCCAGCTCATCTACAAGTAACAGTCCTATTCGTAGCCCGCCATCCTGTTTGTGACGCTATAACGTCAAAAATAATCCATTAGACCTACGTAAAAGCATTATGTCCAATTTGAAAGAGATCGCTTGACAACGTTACGCGGTGAATTTCATATGGCTGGTCATCTTATGATGTCATCTACTAGATATGGTTAGATTATATCCCTATGGTAAAAGGAAAAAGTATTTCAAATCGGTTTAGTACTGCTGCCTCCAGGTCATATGCAAGTAAGAGCGCGTATGCGTAGTCCGCCATCTTATTTGTGACGTCATCTAAAAAAAAAAATGCCTATCACTGTCTTTTTACCGGAGAAATACCCTAAGCCATGCATTGTTTCGACCCTTCATGCCTGTCACTGTCTTTTTTATCAGAGAAATATCCAAGCCATACATTGTTTGGACCCTTCATGCCTGTCACTGTCTTTTTACCAGAGATGTACCCCAAGTCATACATTGTTTGGACCCTTCATGCCTGTCACTGTCTTTTTTTTTTTTTTACCAGAGATGTACCCCAAGTCATACATTGTTACGACCCTTCATGCCTGTCACTGTCTTTTTACCAGAGAATAACCCCAAAGTCATACATTGTTTGGACCCTTCATGCCTGTCACTGTCTTTTTACCCGAGAATAACCCCAAGTCATGCATTGTTTGGACCCTTCATGCCTGTCACTGTCTTTTTACAGAGATGTACCCCAAGTCATACAGTGTTTGGACCCTTCATGCCTGTCACTGTCTTTTTACCAGAGATGTACCCCAAGTCATACATTTTTTTGACCCTTCATGTCTGTCACTGTCTTTTTACCAGAGAAATACCCAAGTCGTGCACTGGTTTGAATTTCATGTCTATCACTGTCCTTTTTACCAGATAAGTACCCCAAGTCATGCATTGTTTTGACTCGCGTTGTCTTGATGTGCTCTGTGATCGCTCTTCCCCTCATTAACCATACCACTCGCTATTATGTTATGAGTAGTTAGTATTTGGTCATTGCACATGTTTGATTACAGCTGCCATCTTTATGGATAAATAGACCAGGGTTCACCTTGTCTCTTGCGCTGCTGTCGTTTCATCACAATGTAAACGAGTGCTGTACCCAGCAGTGCACAGATGAAGGCAGCACCAATCACGGCGCCAATAAACACCGCCGCTGAAAAAAAAAATCAAAACTTATCTGTAGCCTAATTACCATCATCACTGAGCCTCTCAAACAACTGATACAGACCTACCCTCATTAATGAACATTAATGAACCGAATCAGAACACAGCTGTCCTCATCACTGCACAGGTCACACAATCAGAAGAGGCATTGTCACCCAGAGCATGTCAATTAGTCAAAGAATCGAAAGAGAAATGTCTCCTTTACACAACACAGTTGAGGATCAGAAAAGAATTGTCACAATCTGTGAACAAGTCAGTGTATTTTAAATGAATTTTCAATTTACGCTGAAGCTGTCAGAAACTCAAAAGATTATTGTCGCTAACACTTGGGTAAACTGTGACATTCCATCATCAATGACCTCGCCAGGGCATGGGGATAACCTTCGTATCAGCAATAATCTGTCAGGATATCGGGAGAAAATCATCATCCTTGCCTTACCAAAGATAGGGTCAGAGTAATCAGGCAAGTACCGCCGTTGGTGTTATATTTCTGAATGAACCACTCTGAGAATCAGAAGATTAGTGTACTCATGGAGTAGCCCGCGAGAACAATCAAAAGAGAATTGTCAACATAATCGATCTATAAGGAAAATCAAAAGAGAACTGCTATTATCTATGAACTTGTTACAAAAATGAGTCGTCCTCATCAATAAACATGTCACTAAAAATCCAAAGATAATTGACATTATTAGTAAACCAGTGAGAGAATCAGAAGAGATCTTTCCTCGCCAATGAACTTCCCGGACAATTAGGTAAGCATCATCACTGACACTTCAGAAAAAGTTGATATCATAGGCTGTCACTGCGTAAAACACAGTTTCAGAATGAGAAAAAAAAACTTCAATAAATACATTTTGTCCAGAGAACACTTACAGATTAACTGCTCGTGTGGAACAGGATCAAGCTGTTGTCATACAACATGTCTTTAATAAATAATGCCCATATCTAAATCGAAAGGGTATTAAGTACAAAAGAAAGGCGTTCCCTCTATATTGAGAAAATAGCATAGGTCTGTCAAACCACAAATTTTACATTAGGCATCCTAAGTGAAACTAAGTGAAACTACGTTTACCTGTATGTGTGTGTGTGTGTGTGTGTGTGTGTGTGTGTGTGTGTGTGTGTGTGTGTGCAAGTGTGTGTGTGTGTGTGTGTGTGTGAATTTAAACTTGAGTTTCCATATCAGGCTTACATACTTTCCGCAAAATGACAAGCCTTTTCCACATGACTGATTTTTACCTTAGCTACTCAGTAAAACACGACAGATGCATTGTTTTTTTTTCCAGACATGTTCTTCACTAGTGGACTGATCGATCATGTAAAAACACAACAGGTGGCAAAATCCGTGGTCGAATCATGAAAAAGCCTTACGAAAGTGTGTCACATTTCAGAAATGCCTTACCACCCCCCCCACCCCCACCCCCCAGCCGACTTCATTTACAAGCCCGGCCGACTTAATTTAAAACCTGGCGAAAGTCCGAATTACTTTCACGCATCATCATACATGTTAATAACTGTACATCTTCTTGCTGCATGCTTTCCCTGTTCCTCGATGAAAACAAAACCTGAAAGCATAGCAGCATATTCTGTTATAATTTCTTCTTCAAGGCATCAAGCTACATACTTTTTTTTTTGCCAGACATATGCAGAAGTGGTTGTCAAGTAGAAATCATTGGTAATCTTGACGAACATACCCGGAAACGGATTTTTTTTCCCACCACAATCCCGGTCTATCAGAGAAACCTACATGGAGATTAGGCTCCTGATGCGAAATGGAAATCTATCTTTTTCTTGGAGTTTGGATGGGAGGGATCTTTAACGGAACGCTTAACAATTGCATGATATGAATTGAGAAGAAAAGTAAGATTACCCGAAACGGATTAGAGACAAAATAATTGTAAGCTTACTTGATTGTTCTTGCTGTTTTGTTGCACCTGCAATTTCTGAAAAACAAAGAAAGAAATAAACACAAAATACGCGAATCAAAAAAAAAAAAAAGAAAAGGTAAACTACATGCAGGTAGGTATTGGAAGAAAACATCAAAGACATCGTAAAGAGATAGCGTCGATGATAGTAACACGATTCAAAAAGACAATGAAAAAATGAATAAATGCAAAAATGAATGAATAAATAAACGAATGAATGAATCAATCAATCAGTCAATAAACAACAACCAAATGTGCTTGTATAGTAATTTGGTTTCGGCCTGGGAGTATTGTTTGAGTCCAATTTAAAGCATACATTAGTTGTTGTTTTTTTTTCGCCAGCTGTAATACCGAGTCATTCAGTGCGCTATATGCTAACATGGAAAACTAGAGGAAAAACTCATTCGATTGTCATTGTATTGGCTATCTTTTACAGTGCTCTTCAGGTTTCTCAGATAACGCTGCAGGTACATGCACTTCTTCGGGCCGGATGGACTCATTGTGGAAGGATATGTACAGCAGAGCCTTGTCTGTAGGCTGAAACAAAACAAGGTCGACAAGGCGTCGTTTCCATCATCTTCACTGATCATCTTTTCAAACGAATGTATTTGTGTGGCCTTTTACCCTGTGATTACAGTGCGGTGACCACAGTTTTCACGGGCTCCCCACATCCGCTGCTATGGAGAGTTTGAGTTAAATCTCCAGTGTTGTCAAGCTCATGTGGTCACACGCCACGCGGAAGATGAGACAACTGAGGAAAAAAGAAAAACAGTCTGTGTGTTGTGACGACTGATCACAGTCGACGATACAGGACCACTTCAGAACTGAATCAACGGCCGGGAAACGTTGAACCTGGAAGCCTAAAATCAATGATGTGTGCGCGCCCAGACTAAGTGATATCTGAAAATTCACTTTTCAACAGCCAAATTCTATAACTGAAGTTTCTACGATAAGTATGGATTTGTATTCTCTGCAAATACAACCACATACAAGAAATCATGTCATAGACAAAAAGGAGACAAAAACAAAACGTGTATGTTTCAGTGTGATGTTATGTATGTATGTGCATGTGCGTTTGCTCTTTGGTCAATGCGTTAGAGTGACCACTACCCAGTGTGTATGCATTGGAAGAGAGAAAGAGACAGACAGACAGAAAGAAAGACAGGCGGACCGACAGACACCCAACTGATTGACGGAGAGAGAGTGCACAACTATGTCGTGTGTGCTTGTGTGAGAGTGCATGTGTAGTGCAATGTCGTGTTTGGCGTTGTTGTTGGTTGTGTTTGAGTGTGTGCGCAAGTATATGAGAGAGAGAGAGAGCATGTGTGTGAACCTCTGTGGGTGTACTTCTGTCTGTCCTTCCTATTTTCTGTCAAATGTATCGAAAACATTATGACGTGGATGGCCTGCTAAGAGATTCTAGTGGGTGATGCTTTCTAGAACAGAATCAACCGATGCCATATCTAAGTACTTGCCATTGTCATGTGAATTCTTACAACATGATTCGAAAGAGACAAATTGCCTTTCCTTCTTTAATGTAATGGGGGAAAAAATCAGTTGTTATGAAATATCAAGGGTTGACTGCCAGAACCCAGTATCTCTTTTATATATATATATGTATATATATATATATATATATATATATATATATATATATGGCAGATACTGGGTTCCGGCAGTGATCCCTCGATATGGTATATGTGTCCTTAAGAAATATTACAGTTCTTTTCTTTGAAACAGCAATTCAGTCTGCGTTATGGAATAATAATAATAATATTAATACTAATAAAAATAATAATAATAATGAATACTTATATAGCGCCTATTCTTGGCTAGAGACCAAGCTCTAAGCGCTTTACAATCCACTCTCGTTTACACAACGGGCTGCCTACCTGGGTAGTGCCGACTGAAAAGCTGCCAGCTGGCGCTTCATTCAGTCGTTTCCCGTGTCATCCAGTCAATATCGTTCACTCAATTTCCTTGCTTCCTTCATTCTTTCCATTTCTCACGCAGGGTGCATGCTGTGTGTAACGTGTCATCCATGCCAACGGCCAAACTGGCCTACTCTTCCGAAAGTTGGTGATGGGATGTTACGTGTGTGCAAGATGCTATGCGTGCGTTCACACACGGAACCTCGGTTTATAGTCTCATTTGAAGGACTGTAAGGGAAATGGAGTCAGAACCAATGTTAACTCGAGGGAAAAAATCCCCCTGTACCGAAACGGCCCGGCGGAGGTTTGAACCCGCAACCCCAGGATCACCAAGATTACGAGTCCGGCGCTCAACCAACTGATCTATTCCGGCTCCCATAACGTCAGTTTTTTTTTTTTTCTTTTATATATATATATATATATATATATATATATATATATATATATATATATATATATGAATGAAAATCACAGCTTTAAATGAAGATATGATCAGAAATGATATCACCGACTACATCATACTTGTTTTCATGGGTCATTGGAAATTGTATATCGGTAGTTCTTATGAAATAAGATCACAATTCTTATAATGGAATAACATCACAGTTGTTAAATAATCACACCAGCTCATGAGTCACGCACGTTGAATCACCCATGATCATATAGTTCACATGAATTATTTCATCCTTCTTCAGATGGTTGCCACGACGAACAAAGAAAAAAAAATCACAAAACTCACATACTGTTACGCATATGCGTGCGCGCGCGCACTTACACACACACACACACACACACACACACACACACACACACACACACAAAAACATACACGCACACACACACACACACACACACACACACACACACACACACACACACACACACACACACACACACACACACTCATACACACGCACACGCACACACGCACGCACACACACACACACACACACACACACACACACTTTCCTCACCACATGCGAATTGTCGACTGGGTCTAAAGCACTGTTACATACGCAGGTTCCATCAACACAGGCACTGTTCTTTACCTTGCAGGTGGAGTCGGTTGTGGCACATGAAGCACCGAATCTCCCCGCCGCAGGCTCTGTCACAACACAGACATCACAGTTGTCTGTCTGGTGGATTGTTTTCTGCTCTTGTTCGCAACTGTGTGCACGAAACAGAACAACAACAACAATACTACCATTGTTTCCTCCTCCTTTATCCTACGAGCACGATGGCTTTTGTATGTATTTCCTGTTTAGTTTCGTATTCGTTTAAAAAGAAAATAGTCAGCGTTGGAAGACAGTAATGACTATTGTTGAGTGAAATGTAAGTGGTCTCATATTTAGAGGGGGTGCTGCCGTATTTTTCCCCCCCCCAAAAACAAACAAGAAACATACGCCAGGTTACCACAGTTCTTATTACAGGCCTACTTGAAACTGTCAAAAGGGATGCAGTGTTTTTGTATGAATTGTTACCAGACAAAAAAATAAGCTCCAGGTATGAAAATAATTATTCTCTCCAATGGGAGTTCTATTTTCTTTCAAGACGGGGCACGGCTGCACGCATGACTTTTTTTTCTCTCTATTACTCCTTGGGGCCACGCTGAAGACAAGTTCATCAGGTTCATCTAGGTCTGTCAGTTGTGTGCCAAGGGTGCATCTTTTCCTTGACCACATTTTGGCCGATCCTTGGGATTGGGCCCTTTGGCAGTAAGGAAAGACCAAACTGATCACACCAAATATTCAGTTGACAGTGGGAAAGATTGTAACCCCGAATCATCTTTTGAAGGCATGTACAACCCTGTGGTGAAGCGTGGCTGTGTGTACTGGTTTCACCTGTCAACTGAATGGCAAAAAGTGGGGCTGTTGGATGCGTGCTGCAGCTGTTGAATAGTGACATCTTTCACCGGTGGCTCTGCAGTCATGAAGTGAAGCGTAGTACACACGCATGGGGACCCTTCCATAGAGGTTCTGTTGTGTCGCGTCTCATGGTCACACAGTGGGAAAGAGCAGTTATATCCTTTGACGTTTAAAAGGAATGCCCTGCGAATCTCTGCACCATACACATAAACACAGAGAAGCAGGCTTCCCAGCGATGGTACAGAACTGCTTTCAGATGATTGGTTCGACAGGTGAGGCCAGAATTTCTTTCAGGATATCTTTTTTCATGTCTGCCTTTTGGCCTACTCTGGGGAAAGACCCGATGAAGAGGAAGAAAGACACACAGACAGCCGAGAAAGCTCTGATGACAGTAGGAAAGACTGCATCCTGAGATCCTCTTATGAGGGACAAATAGACCTTGTGGTGAGGCCTGACTGTATCTGAGTTGTACTGGTCTCACAGATCAGCGGAACAGCAACAAGGAAGGCTGTGGGATGCATGCAGCAGTTGCTTGGCGGTGGTGTCTTTCACCGGTAGGCTCTGCAGTCATGAAATACGGGCTGGATACCCATGGGAGATGGGAGCGCTTCCAGGGAGACTCTGTTGTGGCACATCTGATGGTCACACGATGGCGTCTGCCAAGGAGCAGTAATATCTCCTGATGTCATGATGAAATGCCCTGCTCATGCCTTCACCCACTGTGAACGCATTGTAAAGCTTCCAAGGATCGTGCATAAATCTTGTCGACGTATGGCTCTGGAAACTGAGGATAGCACTGTATGTCCTATTGACATCTTAAGGCGTATCTTTTTTTTTTCTGCCTTTTGGCTGGCTTTGGAGGAAGACCCAGTGACGGTGAAGAAAGATCCACTGACCACAAGGAAATTACTATTGACGGGAAGACTGCAAACCGGGATCGTCTTTACCAGATTTGTGGTGCAGCTTGCCTGCGTCTGGAATTGTACTATCACCTGTCAGTGGAACAGCAACTAGTGAGCTTTGGTTGTTCTGTTATGTCGAATCTGGTGGTCACAAAACGACTTCTACCAGAAAGCAGTTATGCCCCTTGAAGTCTTGAGGACAATGCTCTGTGTACGCCTGTTGTAAAAGGCCTGATGACAATGCCAAAGACCCACTGACAGCAGGGAAATTCCTGTTGAGAGTCGGATAGACTGTAACCCCAGGATCCTCATAAGAGGGCATGCAAGACCTTGTGGCATAGCTTGGCTGTGTTTTGGATTCCTACTGGTTTATTTGTCAACGTAACAGCAACGACTGGACTGTGAGAAGCGAGCAGCAATTACTTGATTGTGGCATCTTTAGCTGGTGGGCTCTGCAATGACGATATACGGGATGGCTCACCTATGGGGTGTTTCCACGGAATTTCTGTTGTGTTCCACATGGTTGTCATACAGTGGCATTTTCTACAAAGCAGTTACGTCCCTTGACGTATTAATGGAATGCCTTGAACACGCCTAAACCCCATGGCTACACAGAGTGGAAGCTTCACGGGTTGGTGAAGAATTGCTCCCAGACGGACGGTTTTATGGTTGAAGCCAGTACGTAACTGAATCCTACTAACACCTTTCAGATATTTTTTGTCTCGTCTGCCTTTTGGCCAACTCTGAGGAAAGGCCCAAATGACATAAGACCAACTGAACAAATGGAAAGTCCTGTTAAAAGAGGGAAAGACTGCAGTCTGAGGCCCTCTTCAGAAGCCATGTAAGAACTTGTGTCCAAGTTGGCTGTGTCTGAAGTTGTACTGTTAAGAACTTGTGTGGAAGTTTGGCTGTGTCTGAAATTGTACTTGTTTCACCTGTGAGTGGAACATCAACTAGTGGGGCTACGGATCGTAGGTAGCAGCTGCTTGATGGTAGCACCTTTCGCCCGTGGGCTCTACAGTTACGAATGATGGGCTGGTACACCCGTGCGGGCGCTTCCATGGAGGTTCTGTGGTATCACGTCTAGTGGTCACACAGCAATATCTGTCATGAAGTAGCCATGTTCATTGACATCTGAAAGGAATGTCCTATGCGTGCCAGTGCACCCTGTAAAATTCAGCCCAGGCTTCCAAAGATGGTGCAGAATTGTTCCCAGCTGGTTAATTTGTTATTTGAGGTAAGTACTTCTCTGGCAAAAAAGTACTTCTGCTGGCTGCCACTAGTACCTTTAGAAAAACGCAGGTTGCGTGCAGCAGTTGCTTGATGGTGGAGTCTTTCGTCAGTGGGCTCTGCAGTCATGAACTATAGACTGGTGCACGCATGAAGGTGCCTCCATGGAGGCTCTGTGGTTAACACAGTGGTGTCTGCCAGGGAGTAGGTACGTCTCTTGACGTCTTTATGGAATGCCATATTCACATCCGCACCAAATGTGAAGACAGTGTCGGCTTCCAGAGCTGTTTCAAGAATGCTCCCCATCTGGTTAGTGGCAGTTAAGTTAGTACTTCTCTTGTCCCGCTGACACTTTGATGAGTCTTTTTGTCTGCTTTTTGGTCAGCTCTGGGAAAGGGCCCAGTGACGGTGAGGAAAGATCCACTGACTGCAGTGAAGTCCTGTTGACAGCAGGGAGGACTGTGACCTGGGATCCTCTTTAGAGAGTATGTCTGACAACACGGTGAAACCTAGCTTGGCGTGGAATAAGACTAGTTGGAACTTCAGCAGAACAAAAGTGAGTGGGGCTGAGGGGTATGTGCGGCAGGTGCTTCTTGGTGGCGTCTTTGGCTAATGGTTCTGCAGTCGTAAAATATGGACTAGTATACCTCTAATGGCACTTCCCGGGAAGCTAGAATATCTCAGAAAAAGGTATGTTTATACGTGCACAAGAGCATCTTACAAAGCAAAGAAAGCTCTGCATACTCTTGAGATGGAGAAGGTCAAGTAAAGGTACAGAGTTGAAACAAGATGTAATGACGCACCTTTATGATACGCCGATCGCACTAATATCAACTTACGGTGCTGAAGTGTGATTCCCTGTTTTCACATCACGACACAAGGAGACCCCATTTTTCCACATTCTTCCACCAAGTCTTCCCCAAGCCTTCCCTTACGAAAAAGTGCTACGCCTTCTAGGCCTACACAAAAGGCAACGAATCTCCCAGAATTAGCAGTTTTCCAATCACTCTTCGAACAATGCACCACATACTAGGATTCTGGTTACACATAACAAAATATGACGACTTGTCCTACTCCAAACAGTTAACTGCAGCATGCTTCAAAACGTAGAAACATCCATTTCATAGCTAGAACTTATCCAAACCATTCTACATTAATCAAAAAAATAAATCAACCAGCCCTCAACATTAGGAGAACTAAATATGCCATCAAGAAGAAATGAGAGTGCAAATCACTTGGACTTTTGGGACCAGCATAAATAGCATATCTAGACCATGCTTTCACAATCAAATTTCTGAAAACTACAGACTAGAATCACACATACACACTCACACATGCATGCACGCATGCAGGCACCCCCCCCCCCCCCCCCCCCCCAACACACACACACACACACACACACGCATACACACACACACACACACACACACACACACACACACACACACAAACACACACACACACACACACACACACACACACACACACACACACACACACATACGGTCATACCGCAGATGGCCCCATAAGCAGAAGAAACGTCCGGGTTGCAGACACACACCGATTCAACACAGCTGGCACCAGCAACGCATGGATCTTCCGTCTGTGTGAGGTTACATGGGTCTCCAACAGCATAGTCTACACACACACCACAACACACACACACACACACACACACACACACACACACACACACACACAGAAAGAGAGAGAGAGAGAGAGAGAGAGAGAGAGAGAGAGAGAGAGAGAGAGAGAGAGAGAGAGACGCACACACACAGACACACATGCACGCATGCACGCACGCACACGCGCATACAAACGTGATACTTGCTAAGGCAGATGGGTGTGTCAATGCTCATATGGTCAGATTAGGTCATACATGACAGTTGCAGGGGGAGGTTTGCCCTGTTTGGGCACTTCCTTAAATGAGCAGCATTACAACTCTTTCCGGACGTGTTTAAATGGCGATATCTCCAAAACGGTACGCATTAAACAAAACAAACAAACAAGAAAACACCTGGCACAAGATGGATGGATGGTCGAGAATAAAATCATAGCAAAGTTTGAGGGATTTTTTTTTTTTTTTTTTTCTTTTATTTTTCTCAAGGCTAATCTTTAAAGAACGCATACAACAAAAAAAAGCGATATCCTCAGAATACATTCAACTATACATCTATGTTATGCACTCTTGTCAGCATTGTGCAACAACAAAAAAAAATCGTCGTAGAAAAAAAGGAAGACAAAACAAAGTAAACAGCTTTGGTTTGACTATGATTATGTTTCATTTTCACAATCTGTAAGTCTCTGGTGTGAAAATCTGAAGATTTCACTGTCAGACTGTTCCCCCTTCTCTACTTGCTCTTTTGTTCTGTTTGGGAGTATTTGTAGATCTTTCAGAAAACTTTGTATACTGATTGTCACGGTCGCTAAGCCGGACTGCCCTACCACCCCTACCTACGCCTATCACACACTAGGTCAGACAACGCAGCACACTAACATAGTTTTACAATCATGCACACTTCTTTATTCCAACATACACGCTATGGCGCAACCATCTGGGAATCACCACTCATGTCCATTCACAACCGCACACAACTATCCTACTTCCCTGCTGGCCCACCCTACCCTGCTACAATGACCTGTGGGACCTTAACCTACCCTAAAGCACCAGTTGCAGTATATCACTGTGACCTGGGGACGCAGCGATAGCCCGCACACGTGGTGGCTAACTATTAGGGACAAGGACTAACCGAAGGGGCTCTAATCTCTAAACTACTACCTCCCACCCCTCTCCCCTGGATCCACCCCTTCTGGTGCGCTGGTTCACACACACACACACACACACACACACACACACACGTCAAAGATACAGTCTGCACGCGCACGACACTCGCGTCGAGAACCATGACTAACGAAAGAGAAAGGACATCAACATAACTTGGATGGCCATGACCGTACCCCGCTATAAACACTCATCCACAAATCGGCCGTGGCCCTACTGCACAGTTAACAATTTCAATGCTGTGCAGGGCAACTCCGAAATCGTTACTCAACTTCAATGTACTACTACTATTTACAACTGAAAATTGAGCACAATCATCACACCTCTTTATGGTTCACACAGACACAGCTGCACCTGACTCGTATTATGACCCTACACCAAATGCAACTACTCATATCACTATCTCCTTGAAACAACTGAAATTAACATGAGCTAGCCACATCAATCATATCAGCCTCACCGCCCATCGATGGTTATTAAATCGAACCCGCGTTGTCTAGCCAAACTGCCCCATGACAACTGACCTCCAGAACCACTATGTACACTAAATACAAGATAGACAGAAAAGAGGTGACGACACAAACCGGCTGCCGACAATTTTTAACCACGAAACCAATCAGTTCAGGTCTTGATAACAATTACCCTGGCTTGACCTAGAATTCGAGACTGGTTTGTAAACAGTTTAGACAAGCAGGCATTCAATTTTCTCGAAACTTTATAAATCAGTATAATGCAGAGATGTTCGGAACGATATTGGACTCGTGACTGTTTCATATGTTTCATCTTTTGTGCTGTCGACAGATGTGGGTCAGGTATAACAGTTTGCCTGCACTCATATTAAGGGAGGTTTTTTTTGTTTTTTTTTTTTTTTTTTTATACACCACCATAGTCATCCACACACAGGCAACATAATCAACATGAAATCTTGTGTGGGTATTGTAGTATATTTTCACGGGAACTGCTATCAGTGAAGTGTTTTAATATATTTCAAATGATTTTTTTTTTCAAAACAATTTTGCACACACAATTGATACCCACCCACCCCCCTCCCCCCCACACTTGCAGTTGGCCGACTACAACTATAGTCCTAGTAGTCCATGTTGCCTGACTTGACTGATTTGATGGTCTCCACTGATAAAGTAAATACAAGCTAATCTAGATGATTTTTTTTTTCTCTGTCGGATGGATATGACCATAGACCCTTTTTGGTGGGGTCTGAGACTGTTGCGTTATAATATCCGCGCCAGTTTTCTACTTCCATGAGTCTTTGTTGCAAGCGATCATTAATACTGTTATCGTTATTGTCAGTAGTGTATATAGTGCCATCATCAGTGAACACTTCGCAAGATATGTTGCTATTTAGAATGTGATAGGTCACTAGTAAGCAGACAAAAGAGGAGGAGGCCTAAGGTAGAACCTTGTAGTACTCCTTTCTTGACAACCTTTTCAGCGGAAGAGGATCCACTCGTTCGGATCCGTCTCTAAGATGACTTGAAGAAAGGTGTTTGCGGATTTTTGGTATATGCATTAATCTGTTCTAACAGAAAATCACGGTTAACCAAGTCAAAAGCTTTGTTTTACATCAGGGAATATTACGCCCGTCAGTTGAAATTTGTTAATAACAGACAGCCATGTGTGTGACAAACATGTTAAAGCTGTATGAACGGTTAACCAAGTCAAAAGCTTTGTTTTACATCAGGGAATATTACGCCAGTCAGTTGAAATTTGTTATAACAGACAGCCATGTGTGTGACAAACATGTTAAAGCTGTATGACAGGAATGTCTGGGTCCAAAACCAGATTGCAGAGGGTGAATGAGGTTGCTTTTTCCAAGTGACTTAAGTATTTTGGGGTACATGTCTTTCTGTAGGTTTTGAGTACATGGATAGAAGGGATATGTCCTATGGGGTTCCGCTGCGTTTTTTTTTCCCTAACTATACAAGTCTATGTTCTATCTGGCCAACCAATCGCTGTTCTAAGAAAAATAAACTTGTATTTTCTAAAAGAAAATTCCTTTAGATTCTCAGATTTTGATAGAACGTAAACTGCGATAATTACTTAAGATTGAACTTTTTCCATGCAAACAATATTTATTACTAATACTCATTTCTGGAAAAAAAAAAATCCACTTTCTTTTAAACATTACCAAAAATGTCAATCGTACAGTTACGGCCATTGCTATTTGTTAAATTCTCAAGTAGAGGAACATGGAAAAGTGTTACTGCCATTTATTATTGTGAAAAGTTTAGTTTTTGTAAATCATAATTATAAATGACCAAAACGCCAAAGATTTACTTTTTCCATGTGCACACAGACACACACACACACACACACACACACACACACACACACACACACACACACACACACACACACACACACAACACGCGCATGCACACACGCACGCACGCGCATGTGGACAATTATAAGGGACCACCTTACAAATGTACACACAAAACAAGGTGCACACTACCGCTTATTTACTACAAGAGCACAAAATAGACAACCATATTTCCCACCAAACTGTCTTCATCTGCAGACAGTACAATCACCAGATCTCAAAGTGCACGTAGCAACACCCAGGTGGCTGTCAGCAGCAGAACTGGCATGGTCTCTGTGTTACAGGGAGACTGATTTACTCTAATTCATGCTGCTAGTCATCTGCACTCTTAATTGTTGGCTGTGGCACAGCAGTCTGCATCAATCGCCAGATCAATACCAGGTACTAACAGTAGACGCACTTTGCTACTTACATGTAAATGATATTACCAAAATTAAAGAGACCAATGAAATGTCAATGATATTTCCAAAATCAGAAGTGCCAAACAAATTGTCGAAGCAGTTTCCAAAATTAGAAGTGCACAAGTGTAAATCAGTTGGAATACAGTGAAAGGAAAACTGTCTTTTAAGAAACGCAACCCCCCCCCCCCCCCCCCCCCCCACCCAAAAAAAAAAAGAAAGAAAAAAGTTGAGTTATATATATATATATATATATATATATATATGTGTGTGTGTGTGTGTGTGTGTGTGAGAGAGAGAGAGAGAGAGAGTGTGTGTGTGTGTGTGTGTGTGTGTGTGTGCGTGCGTGCATGTTTGTGTGAGTGTGTGTGTGTGTGTGTGTGTGTGTGTGTGTGTGTGTGTGTGTGTGTGTGTGTGTGTGTGTGTGAGAGAGAGAGAGAGAGAGAGAGAGAGAGAGAGAGAGAGAGAGAGAGAGAGAGGACTGGCATCCTGAACTCACTGCATTGCCCCAGCCAGTCACAGATTGTGTCACTGCTGCAGAAAGCGTTGTTGTTGACACCACTGCAGTTTCCCTTCGGATTCAGTCCTGAACACAGGCACAGGGAAATAATGATTTCTGACTTTAAAAAAGAGAGAGAGAGAGAGAGAGAGAGAGAGAGAGAGAGAGAGAGAGAGAGGGAGGAAGTCTGTATATGGGGCTGTTCACAGAAGCATATCCTTCATTTGAAATATTTGCTTTTTTTCTCGGAAATTAAAGCGTAATTGTTATGTATCTCATTTTAGGTGTTCTATCACTATATCAATGAAAGATAAAGAGTTTTACAAATGTTCGGTTTTTTTTTTTTTTTGTTTTTGCCGTACATTGACTGTTCACAAAAAAACAAACAAACAAACAAAACAACAACAACAACAACAACAAAAAATAGGGAAAAATGTATATTTATAATAAGTAGATGCTCACAGCAGATAGCATCAGTGACTAAATAACACTTACATTGAACGAAAAACACAACAGTGTTTCATCTTACATTTGTGCTAATATCAACTACATCAACAATGTTTAAAAAGATACGGACGTATCAAGTTCCTATACGGTGGGGTGACTTCAGGTTTCCGTTTCTAGTCCCAAGCTGGACTGTTCCATGCAAAAAACTAATCAACATTCCTGGGAATGCTTTTCTATCAGTTCAAAGCACACTTCACGACTCTGGGAAGCGTGTATTAAGTTAGTTACATGCACTACACTTCTGTGGTAATTCTTAAAGGGACTGTTCGGCTAAATCGCATCGCTTCCCCAGTCTACTGCAATGATCGTTGAAAACTGACACTTGTGTAAACTCTGTGAACAGAATGATATGCCCCAGATCCAAGCCCTTTAGCCTTGACCTTGGAACACTGTGGCACACAGGCGTTTCCGTCACTCTACTCTCCCATGTCTACATGTCAGAGTTGCACCTTTTGTCGTCAACTCTGTTTGGTGACGTGGCCACGGTGACATCTGTCTTAGAATGGGCCGCTCAAGGCGTTTCTGATCTCTTCAGGTATCCTTAAAATTGTGTTGCATTCTGCATTATTGATGTAAAAAGAATATTTCTTAATCATGCGAGAAAGAACTGTAAGATTGATTTGTGTGTGATTTGGTAAGTGTATTTACCTGTTTTGCTATTTTCTTGTTGTTTTTTTAAGAATGATTTCTGACAGAAAAGAGAGAAAAAAAAAATAACGTAAACAGAAAAGTTTAATGTGTGAATTATACAAACAAAAAGTTCATATGCGAATTATAAGGTTCTTGTACTGATCTATTTAGCTAGTGTTGAGTTATTTCAGCGTATGTAAAAAGAAGTTAGTACATCATGTGAACATGTTAAAGAAATTTTTTTTTTATTAATGTGATTTCGTGGATTTTTTCTTTTTTTTTTTCTCAAGCATCTTTTCTACGATATGCTGCTGTCCTTTTTTTTTTCCAGATATAGTTTATGTTTCTGAAAAGAACCAGCATTGGGATAACATAGTTTGACCGCATTATACAACCACCAAAAGAGAAAACAAAGAACATGGGAACTGAGAAAACACTAAGAGAGAATAGAGAGAAGAAAATAAAAGGAGAACAAAAAAAGGGGCAAATGCAATGAAATGAAGAAAGAAGAAGAAAGAAGAAGAAAAGAACGACGGTGAGAGGGAGACAAGCGAAGAAAAATGTATATTTTGAACAAGATATGTTCATGCAATTAAAAGATAAGCCACTTACGGCACATTATGAAATATTTATGTTCATAACAAAAAAAAGCTAACAAATCCAAGCAAGCAATGCGATGTTCGGAAAAAAAAAAAAAAAAAACAACATCTTGGACAAATCCATCAGCTCAGATGATGATGACAAGAACTACCTAGTAACCTGTGGCCTTCAAATACAGCTTCATTCCCAGTTCATTGTCTGCATGATGAAGTCAGGTCAATCCAGCAGTAGACTGGAAGGATCCGTTGTTTGCAGTCTGCATGAAGTCAGGTCCATCCAGCAGTAGACTGGAAGGATCCATTGTTTACACTCTGCACGAAGTCAGGTCAATCCAGCAGTAGACTGGTAGGATCCGTTGTTTACAGTCTGCATGAAGTCAGGTCAATCCAGCAGTAGACTGGAAGGATCCGTTGTTCACAGTCTGCATGAAGTCAGGTCAACCCAGCAGTAGACTGGAAGGATCCGTTGTTCACAGTCTGCATGAAGTCAGGTCAATCCAGCAGTAGACTGGAAGGATCCGTAGTTCAGCTTGCATGAAGTCAGGTCAATCCAGCAGTAGACTGGAAGGATCCGTTGTTCAGTCTACATGAAGTCAGGTCAATCCAGCAGTAGACTGGAAGGATCCGTTCTTCAAGCGGCATGAAGTCAGGTCAATCCAGCAGTATAGAGTAGAAGGATCCATAGTTCAGCTTGCATGAAGTCAGGTCAGTCCAGCAGTAGACTGGGAAGGATCCGTTGTTCAGTCTACATGAAGTCAGGTCAATCCAGCAGTAGACTGGAAGGATCCGTTGTTCACAGTTTACATGGAGTCAGATCAATCCAGCAGTAGCCTGGAAGGATCCGTTGTTCACAGCCTGTATGAAGTCAGGTCAATCCAGCAGTAGACTGGAAGGATCCGTTGTTCAGTCTGCATGAAGTCAGGTCAATCCAGCAGTAGACTGGAAGGATCCGTTGTTCACAGTCTGCATGGAGTCAGGTCAATCCAGCAGCAGACTGGAAGGATCCGTTGTTCAGTCTACATGAAGTCAGGTCAATCCAGCAGTAGACTGGAAGGATCCGTTGTTCATAGTTTACATGGAGTCAGGTCAATCCAGCAGTAGACTAGAAGGATCTGTTGTTCAGTCTACATGAAGTCAGGTCAATCCAGCAGTAGACTGAAGGATCTGTTGTTCACAGTCTGTATGAAGTCAGGTCAATCCAGCAGTAGACTAGAAGGATCCGTTGTTCACAGTCTGCATGAAGTCAGGTCAATCCAGCAGTAGGCATGAAGGATCCGTTGTTCCCAGTCTGCATGAAGTCAGGTCAATCCAGCAGTAGACTGGAAGGATCCGTTGTTCTGCACTGTAGTAGACTCAATATAAATAGTGTTGTTCTGTGGCAGGCAAGAAGATGCAAGGAGGGTTCCCATTGGCAGAACTATTGTTGGTAGGTAGCTATAGAAATCTGTAAAGACCATAGGCAGAGAACGGTAGCCAGTTTGAAAGTCTTGGCCTCTTGAATTATTCCACTCAGTTCTATATCCCACCCTCTATGCCCTATAGACGGATGTCAGGAGAAGTGGGCCACAAAGCTGTTAAGTGGCCGTATCCTACAACTCACATCAACCAACGACTTCAAGTATTTGACCTTCCAGCCTGTAGCCATGGTATCCCTCCCAGGCCTCTTCCTTCCCTACAGTGGGTCCTAAGGTCTAGCTGGTCAGAGCGTGAAAAGCAGAAGGGCACTGCCAAACATCTTGAGAAACCAAGAGCCCTGAGATGAGCAGACCTTCGGTGTGTCTTGTGGCAGGCAGGGAAGTCTGTGCTGCCCTGCAGGTCGAGGTGCCACCTCTACCACCCTCAAGGGGGAAGCTCCAGGCATATCAGCAGGTGTCTCTCTCTCTCTCTCTCTCTCTCTCTCTCTCTCTCTCTCTCTCTCTCTCTCTGGGTGTGAGTGAGTTCGATTTTTACGAGAGGACGCTTGCCTTTAATGTCCGACAATTACCTGGATTTGTTGTAGTGATGGGTCATCCTCTGCTTAGCAATTAGACAGCAAGTCTTGAGAAGCACCATGCCCTCAGCTGCACAAGTTTTTAGAGCAGTCTGCGGCTGTTCTTGTCCAATATTTCATGCCTTAAGTTAAAGTGGGTGAGGCAGAAGAGAGCTCTCTACTTCGCCATGTTAACAGTGACACGAGAGCAGATGGCATTATGCTTGGTTTGCTCCTCACGTACTTGTACTGGGTGAGCTTACTTCTTCGCTGCAGAGAAGTGGAAAGCAATGCTGGCTGGCCCCAACTCCTCTCAAAATAAGGACAACATGAGGCAGTCTCGACTTTCCAGTAAGTGGTCAACCAGTAGCATAGTCAGCTTGGACAGAACGGACAACCCTTCAGGTGGCGCTTCCAGTGAAGTGGCAAACCAGCCTACTCTATCTGACATTGTAGACATGCTTGGGATCCTTGGGCTTGCGGCTGGACACCAAGATTGGAGAGGTCAAAGAACTCCGCATCCTGCACGAGGACTACGTGGCTATGAAGGACGAGCAAAGGGCGTTGAGTGAGGAGGTCATCGCACTCTATGAACAGAATGTGGACCACCTGCAGAGGAGCAATGACGATCTTTGCCTGAAGGTTACTGACCTGGAGACGAAGACGGACGAAATCTCAACGAAACGCCGACCGAGTGTGAAGGTATTGTAAAGGACCTTCTCACTGACAAACTGGCAAATAAACTGACAAACTCCCGTGATGTGGAATTTGACAGGGTTCACTGGTTAAGTTCTGATCCTGATTCCCCCGTGACTGCCAGATGCATGTTTTATAAACAGAAGATGGAAGTGTTAAAGGCAAAAGGCAAGCTCCAGGGAAGTCACACTTTCATTGGTGAAGACTTTTCTAGCTGTGTCACAGAAATCAGAAAAAAAAGGTTGATTCCACACCTGAAAAAGCTCGTAGTGAAGGTAAACGAGCAACATTGGTATTCGATCATCCCCCTGATAGATGGCAGGAAGTTTTTTTTTGTCAGTTCCAGTGACAAGCTTGTGGAAATGAGACAGGACGTTGGCCGGCACAAAGACACACTTTGTGATCTCTTGACAGTGGGAACAAACCAAAACAGTGCACCAGTCTTGCTGTCACAGTGTAACGAGTATGACACAAAACTTGCACTTGCTAAAAGGAAACGGCAGACCGGGTTCGCTGCGCTAGCGATTCAGCCACCGACCGAACTAAGCATGTGTATGTAAACACTGATGCTTTCCCCATGTTTTCTGACAGTGATAACCCAGATTGTTCCATTGAGAATGAACATTCTAAATCCTTTTCTTTTCTTCACTGGGATGTGAACGGTTTACTGCCTATATTACACGATGAAGATTTTGTCTCTTTTGTTTCTTCTGTTGATTTTATATGTTTTGATGAAACGTTTGTGAGGTATTTTCAGCCGTCTGTATTTGTAGGTCACAAGACGTTTTGCAAACCTGCCATGGAACTTACAGCCCGTGGGAAGACGTTCAGGTGGCCTGTTATGTCGGGTTAATCACGACCTCTGTTCTTTCATTGAATTATTAGATATTAAATCTGATAACTGTATTGCCTTGATTATGGATACGTCTTTGTTTTGTGTGAATAAAAACATCCTGTATATATGTGCTTACGAACCACCGGTAGACTCGCCTTACTATACACATTTTCACATCAAAAATGGAATAAGTATGCTCGAAGAATTTGTGAGTGGCTGTGTACTTGCTCTTGATGATGTTTATATATTGGCAAGGGGTGATTTAAGCAGTCGGATTGCAAACTTTTCGCATGATTTACAAGATGATGCTTTGCCTTTTGATAGTCAATATGTAAGTAGCCCTTTAGCTACAAACAGGAATTCCGAAGATAATGTATTGAATAATTATGGGAAACTATAGATCAATATGTGCACCGTTTCGAATTAATGTGCTTTGAATAGTATGTGTGTCAGGGCGATCTGAATGGTCGATACACAAACATCTCTGAGAGAGGCAATAGTGTAAATGACTACTTTATACTGTCACAAGATATGCTTTTAAAAATTTCTGAATTATTGTAAATTGCAAGTATTAGAAAGGATCGAACCAAACCATATGCCTCTGGTGATGAACTTCAGTATTCAAAAGGAATGCGTGAACAACGCAGGAAGGTATATTTCTAATTGTGTTATTGAAAAGTATGTTTGGAATCAGACACGTGCCAATGTATTTAGTGATATAATTTGCTCCCCTGAAATTCAGCAGACAGTTGAAATGGCGATCAGTGTAACTGATGTGGATATAAATGAAGCTTTGCATTTATTCAACAATTGCTTGAAAGATGCAGCTGAATGTATGAAAAAAAAACAGATTAATATTAACACCGAATAAGATCATGATGATGACTAGTATGACGTGTACTGTCATTCTGGTATAAGGAAGGTTCGCAATCTGTTAAGTAGATATCGTCGCACATTATCCCCACCAGATCATGTCTCTTACTCTAATGCCAGACGTGACTATAAATCATTTTTTTGAAAACAAAACGTAAACAGTTCAATCATGAAATGTTGGGAAAAGTTGGTATCCTTTGTAAATGACCAGAAGAAATTTGGGGATTCAATGCATAGACGTCACAATAAAAGTAAACAACTTTCTAATAGCATTAGTTTAGAAAACTGGTTTTAACATTTTCAGAAACTGCCTGAAAAGTAGATATCCTTAGTATTATGGATGATGAAGGTGGTAGTTATAACAATGGCTACAATAATACTAATGATAACAGTAATACTGGTGACGATGCATTAAATCGTCCAATTTCAAGAGACGAAATCTTGCTGGTTCTAAAACATTAAAGAATTCTAAAGCTAGTGGCCCTGATGGAACCATCGGCAAATGTTAAAAAATGCGTGTAAGTATGATTTATTGTTAGGTTTTGTCACAAAGTTCTTTAATGCTGTGTTTGACAGAAGTGTGTTTCCAGAACTGTGGACTGAATCTATCGTTCTCCCTTTATGTAAGAAAGTGATGTTGATAACCCAACTAATTATAGAGTTATTTCCTTGTGTAACATTTGTAGTAAGCTGCATAGTGCTGTTATCAACAGAAGGCTGCAGCACTGGGTAGAAGAAAATAAATCTCACTGGTGAACCCAAGCTGGATTTAAGCGTAACTATTCTACAATAGATCACATGTTTAATCCAATGGCATTTGTGCAAAAACGGTTTTGTTTGAATCGTAAATTATATATTGCTTTTATTGATTTTGAAAAGGCTTTTGATTATGTTAATATAAGTATTTCATAGCATATTTTGGTCAAAAATGGAATAACAAGAAAATTATATAAATGTGTCATGAGCATGTATGAGTCTGTAAAAGCTAGAGTGACAAGTGGAGGGTCTTTGACTGATTTCACAAACTGCACGACTGGAGTTAAGTAAGGTGATGTATGTAGTCCTATATTGTTTTCCTTATTTATCAATGAATTGACTTCAGATGTTATCAATTCTGGACGACATGGCGCAATGTTCAAATGATTTCTTTGAGATTTTCATTCTTCTCTTGGCTGACGACGTTGCATTAATTTCTGAGACTATCATTGGTTTACAAACCCAGCTGAACAGTTTGGAAAGAGCTTCTTCTGCATTGCAGTTAAAGATAAACACGAACAAAAGTAATATTATTGTGTTTAGAAAGGGTGGTTGTCTTGCCGCCAGAGAAAGGTGGACATATAATGAAGTCAGTATGCCTATGGTGAATGCTTATAAGTATTTTGGTATTTACTTTTCTACACGCTTAAGCTTTACCTTTGTTTGTAAAGATCTTGCAAGTAGAGCTAAATATGCGTTGTTGCATATTTTGAGGAAATAAAGACTGCTAGTTTATGGTTCTCTGTGTTTGTTTTAAAAATGATTTGATGTCCAAATTCAACCATGTTACAATATAGTGCTGAGCTATAGGGTTTTGAATCTGCTGCTGCTGTGCATACTGAGAAACTTTATTTGTGTGCTTTGAAGAAATTTCTTGGCGTTTCAATGAAAACACCGAAAGATTTGGTATATGGAGAGACTAATAGATATCCTATTTATTTAATTTCAGTGGTTAAATGTATTCGTCACTGCTTAAGGATAAACACCAATGGAACGACACAGATTGCCTTATAAAGCCTATACTATGCTCGTAGAGTTGGACGCCAGAGGTAAGAAAAAACTGGATTACGAATGTAGGCTGAAACTGTATGAATACGGCTTTGATTTTGTATGGGAGAATCAAGGTGTCGGTGATACAAAATACTTTCATTTGTGTTTTTTTGCAAACACTGATCGATTGCAGATGGCAAAGATGGAACTCACATGTTGAAGATAGCAGTAGATTTGATATTTACAGAGTGTTAAATCCTATGCATTGTGTACCCTAAGTATCTGTCCATGGATATTGACAGACATTTGAAATGTATTTACGATCAAACTCAGATTTGGTGGTTCGGATGTCTATGCACATTTTCAGCGTTCTAGCAATTCAAATGATCGTCAAGTACTTGGCAATGGATTATGCAATGCTATTTTACGTGTATCCCCCTTCTAAGGGGCTAAGGCCTTTACGAATTGACATTTTTGTCTTCTCTCTCTCTCTCTCTCTCTCTCTCTCTCTCTCTCTCTCTCTCACACACACACACACACACACACATTCACTTGTTACTCACTGCACACTGAATCGAAGTCGCACACTGTTCCCGTCATGCATTTGTCCTCCTTCACGTGGCAAATCTCTCCCACCTTTATCCCTACAACAAAATGATCCCTGCGTAACTGTCTGCGTCTGTCAGTCCGTCCGTCCGTCCATCCATCCATCAATCCATCTATCCATCTATCTATCTGTCTGTCTGTCCGTCCATCTATCTAATTATCTATCCATCTATGTGCGTGTGTGTGCGTGTGCGTGTGTGTGTGTGTGTGTGTGTGTGTGTCTGTGTGTGGGGGCGCGTGCCCGCACTCGCGCGCGCACGTGGGTAGAATTGGAACAGTGTTGACCAACAGATACCGAAACTCCTGTACGAAACGTACAAAAACCCATAAAAGCGACTGAAAATGAAATATTCAGGTTGAACCCCCCCCCCCCCCTCCCTCTCTCTTATTCAGTCACACACAGTCACACACACACACACACACACACACACACACACACACACACAGAGAGAGAGAGAGAGAGAGAGAGAGAGAGAGAGAGAGAGAGAGAGAGAGAGAGAAGAGAGAGTTGCACACGCACTCACTTACTCACTCACTAAGAAATTCATGCACGCACGTACGCACGTGCATACACACATTCACTCATTTAAACACACACACACACACACACACACACACACACACACACACACACACACACACGCGCGCGCACGCACGCACGCATGCACGGACACACACACACACACACACACACACACACACACACACACACGCACACACGCACGCACGCACACGAACTGTGTCTGTATCAAACAGAAGATATCAAATGTCAGTACACAGGTGTACATTTGACTGCTCTTATTACATACGTTGTCTTTCACATAAGCTACCAAGAGAAAGAGAAAGACAGCGATTGAGACAATTAGACCTCAGCCCTTCTCCTGTCTCTGTTCACTTCAGACGGACACTTAATGACAGTATACTGCGCAGAGATCAGAAGGTGGAGTGACAGGAGGGCTGACTGGGTGTTGTCAGTCTGAGCGAGGTGACTGTCTCATTCCCCCTGCTGTTGATACTGAGAGACGACAACCCCACTTTTTTCATTGCCCCAATCACCGTGAGTTCAAGGATACATGGGAATCTCACGGCCAGACAGACAGACAGACCGACTGACAGACAGACGGGAGACGGACAGAGACTCACGGCACACTTGCTTGCTGCGTGATCACAGACCATACCAGTGATGCATTCAGAATCCTTGGTGCATGCTCCATCTTGCTGTTTTGCTTCAAACAAACAAACACCCACGTGCTTTCAGAATCCTTTGTCCATAACTTTATCTTGCAGTTTTCATATGCAAAACAGGCGAACAAACAAACAAACAAAAACATACACATACACACAAACTGGTACTAATATACAGGCATTAGGCAGATACATGAATAGGGTATTAGAGACAAAGGCCAGATAAATAATTGCTTATCAAGTCTAGATAGATAGGCATGCAAATAGACGAGTAAACTGTTCGACAGTGGGATACAAACCTCAGACAGGCAGGCAGACAGACGGACACTCTTACTGACCCACATGTGAATAGATAATACTTATCT
Organism: Conus betulinus; assembly: GCA_016801955.1. NCBI lineage: Eukaryota > Metazoa > Mollusca > Gastropoda > Neogastropoda > Conidae > Conus > Conus betulinus. Next base: position 22,163 of record JADBJO010001894.1, on the reverse strand, counting down.
CCTTAACTTCAATTACTTATTACCTGGCCGACCATCAGAAGTCACGTGGGTTTTTCTGCCTCGACCGGCTCCTACCCATAGTTGAGTTCCTGCAGACTCAGTTGGGAAGACTGGGACCACACAGTCGAGTTTCATCCACTTAATGGATGCTTTTTTGAGAGTGTTGCTCAAATTTCTTGACCAACACTGCAGTTGCCTGTATCTCTCGGGCCTGGTCGACGCCGGGATATATTATGAAGGAAAGCGTAGAGTACAGCCCTGTCATGTAGTCTCAGACCGAAATGGAAATCCGTAGCATCGTCTTAATCATCCTTATTGTCATCGATCAGTATAAAAAAAAAAAGTCTCAAGTTCTGTGGCCCTTCATACCCTGCTCTCATGGTGACCTCAATTTCGATGTCCTCTCCACGTCTGTTGCCTTGGTTTAGTTCCGTCGGGTCACCGGTATCGGCGAGTCCATGGGGGCTGTCGCTGGATGGACGTGGTGGCGCCCTCCGGAGGGAGAGCTCCTTCACGCCGGCTCCACGACTAAGCAATTATTGTCGTCAGTAGGGGGCTTAGTAGGTGGTGTCCTGCGTATGTTCGATCAGAACAGGCGCCACTGAACACCACCGAAGTGACTCGGCAGCAGTGCGGTGTCTCCTCCGGTGGGTTGCCTCTTGGCGACTTGACATTGATTGTTCCCTGTGGATTGCGGGTGCTGGGGCTGCGGCGGGGCCGACCGGGCTGTGGCTGTGGACGGGGTGTTGAATGGGCAGCGTGGGTGCACTGCCTCTGGGGTGGCGCGGAGGTTGGGACAGCAAGGGGGAAAAAAAAAGTTGTGACGACTTTTCAAATAGTATGCATACTTACTTTGGAGACTGCAACTTCCCTTGTTTAGATGGAGAGACTGAATGATTTCAGTAGAAGAAATAACAATTACTATTACATAATGGTTCGACGCGCAAGAAAATGTCATCCTCATTCTCATCGATCAGCATTACAAAAAAAAAAAAAAAACAAGTCAAGTTCTGTGGCCCTTTATGCCCTGCTCTCATGGTGACCTCAATTTCGATGTCCTCTCCATGTCTGTGGTCTTGGTTTGGTTCCGTCGGGGTCACCGGTATCGGCGAGTCCATGGGGCCTGTCGTTGGACGGACGTGGTGGCGCCCTCCGGGGAGAGAGAGCTCACTCACGCCGGCTTCGCGACTAAGCAATTATTGTCGTCAGTAGGAGGCTTAGTAGGTGGTGTCCTGCGTATGTTAGATCAGAACAGGCGCCACTGAACACCACCGAAGTGACTTGGCAGCAGTGCGGTGTCTCCTCCGGTGGGTTGCCTCTTGACGACTTGACATTGACTGCTCCCTGTGGATTGCGGGTGCCGGGGCTGCGACGGGGCCGACCGGGCTGTGGCTGTGGACGGGGTGCCGGAATGAGCGGCGTGGGTGCACTGCCTCTGAAGTCGTGCAGGTTGGGACAGAAAAAAAGACTGACAGAATGAATTAATGAAAGATAAAAAGAAGCAAAAGGAAGTGAGGAAAGAAAGAATGAAAAAAAAAAAGAAAAAAAAAAAAAAAAATTGCCTGGCCGACCAAAGTTGCATAAAGGTTGAAATAGCACACACACACACACACACACACACACACACACACACACACACACACATATATATATATATATATATATATATATATATATATATATATACACACACACACGCGCGCGCGCGCGCGCGCGGGCGTAATATGAGAGAGAGAGAGAGAGAGAGAGAGAGAGAGAGAGAGAGAGAGAGAGAGAGAGAGAGACAGACAGACAGACAGACAGACAGACAGACAGAGACACAGAGAGCAGAGAGAGAGAAGGTAAAGATGACTGCTGAATTTCATGGAGAAAAAAGAATTGATAGGAAGTGCTTGAATAAAAAAAAAAAAAAAAAAAAAAATCCCAGGACACAATGCATGAACAAAATGTTCCGGTCACAGTTTTTTCTTTTCAAGATAATGTTTCCACACAGACGGTCTATGGCCTGAAAATCTTGTTCGTTGATCGTGTCCCTGTATTTTTCTAGTTTATTACTTTAATTCACATATTTATAAACAGATAGATAAATAGATAGATGGATGGATGGATGGATGGATTGGTAGATAGATAGATCGAGCAATAGATAAATAGATGGATAGACCCAGCTCCCCCCCCCCCCCCCCCCCCCCCCCCTCATCATTCTTGTCCCCCTGCCTTCACACCACTTGCCTCACGTCCTTAATCCGTCCTCCCCTCTCGTCCCCAACCCCCCCCCCTGCTTCACCCTTTACTAGGGTATTGAAGAAATGAGAGCCTCGACTGGTGCTGATACTGCACGCAAACTAGTATCTGACACACTGAAGAATATGTTGAAAGAACAGAATTAGATATCGACTCACTGCATGCGAACTGTCTAGCACTATACTGAAGGACTATACAGAGATGTCACCTCACTGCATATTAACTGCCTGCTCTAAGCTAGAGGAATACCACAGAGTTGTCACCTCACTGCACATTAACTGCCTGCTGTAAGCTGAAGGGATACTGAACAGATGTACTCACTTCATGTGAACTATCTACACCAAGCTGAGGGGAGCACGAAAGCGATATTAACCCACCATGTCTTCGCCAAACGTAGGCAACACCCAAGCGATGCCAACCCACTGGAGGTGACTTGTCATTGCCAAACTGAAGGAATACTGAAGGTGTGTATTGATTGTATGTGATCTGTCTCCACCAAATCGAAGGAATGAAGAAAATGAACTCTGGGCGTAATGATTGTCTGCACCGAACTGAGCGAATACTACAGCGATGTCAACTCACTGTCTGTGAACTGTTTTCACCAAACTGAACGGATGCAAACAGGACGCATTTACCTGATGCGAACTAAATTCTAAAAAGAAAAGTTATTGATTCTGCAGGACAAAGTAGACAAACAGATTACGGGACAAATCACACAATGCATTTCGATCTTTTAGGTCTTTGTCAGTTAAAACAGACAGCAATTACGACAATGAAGACAAAGAATGAACAGTCACTCATCTTCTCATATTCAGCGCAAAGTGGGGTTTGAATGTAAACGAGGCCATTGGGAAAGAGACCACGGAGGTTAAGGTAATAATGATGACAATGATGATGATGGTAACAACAGTGACAATAGTTAAGATAGTGGTCATGCTGAGAATATTTAACAATAAGCGGAGAACACTACCACTTTTGGTGATGAAATGACGATAATAGTTGTAGTGTCACTGGCGGCCAAACACAGAAGGGGAGAAAGGAGAGGGGTTAGAGGACGGTAGAACAGATTGTGTTTACACATACTGATGCAAACTGTCTACACCAAACTGAAGGAATACTGAAGCAGTGTTAGCCTCCTGCATGTGAAGAGTCTGACCCAAAGTGGAATGATACTGAAGTAACGTGAACTTACGGCATGTGAACAGTTCAACCGGTCAAAAGATACCAACCCACGTATTGAAGATTTCTTTGTTTTACACTGACCCAAAAGATGCCAACTAACTACATCCTCGCTGCTGAGCACAAAGCTGAAAGAATACTGAGGACAGTTAAATCACTCACAGCATGTAAACAGTCTGGAAAAAGGCGGGGGGGGGGGGGGGGGGGGGGGGGAATGGGATCAGAAAAGTTTAAACTCTCCCCGCATACGAAAGTTATCTGAAACCAAGCTGAAAACCAGAGATGGCAACTCACTGCGCGTGAATTGTGTCTAAAAGCCAAACTCAAAACCGAAGAGATGTAAATTCACTGCGTATGAATTGTCTAGAGGCCAGTAGAAAGCCAAATAAATGAATCTAATTGCGAAGTGAGAACGACTGCAGGCAGAAATCTAAACAATTCTAAATAAATGTTAGCGAACCGCCCAGAGAAACGTGGACAAACGAGACACAAGACAAAACACGACGCGTTTCGACCTCTTAGCTCTTCGTCAACGCCTTCCTTGCGCTGAACTCTGAAGCGATCAAAGTTAAGTGAATTTTCGTTGTCCTATTGGTTTGTAATTTACCTAAAGAAGACCTAAAAGGTCGAAACGCGTCGTCTTTTTGTCTTGTGACTCGTTCATCCACGTTTCTCTGGGCGGTTCGCTAACACTATTTGGAGATTTGTTCAAATAAATGAAACTCACCGCACGTGAATTATCTAAAGCCACCTGAAAATAAATCAAAAAACGCACTACATGGGAATCGTTTGAAAAGAAGCTGAAAACCAAGCAAATTAAAACTCTCTGCCTGTGAAGTGTCTGAAGCAATTTGAAAACCAAATAAATCAACACTGACTGAGAATGAATGTTCTAAAAATTAACTTGAGAACCAAACGGATTTAAACTCACTGCATGTGAAATGTCTTGAAACAATTCGAAAAACCAAGTGAATTCTCACTACGTGTGAACTGTTAGACATCAAACTGAAAACAAACAATAACAAAAACTTACTGCGTGTGAATTCTTTGAAACCAATTTGGACACTTTCTTGTGTGTAAATGAAACTCAGAACATGTGAATTGTTTCAAAACAGTCTGAAAGCCAAATAAACTAAACGTCGCTGCGTGTGCATTGTTTGAAACCAAGGTGAACACCTTTTGATCAAAACTAACTGCATGTGAGTCATTAGAAACTGTCAGGCTGCTGATTCATGCATAAATATTTACACCTGCATGCATGAATACAGCCAAAACTCCATTACACAACAGTCATCCAACTCCACACACATCACATGGCGCTAAACACCCATGTTTTAAAAGTTCATTTCCCCCCAGTATCTCCTCTTCTCCCATTTTCATACACAGCACTGGTGGGGTTTTATTATTCCGTCTGTTCACAGATCATAGTTCACTTTATATTTCTCCTGGGGTCAGTTTCATCACAAATATCGGTACCTTCATTCCTCTTCATCCAATCACGAACGTCTATGGTGGACACAGCATACATGTTTCCACCTACCCTTTTCGCTCGGTTTCCCCAGAGCATAACTCTATGGCGATCTCCGACTTCGCCTCTGCACATTTGGACAGCATACCAACTATCTCTGGCTGTCTCTGGCTGTTCCTTCCGACATCTTTCTGGCAGGGGGGTACGGCTCCCGTAGCTCACCCAACTCTCCCTCCAGTCACAGCCTCGTCTACTTTGCTACTGCTACCATAACGGCGTAGTCTTGTCTGAATCACTCCCTAGCAAAATACATGCGTAAGCATGTTACAGACTCATGTCTGTATTAAATGGGCCTGACAGTCGGCGGCCTCTTTTCCATTCTATCAGCGCTGTGTTGTTCAAATCTCTCTCCACACTCACTTCCAATGTGTTTTGCTTTTTTACCCAATTTTTCTTAACACAGCTCACATTCAAAACAAAGGAAGTGACCTGCCTTTTAAGAACGACAATCCTACGCCGTTTCCTTTTCACACATTTAACTCCCTTCGCTCGCGCTTAACCTTTCAACTACACAGGCGCTTAAAATTTTTCTTTCCGTGTGCCTGACAGAAACCAATTGAAAGCCAAATAAACTAAACCTCGCTGGATGTGAATTGTTTGAAACCAATTCAATTTAAAAGCCAGATAAATGAATACTAATGGCGTGTAAATTGTTTGAAACCAAGTTTAGAACCAAATCAATTTAGCTGCATGTGAATTGTTAGAAAGAAATTTGAAAACGAAATACAGTAACACTCACTTCGTGTCAATTGTTAAAACCAAGGTAAACACCTTTTTTAAATAACACCCACTGGATGCGGGTTGTCTGAAACCAATTTGAATTCCAACTAAACTAAGCCTCACTGCATGTGGAAACTGTTTAAAACCAAGTTAAACACATTTTTTTTCTTTAATAACCCACTGAATATGACGTGATCGGAAACCAACTTGAAAGCCAGATAAACTAAAGCTACTGCATGTGAATTGTTGGAAACCAAATTAAACACCATTTTAGTTAAAACCCAAAACGTGTGGGTTGCCTGAAACGAATTTGAAGAAAAAAAAGTAAAGGAAAACTCAATGTGACACAGTGTCACTCTTGCACAAACGCATTCGTGACAGTATTTACTCCATACGCACACGCAATCCCTCCAGTCAACCAAAAGGCGAACTACAGAGTGTTTTTTCTTCTCCCCCTCTCCTCCGGGGAAACACTTTACTAAATGTATTGAACAATTCCAGTAATGTTCATCACACTTCAGTAGTTATTAAACAAGTTCTATACATGTTCTCTCTCTCTCTCTCTCTCTCTCTCTCTCTCTCTCTCTCTCTCTCTCTCTCTCTCTCTCTCTCTCTCTTCACACTGAGAGATAAATCAAGTTACGAACTGATATGAATAAAGTCTTGCTAGATTCCTCCTTCTTGCCGGAGAAAGAATACACACATCCTCCAAGAATATAAAGTCATGGCTTTTACACAACATTGGCCCAAGATCCAGACCAGGAGAGTAAAAAACAATTCATACCATCATGATGCCATACTTGCATCAGAAAAAGCGCTCGCCCCATATCATCATGATGCCCTGCCCGCATCAGAAAAAGCACTCGCCCCTTGAACTCTCCAGTCACTGGGGGAGCGATGAGATCCGACTCCTCTACCCGGGGTCTTCAATTGCTGGGGCTGAACTATCGGTGTGTTCCCCACACCATGGCCATCGCTAAACACCCGTCTCGGCACTTAGGAAAACTATGCCATCGCAGCATCAGAGGAGGAATAGCTGATGGGGAAGGTGAAGGGTGAAGGGCTAAAACACGAATAAGGTTCGTGTACGTAACCTGCTTCCCAATTTAACATATGAATTCTTTCTTTCTCTTTTTTCTTTAGGTTTTCCCCTGTACCTTTCCCCAACTATCTATGGCTCACCTGGTAATGACTGGTCAGTGGTGAGGACCCCTTGACCAACATCCTGACGGGTTCGAGTCTTTAGGCCATCTCCTGGACTAAAACTAATTCTTTCCTCTCTCCTCCTATTGAGCACATACTCAGTATTCAATACACATGACCAGCACCTTACCAGCCCTTATTAAACTATCTCTCAGTGGTCACTTTCACCCAATGACCAACCCTTGTGTATTTTACTGCGTGTCCTCACAATTATTGGGGACCCCCGCTACACTAGTCAAGCCACACATGAATATTCTTCCTTTTTAATCGTGGCATGGGGGAAATGATTCATATCACTAGACTAAATGTGATGGATGTTGTGTGATATATATATATATAGAAGGGACAGTAATGATAATGATGATAGTGCTAGTAATTATAATAAATAAGTAGAGGAATAAAATATAATTACTAGCACTATCATATTTATCATTACTGTCCCTTCTATATATATATATATATATATATATATATATATATATATATAAATTCCCAGGGATAAATACCGAGCACCATTCCAGCAACTTACAGAGCAGCTTGGTGTTGCAATGACAGCAAGAAATATTGAATTCTACAATCTGAGACATAAGAGCAAGCTTTGTTTATAATTCAATATTTCTTGTAGTCATTGCAACACCAAGCTGCTCTGTAAGTTGCTGGAATGGTGCTCGGTATTTATCCTTGGAATTTATTGTTTTATTGTACTTTAGTCTCTTGCGGATTCATTCCAAGAACTGGCCCTCAGCACGTGTGTCTAAGAGGGTTATCTTTTATATTTTGTACTTTTCACAAGAAAATGTAGCTTTTTTTGTTCTTTCATGATTTTCTTTTGCTTCTTAGGTGACACCTTTGTTTTTTTTTTTTTTTTTTTGTTTTTTTTTTTGAAAACTCAACAAACATACTACGGTATTGCACACCAGTCTTTTTTCTGGTATAGCATTCTTCTTAAAACTTAAAAGGCAGAGGAGTCAAATTACCACTTTCCGCGGTCATTGAGAAGAAATAATCAGGTTTCGAAATATCGATGTCTGGCCAGGAGTTATATGTTAGTGAGCTTCCTCCCCATTGGAGAAGGTCTCCCGCTTCGGAGACAATAAGCTTACTGAAGGTTGATTTTGAGAAGCATTTATTATTCCCCATTCACCCACTCAAGCACATACTGTCAGTTAGGCAGAATCATCTACCGCTGCAGATATGAAGGCTTATCATCCCCCTATTCTACAATCTGAGACATAAGAGAAAGCTTTGTTTATATATATATATATATATATATATATATATATATATATATATATATATATATATAAACGAAGGTAAAACCTGGAACGCGCTGGACACCGCTCAATGATGTGTGGGTGCACTGCTGATCCAGAAGCTGGCCAGTCAACGAGTACAAAAATGAAAGCCGGCACACCAGCCACACACTTTTCATGTTTTACTTATTATTTATTTATTCATTTATTTTTAATTTGATTTCTTTTAAGCTTTTGCCTTTTATGTAGGCTTCGTCAGTATTATCAGTACATCTTGTTTCACACTGCACACTGGTCCAGCTGGCGAAAGCTTTAAAAAAAAAAAAAAAACCTGAAGAGTGTCTGGCTGGTGTGGCCGCTTTTATTTTCTGTACTCGTTTTATATATATATATATATATATATATATATATATATATATATATATATATATATATATTTGCCCCCCCCCCCCCCCCCCCGCTTAGTATTATTATCAATCCACCTTAACCACAACCGTCACATACATCACACCACCCACTAAACTAGCCACACAACCCGATTGTCTCACTCTCTCCCCCATCCCCTCCCCTCCACGCCCCCCCCCCCCCCCCCCCTCCATTTCTTCTCCCATAATCCCCTTATTCGTTTCCGTCTTTTGGCCATTCTACCTACCTCATGGACAACAGATAAGTCTCTCTTCGTTCTTTGTTTGTACTGTCCTAAATATTAAAAATGTGATCTGTTTTTTTTTGTTGTTGTTTTGTTTTTTTTTTTTGCCTGAAGAAGACCCAAGAGGTCGAAATGCATCGGGTCTTGTCCTGTGCTTTGTTTGTCAATGTCTTTGGTGATAACTAACCCCCTCTCTTTCAAAAATTTGCTTCGCTCTCCGCCATCAGTCGCTCCATTTTGAAATGTTTGAAACTGAGTTAAACACCATATTAATCAAAATCCGCTGCATGTATGTTGTCTGAAACCAGTGAGTTAAATATTAAAAACATTAAATCCCACTGCATGTAGGTTGTCGGAAACCAATTTGAAAACCGAATGAAGCCATAATCACTGCATGTGATTTTTTTAAAATCAAGTTAAAGACCTTTTCGTATATAAAATTCACTGCATGTGACTTTTCTGAAACCAATTTGAAAGCCAGATTACGTAAAACTCACTGCATGTGACGTGTTGAAATTGTTTCAAATGGAGTGACTGAGGATGGAAAATGAAGCAAAATTCAGAAAGAGAGGGGGTTAGTTACCACAAAGGCGGCCATTTTGGTCCTGTGCCGAATACGAGAAGATAAGTGGTTTCTCTTTCTTCGTTTTCACTGTCCTAAATGTTATTTGTTTTTACCTGAAGAAGACCCAAGAGCTGGAAATGCATTGTCTTGTCTAGTACTTTGTTTGTCTATGTACTTGGCGGTAACTAACCCCTTCTCTTTCTAAATGTCAAAACCATGTTAAACGTATTTTTTTTTTAATTAAAACCCTCTTCATGTGAGCTGTCTCTGACACAGTTTGAAAGCGAAATCAACTAAAACTCATTGCATGTGTGTTATTTGAAAGCAAATCGAACGCCTTTTGAATTAAAACCCATTGCAGGCGTACTGTCTGAATGAAGTTTGAAAGCTAAATTAACTATACTTCGAAGCATATGAATAGTTTGAACCAAGTCAAAATCTTCTTATCAAATAAGCCCACTGCATGTGAGAGAAAAAAAAAAAACGAACGAAAAAAACTCGCTGCATATGAATGTTTGGAGCCATGTTGAACAGCCCTTGTAATTAAAACTCACTGTATGCAAGTTATCTGAAACCAGTTTGACAGCCAACAAAAACTAGACATCGCTAGGTTAAACACCCCTTTTTTTTTTTCAATGCATAAACACTGTGTGTGAGTTGTCTGAAACAATTTCAAAAACCAAATGAGGTAAAACTCACTTCATGTGAATCGTTTGAAACCGAGTTATACAATTCTTTTGATTAATAAAACACACTGCATACGAGATGTCTGAAACCAATTGAAGGTCAAATTAACTAAAACGCCATGCATATGAATTGTTAGCAACCAACTTACACACCTTTTTAAGTAATAAAAACGGCTGCTTGTGAGTTGTCTGAAACCGATTTCAAAGCCAAAGCAACTAAATCGCACAACAACATGTGAAATGTCAGAAACCATTCGGAACACCTTTTTGATTTAAAACCCACTGCATGTGTGTTGTCTGAAACCACTTTGAAAATAAAACTCACTGCAATTGAACTGTTTGAAATCACGTTAAACACCGTTTGATTAATAAAATCCACTGCGTGAGAGTTGTCAGAAACTTATTTGAAAGCCAAATTAAGTAAAACTTATTGCATGTGAATTGTTTGAAACCATGTTGTACAGTTTTGTAAATAAAGCTAACTGCATGCGAGTTATCTGAAACCATTTTAAAAGTCAAATCAACTAAAACTCACTGCATGTGAAGTGTGTGAAACACGTGAAATTAAAACACCACTGCCTGTAGGTTCTTTGAAACCAGTACTTTCAAAACCAAGTTAACTCACTGTATGTGAATTGTTTGAAACCAAATGAAATACCTTAGTAATCAAGAAAACCGACTGCATGTGAGTTGTTTGAAACCAATTTTAAAGCCAACTAAACTAAAACTCACTGCTTGTTAATGGTTAGAAACCAAGTAAAACACATTTTAATTAACGAAACCTACTGCATGTGAGTTATCAGAAACCAGTTTGAAAATGAAATAAGTGAAATTCATTGCATGTGAATTTTTTGAAACCAAGTTAAAATACATGTTTAAATAAAATCGATTGCATACAGGTTGTCTGAAACCAGTTTGAAAGCCAAATTTACCAAGCCTGTCTGTATGTGAATTGTTTGAAACCAATTTGAGCCCACTGCACATGATTTGTTTGAAACCACCTTTTTCAAATAAAACCCACTGCAAGTGATTTGTCTGACAACAATTTGAAAGCCGCAATGACTCAAACTCACTGCATGTTGTTTGAAATTGTTTGAAAACCATGTTGAACAGCTTTTTAATCACTTTTTATTCCATGCGAGTTGTCCGAAACCAATTTGAACGCCGAGTTAACTAAGTCTCACTACATATAAATTGTTTGAAACCATGCTGAACAGCTTCGTTCATTAAAACACACTGCATGCAAGTTATCTGAAACCAGTTTGAAAACAAATAAAGTAAAACTCACTGCATGTGAATTGCTTTAAACCAAGTTAACAATATTGATTAAACCCACCACATGTGAGTTGTCTGAAACCACTCTGACAACAGGATAAAGTAAAAAACTTACTGAATTGTTTTAAACAGGTTCAGCAGCCTTTTTAAAAATTCAAACTCACGGCAATCGAGTTATTTGAAACCATGCTGAAAGCCAAATAAACTCAAACTCACCACACGTGAGTTGTCTGGCCTCCGCAGCAAAGGCAGGTTCACACTGACACAGCTCCTGGTCATTGCAGTGGGCCTTAGGGTCCTTGCATTTGTAATCCAGGCATTTTCCTCCAACTATGCCGTCGTCAATGACTGGGAAAGACATGGCCCGTTTTATACAAGTGCTATCTAGATCGCCCAGTCTCACCACGCTCCATCACTCACTTCACTCTCTCTTCTGTCTTTCTCTGTATGCCTGCCTGCCTGCATCCCCCCCCCCCCCCCCCCCCCCCCCCTCTCTCTCTCTCTCTCTCTCTCCCTCATCATATAATATCATCAAATCAGAACCCAAACTGTTTTGGAAAGCTATTAACGAGCTTACAAACAATGAATCCCCTTCAAAATCAATCATAATGAGATATCTCTGTCGAACAGCTGAACACCCACTTTGCACTATGCCAATAAAGTTGTCACGACAAATTCTTCCAGATCAAACGACCTTCAGAAACTGAAACAATATTGTCATGATACAAACTTCACGTCTGCATTTTATATTCCACCAATAACAATCTTTGAAGTTTATCACTACCTAACGCACCCAAAACAGTCAGGTACCTGTGGGGTGGATGGCCCAGACGGCAAAATCATCAAACTATCAGCTCCAGCAATTACAGATACGTTAACATACGTTTTCAATTTATGCATCGACAAAATCATTTTCCTGATAGTTTCAAAAAAAAGCAAAGATCGTACCTATCTACAAAGCAGGTGACAGCTCAGACCCTGCAAACTACAGACCAATCTCAATCATTTCCACTATTTCCAAACCTTTGGAAGAACACATAAACAAACACACATTATACCACCTTGATGCATACCACTTGCTTCATCCAAGACAGCCCGGGTTCCGACACAACCATTCATGCCACACAGCCCTAATCAACCTGGTTGATGACTGCTAAAATAGCATTAACAACAACAGATATTGTGGTGTCCTAATTATTGATTTCAAAAATGCATTTGATGTGATAGACCATAACCTTCTTAGAAACTTAAAATTATATGGCCTATTCACAAGAACTCTTACGCTTTTGCACTCAAATCTCACAAACAGGCAACAATGTGTGAAAAATTAATACAACTTTCTCTTCATTTCAAACACTTTCCTATGGCGTTCCACAAGGCTCTATCTTGGGTCCCTTACATCAATGATCTACCTCTCTGCATCACATCCACCCGTGAACTCTTTGCTGATGACACAAAAATCCACACAAATCATTCTGATGTCGCTGTTCTTGCCCAAACTTTACAAGAAAGTGCGAATGATCTCGCGAAATAGAGTGAGCTAAATCACATGTCGCTTTACCCTCAAAAAAACTAAATTCATGCTTACAACAACCAGACAAAAATGACAAAATCTCTCTATTAAGTTTCCTCCCATGCATCTTAATGATGAACGCGTTGAACAGGTTACATATCTCAAAGTGCTAGGAATAAACAAATTGATAACAACATAAGTTGGCAAGCTCACAAAACCTCACTGTGCAAAAAAAGTCTCTCAGAAAAGTCTATCAACTCTCCAAAATCAACGCTTCCTCGTCCTGCATTCACGCAAGCTCTTCTTTCAGTCTCATATTCAGTCATACATACACTGTGGGTCTACTCTATGGGACTCTGCTAGCGCTAATACCCTCAAATCATCGCTAAGCCTACACAAGCGAGCGCTCAAATCAGTCCTCCTGAAAAGCAGTAGTCTCCTAGTCTCAGACTAAAAAAAGGTCAAGTTCTCACCTTCAGTCAGGGATTAGAATACAACAAAGGGATCATAATGCACAGAATTATGTCTGGGTGCGTACCCTCAACATTAGTTGACACACTCTCCATTAATTTCTCAAGGACTCTACCCAACTCATGTCCCTAAAACTGACTTGTTCAAATCCCAGTTTAACATATTCAGGTTCCTGTCAATGGAACTCGCTCCCTGAGTCAGCCAAACAACATCAATTCGCAGCAACCATTCGCAACACCATTATTTCAACCATCTTATGTGCCAATATTTGCATACTCCGCCATAAATCCACCACCAACCACTACCACCCCCCTTTGCCTTATGTATGAACCTGACTATTAAGAAAGTGTTTTGTACTTGAAATGCACACGCTATTTTGTTTAATAAGTATGTCTTATGTGAGTAAACGCGCGCGCGCGCGCGCGTGTGTGTGTGTGTGTGTGTGTGTGTGTGTGTGTGTGTGTGTGTGTGTGTGTGTGTGTGTGTGTGTGTGTGTGTGTGTGTGTGTGTTTTTTCTACTACCTCTTGCCCTCTTGTCACTATGTCGTAATACGTGCATTCTTATGCGACTCTCTCTCTCTCTCTCTCTCTCTCTCTCTCTCTCTCTCTCTCTCTCTCTCTCTCTCTCTCTCTCTCTCTCTGTGTGTTACGGCTGGAGTGATTTGATTATTATCTATATGACACCCCCCCCCCCCCCCCCTGTACCCGTGGTGACTGGGCTATCATTATGCTTTTTTTTTTTCTCCATTTGTACTTTTTTTTTCTTTTTTATCCTGGTGCTTCAAAATCGATTGTCTTGCATCTCCTGGTATATTTTGTTTTTCAGAGTGTTCTAAAACATGCTCTTTGCCGCACCCCACTCTCGCCTCCTCCTCTCTCTCTCTCTCTCTCTCTCTCTCTCTCTCTCTCTCTCTCTCTCTCTCTCTCTCTCTCTCTCTTCCCTGCACACATTTTGCTCCTGCGTATATCTCTCTCCCACCCCCCACCCCCTCTCTCATTTACTTTTTCTTTTTCTTAATTTTGTTTTTCATATATGATTTTGGTCTAGCCACTTTTTGCATGCTTGTTTTGTTGCCTCATGTTATTTCGCATTATTGACCCTACACAGGGCGACGACTGGATGTAAAAAATGCACTGCTTATCTATTATCCTCGTAAATAAGGAATTTTGTCTTGTCTGGTTTTTTCTCTTCTCTCTCTCTCTCTCTCTCTCTCTCTCTCTCTCTCTCTCTCTCTCTCTCTCTCTCTTTCTCGCACTCAGACACACGCACATCTTTACCTAGAAACTAATGGGAATTCGTTAAAAAAAATTGTCTCTGGTATTTAGTCTGAATTAAAAAAAAAATGAATAAAGATAACTTACAAATGTCCAACGTTTCTTGTTCCGGATAAGGCATGAACTGACAGTATCACATCAAATGCATGGCAAAATTACTATGCCCCCCCCCCCCCCCCCCCCCCCCCATTCTCTCTCTCTCTCTCTCTCTCTCTCTCTCTCTCCCTCTCCCCCCCCCCCTCTCTCTCCTCACCACAAGCACCATCTTTCAGGGTGGTGACGGTCTCAGTACACTGACAGCTCTCATTGACACAGAGTGAACCAGAGACGCACTCATTGTCGTCTCTGCAGAACTCGCCAGGCCCGTATTCTTTGGACAGTGCAGAGAATGAAAATACATTTCAACATGACACCAAGACAGTAAAGTATACCAGCAGTAGAACAGATAAGTGTATAGACTGGCATTTACGTGCATATTTGAACGTTCTTAATGAAAAAAACAGAGATACATATGGATTCCTTTTTTCATTATCTCTGGGCAATGCCTGTTACACCCGAAAACAAACAAACAAACAAACACTTTAAATGTACAATGCGGCTCGCCTCCAGTTTGGCACTTTCACACATCCACAATACATCTCAACCATGTTCAACAGCACGTTGTGAATGCAGTCTTTCATATCCAACCACGTGGCTTGATTCATGCCAATAAACAAACATGTCATAGCGTATTTGTAGACTCTTACCTGAAAAAATGCCAGTCAATTCACCTACAAGGAGCAGTGTAACTATTTTAGTACACGATATAAAAAAGGCCGTGTGAATTGTGACGAGTATGTCTTCAAACGTTACATTTTATACCAGTGTAAATGCATTCTGTGGCTGACAGCGTCATGGGCAGTATCGTTTCATGTATTTGTACGGGTTATCATTTGTGACATCTGACGATGAAACAAACAGAAGAAACAAATTAGCCGTTCAGTATATTGTATTAAATAATCTTTACGTTGTGCCCTCATTTGTGGGTTTACTTGTGAACTGCTTTACTACTGCGAGTTTTGTGTCACCTAGATCCAGCTTTTTACACCTAGGGATGTCCATTAAGGAATAGTAGTTAAGAAATTGATATATATATATATATATATATATATATATATATATATATATATATATATATATATTTACTTCCTCACGAGCACGAACCATCAACCTGACTTTAGAAAATTAGTTCAGAGAGAGAGAGAGAGAGAGAGAGAGAGAGAGAGAGAGAGAGAGAGAGAGAGAGAGAGAGAAACTCGAAATCTTTAATGAGGGTGAATAGATAAGCTGGAAGCTTTTTTACACTATGCCCTCAAAAAATAACGATAAACAAAAAGGAACAATTACAGCAATAAGAAAAAAAACACATTTTTTTTTCAAACAGAAAATAGTAAGCAATCTCATTATAACGTATTACACACACACACACACACACACACACACACACACACACACACACACACACACACACACACACACACACACAAAACTGGACATATGTAAACATCACATAGGCATACATAAACTGACTGACTGACTGAAACCAATTTATTGTCAGATTAACTCAAAGTTGTACTGACAATACATAAACATTTCATAAGTCAATCATGTCATATGGCTTATAGCACAGCCGACCACGAAGGCCAACTCAGGGCTGCTACAACTTGTTTGTGTCAAAAGGAACATCAAACTTGGGAGAATATACAGTTAAGTGAAACATAATTTACAAATGGTCTATAAGGTATTTGAAATATGCTTTTTTAAACGATGTTAAACTATTTTTCTGTTTTAAATGTGTAGGTATTACATTCCATAATTTACTACCAGAGTAAATAAGGGATGACTTGAAAAGATCTGTTCGTGGTCGAGGGGTATATAGGATATTTTTGCCTCGAATTTTAATTAATGGGAATTTGTCATGAAGATAAGGTGGCGCAAGATTATTAATAATTTTATATACATAAAGACAGCTTTATTAAAGCAACATTTTTGATCGAATGGAGAAATGTGTTAAGATCTTTATAATCACTAGCTTGTAGAGAAGATTTCAAGAGTATCAGCTTAATAGCACGTCTGTACATGCTTTCTAGTGGTTTTAAGCAATTTTTGCTGGCTAAATCCCAGCATGTAGAGGCGTAGTTAATGTGGTTGTACATATGCATAGAAATATAACTTTCTAGTATGTTGATCAAGGAAATTCTTGATTCGGTTCAACAAGAATAATTTTTAGATAACCTTTTAGACAAATCAGAAATATGATTAGACCATGAAAGATTATTATCAACTGTAAGGCCTAATAATTTGTGTGATTTAACTTCTTCTAAGACTTTATCTTGTATACGTATTTTAAACAAATCAGCTTTCATATTTTGACGTTTTTGTCTGGTTGTAGTCATCATAAATTTAGACTTTTGAAGGATGGAGGCGAGATGGTTCAAATTAGTCCACTTTGCAAGCTTATTGAGATCATTCTGTAATTTGATACATACTGAGTCAGCATCTTTGTTTTTATTATGGAGAGTGGTGTCATCATTAGCAAAAAGCTCACAGGGAGAAGATATATGTAAAGGAAGATCATTATATAAACTGAGAATAAGATAGGCCCCAGACTGACCCTTGGGGAACGCCATAATTTACTGGCATAAGAGAGGAAGTAACAGGAATTTTTTAAGACTACTTGTCGCCTACAGTTGAGAAATGAGGAAAATGAGTTTAGAGCTTCAGTGGATAAACCATACAATGTTAGTTTTCTTAACAGTAGATTGTGATCTATAGTGTCAAATGCTTTAGCAGAGTCAACAAAATTTGTTCCTGTGAAGAGATCATTGTTTATGTTTAAATGCCATTGCTCAATACATTAGTGAGCAAGGTGTGACAAGAATGATTTTCTCTAAATCCGCTTTGATTAGAATGTAATAAATTGTATTTCATGAAATGTTTGTGGATGTTATATTTGATGTGTTTTTCAAGGGGTTTAGAGATAGAATAGATAGGATAGAGATAGGTCGGTATTAGAAGGATCGGTGGGATCACCAGATTTTAAAAAAAAAAAAAAAAACTTTAGCATCTTTGAAGGATTGTGGAAAACAACCTTTATCAATGGAAAGATTGTAAATATATGTAAGATGCTCTGATATAATCGGAGCAGCGATTTTCAAAATTTTACCATCTATATCATCTAAACCTCGAGAACTGGACTGATTTAATGAACACAATTCCTTATAGACTTCATGTACATCAATAAACTCGATTTGATTAGATTTTAAGGGTTTTTTTTTTTTTTTGTTTTTTATACACAGTACGCTTTTAGCTCAAGTAGGTCATTATCTTTTTGAACAGTCAGCTTTGGTCGTCTTTTCTGCAACAGTTGTGAAGTGATCATTTAAGAGTTCAGCAGACAATGTTCTCTCAGAAGGAGCACTAGATGACAAGGTTTACCGGAGAGCTCATTGATAGCTTTCCAGATCGATTTAGAATCTTCTTTACGGGGTCAACTTTCTTTTTGGCGGCTCTTATCATATCCGTTACTTATTTCTTTGCTTTTTAAAAATTTATCATCTTTATCCATTTGTTTTTGCAATAGAATATCTCGTAAATTAATGGCCTTATCGATTTTTTTCATATACCACGGTGGCTTACCCCTTGGTTTGACACACGTGTAGTTACCGATGGCACGTGTTTGTTAAAGACAGAGATAAATATGTCATACCAAGCAGCCAGTGCTCCATCAGGGTCATTGTACTGATACACCTCAGAAAAATTTGCGTTACACACAATCGGACAAGAAATTGTTAGCATCGAAATTTCTATAGCTTCGAAAAGATACACATTTGTGAACATTTCTGGGAATGTTAACCCCCTTTTTGGACCATGTTAGACAAATTGGAAAGTGATCACTGAGACCGTATTCAGGCTAAGATGTTTCATAATATAAAATTGATGTTTCTATAATATTAAATTGGTTTGTTGCGTATACGTGGTCAATTAGTGTTTCGGAGGATAGACTTTTTTCTTGTCAGCGTGTTAATTAGCTGTGTCAAATTCTGTAATTCATAAACCCGTTTCCAATTATCATGTGGTTTAAGTAGATCAATGTTAAAATCTCTTAAAAATTATAATCTCAGACGAACGCATTGAGACATCTTCCAACATATGTTCGAACGATCGGACCATTCAATACGTTCGTTAGGATTTCTATATAAGCAGCCTAACAAAATCAGTTTA
Source organism: Conus betulinus (assembly GCA_016801955.1). Lineage (NCBI taxonomy): Eukaryota > Metazoa > Mollusca > Gastropoda > Neogastropoda > Conidae > Conus > Conus betulinus. The sequence goes on along the minus strand of JADBJO010001894.1, from coordinate 3,342 downwards.
GTACCTTTCACATATATTTCTATCCATATGCATTCTATGTTATATTTATCCAAACTGTTGATCTGTTTATAATTAATCGAGTTGTGAATATAGGTCACTAAAACTGTTTCAAGTTTTGTCTTTGGATCTCTTCTTATAGTATTGTAACCTTGGATTGAAACTAAATTATCAGGCACTATATTGGAAAGACGAGATTCTGAAAAACAAAAAAACAATGGAAAACAGTTATTGGAAACGGGATAAAATGTTGGGAACATCAGAAATTTTGTTTAAAAGATGACACAAGTTTAAATAGCCTATTTTCAAGCCGAATTTAGACAACCATTCATTCATTATAGATGAAACTGATTTACAAATAAACTCTACGGATTACACAACAATACAGATAAATGAGTAGAATAATAGTCAAACAGCAGGAACACCTGTTTTTAGATGAATTTTAGCAAAGACCACAACAACAACAACAACAACGACAAAACAAAAAGAACAAACAAACAAACAAAAAAGGCAGGAAAAAAAATCAGCTCCCTTAAACAAGTCAAGAAGGATGATTTTATAGCTACAAACAATATGCGGCAATACTCAGCAAGAAATAGCAATATCAGCAATCCGGGGACAACACAAACGCTGTGAACCAAAAACAGAATAGAGTTCACAAGTCCATTCCAAGAGAGAGAGAGAGAGAGAGAGAGAGAGAGAGAGAGAGAGAGAGAGAGAGAGAGAGAGTAATTTGCACGCTACTGGCGCTAATAAAGAGAAAGGTATTATGAACAATACCAAAAAAAATATTACAATAGTGCAAGGATCCGTTGCATTAACAGTCAAAAGGCTTGATATTGTGC
>JADBJO010001893.1:352913-355413 GCA_016801955.1 Conus betulinus | reverse complement strand
GAGAGAGAGAGAGAGAGAGAGAGAGAGAGAGAGAGAGAGAGAGAGAGAACAGAGAGAGAACACTGCTCGAACCTGAAAAAAAAGTTCACATAAGTATAGCAAAATTTTTTCTCCAAGGGTACTGAGTCATTGGCACTTGGATCTCAAAATGCTTAAGGGTAATGGAACCCCAGTACAGATAAACAATAATAACCACTGCAGCAGTAGTAATAGCACAAGAAGAAGAAGAAGAAGGAGAGAAAGAAAAAGAAGAAAGAAGCTGAGGAGGAGGAAGAGGAGGAGAGGTAGAAATGTGGGGATAATCACGACGATGGTGACGACGGTGATAATAATGTATTGAAAACACCCCCCCGCCACACACACACACACACACACACACACACACACACACACACACACACATACATACATGCATGCATACATACATACGCACGCACGCACGCACACATTAATGCGCGGACACACACACACACACACACACACACACACACACACACACACACACACACACACACACACACACACACACACACACAGCACACATGTTTTAGAAGGTTACAATCAAAATCAACAACCAAAGTGACCTGCACATATTTTGTGGACGCAAAAAAAAAAAAAAAAAAAAAAAAAAGAAAAAAAGCTTAGACATTCGTTAGTCGTTGTATCTCAATATCATAGCGTATTCTTGACAATTTATGTATTCACATGGACCTCTTCCTTTTCACTTGATTCCCATTTCTCTCCCCTCACCCCCCCCCCCCCCCCCCCCCCCTCCCCCCCCCCCCCCCCCCCCCCCCCCCCCCCCCCCCGTCTTTTCTGTGTATTTTTGGCACTCTTCCACCTCCCTATCTTCTAACAATTTTGTTAGAATCAATGCATGACCCACATTTTGGATAAGTGAACACAACTTTACACAGTCATAGTGCATGGGCTGGGTTTCTCCAACTATTTGCCTTCCCTCTCCCATCCTCTCCCACCCATCCCCCTCTCCTTTCAAGCTGGATTATCTGAAATTTCTATACAACAGAGTAGGTGGGACGGATTATGTTATGCTGAAGAATTAAGAGAGAGAGAGAGAGAGAGAGAGAGAGAGAGAGAGAGAGAGAGAGAGAGAGAGAGAGACAGAGAGAGAGAGAGAGAGAGAGAGAGAGAGAACACTGGCTCAAACCTGAAAAAAAAAGCTAATACCAATACTCATCACCACCACAATGATGATGATGATGATGATGATGATGATGATGATGATATCTACTAATAATAACATGTTATTATTTTGATCTCCTTTACGACCCCTCCGACACCCCTTCTCCCCATCAGTCTCCCCCCCCCCCCCCCCCCATGTCTCTCTCCCACTCTCCTAGTTCTTTCAGTCATTGTTCCTATAACCATGCCTGTCAGTTGTTTAGTTGATATCATCTCTGTCAGTATCTCTAATAATGTTTGACTGATCTAAGTTTCTAATTCTTTGTTATGAGTATAAATCGTGTTCACACAAATGATTGTTCCTACAAACAAGGAAGAAGAAGGGCTCAGCCGTTGCATCCTCCTCCCCTCCCACCCCTCCCCCTTCACGCAGTGTATTCCCTTTGCCCTTCCTTGGAAATAAAAAGAGAAAAAAAATCTTTGACACTCACAGTTTTACAATTATGACGACTCTTTACCCTGGCTGTGTTTCTGGTGGGTACCTGGTTCATCATCTGGATCAGCAGAGATTTGCTTTTTTCCATTGGGTGTGGCGAGAGGGAATGTCTCTGACACGACTGGACCTGGCCCGGTTGTCTCTGAAAACAGCACGTCCCCTGCCCTCGGATTGCCATGTTCGGGAATTGGGGTCACCTGACTGCTGACTGCCGTGGGCCTGTTGTATCTGGGGGACCTTCGACGTGCTGGAAATCTGGTTTGCTGACAGGCAGGAGGGCATTCAGTTGAATGGTCCTTGGTTGGGGGAATGGGGTACAGCAGACATGTCCATGTCTGACGTTCTGATGTCCTTGGCTGCCCTGCTGATCATTTCCAGGTCACTGTTGCGTATTTGTACCTTGTTGCCATTGGTCAGCAGGGCGAAGATGCTCCCCTCCTTTGTCCAGCACGTCTTCACACAGGGGGTGGTTCTTCACTTTTGAAAGGTGTCTCATGTTGGTGGGGGTGAGGTCTTCCACAATACTGATGCTGGATCCTTTCAAAAGTCGTCTTTAAACATGACTTCTGATTTGTGCTTCCATGTGACGAACTTTACAAAGATAGACCTGGGCCTCTATCTCCTTGCACCTACCCGATGAGCGATGCTTATGTCTGAATGCTGTATGTTTGACAACCGTAGTTTGTCGTGGATAGTTGCTAAAATTTTCTGTTCACATTCTGCTAGGGTTTCCCTGCCCTTTGTCCGGACCAAAACCCAGAAAACGCACCGAATCTCTTCTCTGGTATTGTTCCAAATTGTTTCATTGTTCTCGTTCACTGACAAGCGATTTCTTCAGACCTGCAACTCGTCTTGCAGATC
>JADBJO010001893.1:332913-347913 GCA_016801955.1 Conus betulinus | reverse complement strand
CGGAACGCCACAGCTGAGACAAGAAGGTAAGTAACAAAAGCAGGAGAGTTAAGTGGTTAAGACAGATAGCTAAAGGGAAGCTGAAACATATGTACAGTTATCGATCAAGTGTCACTGTGTTCCATCTTAGCCTGTATCATTTAGTTACAAAGTGAGGCGACTGCAGGCGGAAATCTAAACAAAAAGTAACAAAACAAAAAAAAACAAAAAAAAAGCGTATTTAAGTGTGGAAAACGTGCACATTACAAAATTTTAAAAAATGCTTGTTAATTCAAACAACTTAGACAAACAACTTGGACAAACGAATCACAAGTCAGGCAAAAGAATTAACACTCTAGGCAAAGAAAATGAACAATTTGACAAAATCAGTAATTGCGGACTCTGACGATCGCTCACGTCGAGTGCAGACGCGTTTTGCAGGAGCTCGCAAGATGTATTTTATTTTACTTTGTTTGTTTGTTTGTTTGTTTGTTTCTTGTGTCCTGTTGCTGTAGATAAAGAATTCAACTTCGAAGTGACTACGTTCATTTGAATTAGAAGCGTGTTAATGAAAAAAAAATTGAATTTAATTATGAATGGCGTACTTTTTCTCGTGAGTGATCAGGCAACATCTTGAACTAGAGCCGTCCGACTGCGTGATGTCACAGTGATGTGAACCTTCATGAAATGGCGAGCGGTGTGTGCAGTGAATGTGTGAAGAGCTGTCCTGACGGTTTGTGACTGAACAGTTGGTGTACTGTGCATAAGTCATGAAGGCTACGAGTTTGTGTTGTGCTGCGTGCAGTGTCGCAGATGTGCTGAGGGCATTTAACTGCAGATTGTGACATGACGAGTACAATGCTAAGTAATTTCCTGGCAAGTCAAAGCGATCAAAATTATCAACATCGTCGGTTAGTGATACATGCCCCAGCCCCGACCCCATCACGCATCGCCAGACGTAGGACAAAAAAGAAACCAAGGAAGGAAAGTGTTTAGCAGTGAGGGGGCTGAAATGGATATCCAGCAGACTCTAGAAGACATTAAAAGCCAACTCATGTCTTTCGCGACGACGTAAGATGACATAAGTGCACTCTACCATGACATGAATCAGATAACATCTAGGCTGGATATATCACATCGAGCAGTTAGAGAGCTCGGTGTTTGAGCTAAGAAATGAAAAGGACATCCTAGAGTCAGAAATGAAGTTTGAAAGCAGTTTGAAAAACCGTGATTCGAGTATCCAAAGAGACATTAACGACCACGAACAGCATGGCCGCCAGTTCAGTGTGAGGGTGTACGGGGTGCTGGAGGTCCAAGGTGGAAAGGAGACGGTAGAAGACTGCGTGAAACAAGTGCGCGGACATCTTCGCCAACAGGGTCAAAGTGCCCAGTGGCCAAGGAGGATATTGAAATGGCACACCGCTCCGGCAAACCCAGGCGGCACCAGACCCCGACCGATTATCGTAAGATTCCGTTCATGGAGACTGCGGAGTCTGGTTCTGGCAGACCGCTGGAAACTGAAGAACACGGGTGTGTCGGTGGGGGGGAGGACTTGACACAGCTGAATTATCAACTGCTTCGAAAAGCAGTCAGCACTCTGCCACCCTGCCTGCTTGGTCGTCATACGCAAAACCCTCCTAAAGGTGAAAAATGGAAAAACTGTGAAATTGGACATTAACATGAACACTGACGACGAACTAAGGCAATGAAATAGACACGCTGTTAAAGATACTCGACGTAACAGTGATCTTGTGTGTGTGGACATTTTGTCTTGGATTCTACAAAAACTGTCGTGAAACTGACTTTCACCTCTGGGTTACCTTTGTGGTTGTGTGATTGCACTGTGTGATTATTTGATTCCCCTGATGCTACACTCCAGAGAGATTGTAAGTAAATCCTAGTAATACACGGGGCGCGCGCGCTTGGTCGTGCATATACGTGCGCGCGCGTGTCCTGCGTGTGTGCGCGCGTGCGGGGTGCGCATGCGCCTGTATGCTGACCTTAGACTAAAAGGAAAAAGAAATCCATTCATTACTCTTTTTGGTTTTCTGATTTACTGTGTCTATAAGTCCACCATCATACTCTAACAAATGTGTAAGTCTCCTTTTTGACCCCACCCCCATCCCCCTGCTGCTTTTCAATGTATACTCTCCCAGCAAGACACATTTTTTTTCTCTCTCATCTAGAAGCTGACTCAGTTGCGCTCAACCATTGAATGTGGTGAAATGGATATCACAAATGAAAAAAAAAAATGGTTTCTGCTTGAATATGTGTTGAACTGTACTCAATGGTGTGTATGTGGAAGGGAGAAATATACACGTTATACTTTGTATTCATTGTTGATTCTATATAATGTAAGGGAAATGCTTTAAAATCATGTTTGATTGTCATGACATATTATGACTGATGGTAATATGTTGAACTTGTTTGTGGCTTTATGTGGACCTATATTGTGTGTGCTCCGTGTCTGTCTAGCCTACACGTGTACGCGCGCCTGTGCGCGCGCCTGCACGGTCGGAGGAACTGAAGAACGTGCGTGCCTGCACTCTTACTGATGCAAGAGCACGACACGGTAGTACGCGTCGGTGTGTGTGTGTGTGTGTGTGTGTGTTGTGTGTGTGTGTGCGTGTGCGTGCGTGGCGTGCGTGGCGTGGAGTGTGTGCGTGCGTGTGGTGTGTGTGTTTGGTATTTTCATTTCATTTGATATTTTACTTAACTACTCTCTGTGATGCGAACATGTGAATCATCTTTAATGGTATAAGCCATATGCTATATGCTTAGCATGTTTGTTTGGATACGCACGAGTATTCATACGCTCATGCATATACATACGCTCGTGCGTGCAGATAAGCTGACACTTGTATGTGCAGATATGCAGACACGCGGATACACATGCGTCGGGCACGCGCGGGCGTATGTACCGAGTGCTGTTCGTGCGCGCGTGTGCGGGGGGCCCTGCGTGGTGTGCGTGCGCCCGCGCATGGAGGCGCTCGCGCTCAGGCGCGTACATGTCGCGCGCGTGTGTGTGCGGGCGCGGGTGCAGGCGCACGGGTACGTGCGCGCGCGTGTGATGATAAATAACGCAAAAAAAAAAAAAAAAAAAAAAAAGGAAGAAAAAAAAAAGTGCGCACGTGCGCCTGTGCATCTTTTTGTGATGATTTATGTATTTGTTGTTTTCCATCCTCAAATTCTTTTGCCTCTGCCACCTCCTTCGCCTACCTCAGTCGCTTTTCCCCTGTCTTTCAGGGACATCTATCCCCAATTGATATCTTATCACCCGTATGTGATTTGTTCCTCACTGTCGTTTCTACGTTTGAAATATATGTTTGTTGCGCAGCGTAATCTATGTGAAAAAAGGAGAGAGATTGTGGGTGATGGCTTGGAGAGGTGGGGGGGTGGAGGTGGGTGGGGTGGGTTGGAAATGGGGCTTTCATGTATGATATGTTGATGTCACCTTTGATACACTTGTCTGCATTTTTTCTTATTATTTCATTCTATTTTAAAGTATTACACACACTGTAGCTGCACACATACAGACGATCGACTTCTTTCCACGGAAATCCGTAACAGCACGTAGTCTCTTCCCTCTAGCAGAGCGCGCTTGTTGTTCAGCATCTTGCACCTTTCCCTGGGTCACTCCAGGTTTCCCTCTTGGACACTTTCGTTAGTTTTCGGACCACCAGGGAGGGGGGGGGGGGGGGGGGGTCCCGGCGGGAGATGAACACCGGGAATATTACACTCACAGTCACGTGCGCGCGCATGCAAAAACACACATGGGGGCAAGTTGTCTATCGATTATGGTGTTGTGTCAAAGATGTACCATGTTCTTGGGACGAGGTTAATGGGTTGGAAACACATGTCTTATTCCTATACCTGTATTTTTACAAGTGCTGTAGCTCCACCCACCCCTCGTCCCCGCTCTCCCCTTCCTTGCCCTCCCTCCCCCCTCTCTCTCCCTCCCTCCCTTCCTTCCTCCCTCTCCCTCAGTCAAGTGAGAGTCCCTGTGGTGGACGCGGTCTGACCCTATGAGTCGTGTTATCATGGAATGGTCATTTGTGATGGTTTACTGAACTGGTTCCAACTGAGCTTTTGCAGCCTTCGCCTTGTTGGTGGTTTTTGGCCAGACTTGATTTTGTACTGTCTTTGGATGTTTGATTTTAAACACTGTAGAATGGGCCTAGTTTGATGGGGGATTAAGGTATACTTGAGGTAGAAAATGTCTTCACTAAATTTGCATTTTCATAGCTGTGCGCAGGGGTGCTGTCATGGAGCGGGGTGTGTGGTGTGTGGTGTGTGGGGGGGGGGGGGGGTTGAGGGCTGGGAGAGGGAGTCAGTTAAAAAAAAAACCCGCAGAGATGGATGCGTGGTGCGGGCTGAATATGTGTACGTTGTGTTCATTGCACGTATTGATCCTTGTGAGCACTGTTCATAGAGCAACTCCGGGCAATGAAATAATCGGACGCAGTCTGGCTAAATTTCATTCGAAAAACACTTGTGCGCGGGGCGCGGGCGTGCAGACTGGGCGCGCGCGCGTGCGCGTACATTCGCGTGCGCGCGTGCGTGTGCGCACAGCCGCCTCCACGTGTGCGCGCTCGCGCGCGCGCGTGCACGCCTGCGGTGCACGCGCACCAACAAAACAGATGTCAAAACTGATGTCAAATTCTAAAATGAAAGCACGGATAAAACAAAGCCCTCACAACTTCTTACCTCTTTCATTCTTTATGAAATTCTAGTGATGTGTGAATGAATTCAAAATATACTACTGGCAAAAAGTAAAGGGCCACCTGTCATTTGACATTAGTGTCTGGAGAGTGTGTAATAATAGGCTTGAAACGAAGTCACAATGACCCAAACTTGGTTAGACATATTGAAAAGATGTTCCTTAAACAGATCACAACACCTAAAAACCCACTGCAGTACAAGGTGGGCGCACAGTGCGGAAACCACGTAAAAACGGTAAAACGGGTACCTGTGGGAGCATATGAGTTTGAAAAAAAAAAAAGTGAAAATGCTCATGGTCAATCATGATGCACGTGCATGGCACCTCGTTCATGAACACAGATCAGACGCCGTTGGCCACAAATCTGTAAACGGAACGGTCGTCTACGCCAGCCCCAAGAAGCATGGCACAAAGGCAAACGACTGGACCCTGCCGATCGTGGACGTGCCCTAGCGTTGATTGACGAAGGGATTTCTGGCCACGGGGTGGCTAGGCGTCTGAACGTGTCCCCATTCCACTGTCCCAAACGTCTTGTAGAGAGGTTTCAGGCCACTGGCAGCGTGCATGATCGGCCACGATCAGGCCGTCCTCGGTCGGGTACCGACGGACATGCTGACCAATTCCTCCTGCTGTCTGCCCCTGCGCAATCGGACTGTCACCTCATCCACCTTAAGGCGTGAGCTCCTGCAGGCTGCAAATGTCAATGTCAGTAGAAGGACAGTTTTGTAACCGTTTGCAACGAGTTCGGGCTGTCATCCCAGAGACCAGCAGTCCCAGTACCACTTACTCCAGCTCACTGCAGAGCACCGGGCGGACTGGTGTCGTCATCACGTTCGCTGGACGAGGCAGCAATGGTTCGGGTGCTGTTCACAGATGAGTCCCGCTCCACCTTGGCATTCAATGACGGCCAGAACCCGAGTGTGGCGAAGGCAGGAGAAACGTTTTGATGACGCCACAGTTCGTGAGGTGGATCGTTATGGAGGGGTTCTGTCTGTGATGGTCTGGGGTGGCTTCAGTCGTCAAGACAGAACTCCCCTGTACGTCATTCAAGGCATGCTGACAGGGGTGCGGTACCGTGACGAGATTGTGAGAGGCCCCTGATCCAGCCCGCCCTTCAGGCCATGGGTAACACTGCTGTTTTCCAAGACGACAACGCCCGTCGACACCGAGCCCGTGTCGATGGACGATCATCTGCATCAAGAGGGGATCATCCGAAGCAGTGGCCATCTCGCTCACCCGATCTGGCTCCAATTGAGCACCTCTGGGATGTCCTTGGATGGCCGGTAGCCCACAACCACCCCAGCCTGTTGATGTGGCCCAGCTCACTCTCTTTCTGCAGCAGGAGTGGCAGGCCATACCGCGGGACACTTCTTGGACCCTGGTGGACTCATGCGTCGACGTTGTGCCGCTTGCCTGGCGGCAACGGTGGCTACACTCGGTACTGAATGGTGCAGTTTTCAGTTGTGGCTTTTGTGACGATCCTGAGGAAGGGTTATTGGACATTACAGCCCGCTGTCCACGTTTGATTTGTTGATTTCCTGCAATGGTCAATGAATTTGTTCTTGAATACATTTGGAAGATTTTGTGTCCGTTCTTCTTAACATTGGCTGTGGTGTTTTTGTCTGGGACACAGCGTTGGCAATGGCCCTTAACTTTTTGCCAGTAGTCTATTTTGACTGTCATATTCTTTGCTCCGTAATGAGTCGTGCTTGAAAATTATGCTCACTTTTCCCTCGCTCGCCATAGATCGTCAGAGGGAATCTGGTCTTCTTTTTTTTTTTTTTTTTTTTTTGGGAGGGTGTTCATATTTTCTTCCTTCTTTTTCTTTTCCTCTTTTCTAGTGTGTATTTATTAGTCTTTTCGTTCTATAACGAGGGTGAGATCACAAATGTATAGAGGGTTCATCATCTTCCCTTTGGATGTTCCACTTCATGTCAAAAGAATATCATGTGTCAAAAGTTTGTTGTGTGGCATACCTTATTGTTCAATGCTATTTTCCACAGTACTGTGTACTATGTTTCACATCTGGTTCCACGATTGTATTTTTTTTGTTATGCCCTTCTACATAATTATGATTTAATCACTGTCAAACAATGGAGTCTTTAACCTATTGCTTCTCTAAATTGGCAGGCATGGGTGATATAAAAAAAAGCCCAGGAATGTCTTCCATTACCTGATAGCAGAAAAACCTTTTCCATATATTGTTTGCAAGTCCCTCATTTTAGTAACACCCTAGACAAACAAATAAGTCCAATTCTCCGAATGGGGGGTATAGATTGTGTGTTGCTTGCTTATATACATCTAAACTGAACGAGGAGTTGTGTGTTCTCTTTCAACTAACTTCGCACGGATTTCACAGGTAACCTACCGTTCATCTGATAAAAATGAAAAATTTTCTACTGGTACTGTTTACGCTTTGATGAGAAACAATTTCCTTTTGCTGAATGTTTATGGGCCTAACAAGGATGATCCAAACATTTTATAATACACTTAAGGGAAATCATAAAAAAGTTACAAAATTAATCATTAGTAATTGCGTTGGCGATTGGGAAATATCAGCATTTACCCAGCCTAAAGATCTGTGATAACTAGTGTTGCTAACCCCTTCCAATCAATCCAAGAGCCAGAAAAATGCTAGCAAATTATGACAGAACTAGGATTTGGACACACTTCTGGCGAGATGGCGAGAAAGCAAACCCCCGAAGGTGGACCGTACATACCTTGGCGCGAAAAGCCACCTACCCCACTGAAGCAAACTCCCGCGATTGAATTTTGTCTTACCTTGACGCATATTTATACTCAGGTATTTATCATACTGTTGAATCTAAGTCACAGGATTACCATTCTGCCACCATTCCTCCTCAACTGTTCGTTACCACTGCAATTTGATTTTTTATTGGCTGTTGCACACAGCCCCTGCCATGACCTCAGTTATGCTTTTTGGACCCTTCACCTTTCCTTGCTTACGAGCCCACAACCCATGAACCATGTGCAGAATGCCGCCTGCCCCTATTCCGAGCCATTCTGCACTGTGACACCACGCACCTACTCCCTACCGAGTGTATTTCCTTTGGTGACAACGCAACAGTGCCCCCAACGACACCATTCCTATCGATCTAGATCAACCGTGCACCATTCCACCCACAAACTTTGTTTTAGCCGTCTAGCCTCTATGACCCTATCCGAGGTAAGCCCATCTTCGCATGCCAGACATGACTGCACCGCGGATACCATGCAGAACTGATAATAAACCAACCTGCCGAACCTTCCAAGAACTCTGAAGAAGATGGATACGCTAACGCCAGACCTCGAAATGCCAAAGTTACCGACGCACACATAGAGTAGAGCAAATTAGCGGTTCTCCCAAGCCTTGCCGTTGTACCTGTTCACCCCGACTCCCCCAAGCTCGATGGGTGTGATGGTGCTAAAAACCTTCGCTAAAAATCTTCTGGTAGGCTTGAGAAAAGGGTGAATCTCGCCCGAAAACCCCAACCCATGACCACTGTATCGAAGTAAGGTCATCGAAGCCGCTCCGAACCGACGACCTGTGCTAAATGCAGTGAAGACGAATTTTATGCAAACCCTGTATAAGACGATGAATGTAGCAAAAACTGTGCGTTAGCACAAGGTTCGACTGTCAAGTGCGCACCAATTCCCCCACATCACCACGCACCCCAAGCTATGCTTGCGATGTTTGGACGGGCCGCATCACCATTGGGGAAGCAAAGTTGAGCTTACTAAAACATTCATGAAAAACTGCCCGGAAAAGTCCAGGCAGGATAGTGTGGATTTCCCTGTAGAAATTCTTTAAATTACTTTTGGCCGAAACAGATAGGGTCCCCTTTGTTGTGCGGGTCCCTTAACGCATACAGCCCCCCCTTAACTCTGGGGAAACTGACTCATCAACAAGACAGAACAAAGTCTAATCCATTTGTGAACCCCAATAGGCGCCCCCCCGACAACCTAAGGACTCTTAATCAACAAACTGGCGACCGCTAAATCTCTTATCTAGTGTGATATACAAAATAGGATGTTCATGTATTTCCAACAGCCTTAAGAAAGTGTCTTACCAACACCAGTACCAAACGAAATCCGACTAATTCATGCTAATTCAGATACATAGGAGACAATTTTAGATGGTTACACGATCATGATAACATATCTGCCTGAAAATAAACTCTCAAATCTTCCTAGCTTATGTGTCCCGGTATTGAAGGTTTTGAACACGAGCTTTGATTCCTTGGATTGGAGTTTTTAGTGTTAAAGTTTTAAAAGCATATGGATTTGTGCGGAAGGTGTTTGTCCAATGTGGGGTTAAACCGTTTTCAAACGAGACATCAAACCAACTGTCATTGTAAAGAGTGGTCAGCGGATGCACATGGTTGTGCAAAATTGAAATGAAGGAGCTGCAGGCCGGGGCTTGTCCTATTTTACGTCCATATTTGTTCACTCCTTTTAGATGCGGCAGAAGAGAAAATTTAGCTTATCATGATTAGAGCCGACACAAAATCTATAAAAGGGAAAATTAAGAATAAATAGTATTTGAACATAAAAAATTTTTGCAGTTTGCAGATGATACACAAGTAATTAACAGATAGGGTGATGACGAATTCGTTTAATCCGCGATCCATATTCATCCTTGGGCACAATTCCGCGGTAGCGGTGTCTGGTTGATTTTATGAACTATGACAAAACCCAGGCAATTGGTGGCTTGGGAAGTAAGAAAAAAAAATGGTATACTGCACCCCATATGAAAATGCTATGGAATCCCCACTAAGTTCAAAATCTTGGTCCATTTGGTTTACTCAGGATTTGAACAATTGTGAAACCCCTAAATTATGAAGAAAACATTTGCAGAAGCGAAGGTATTATTTAATCTCTGGGACCCCAACGAACATCACTCCATATTGCGAGAGTGGCTCTCTTAAAATCTCAAATTTTATCAAAACTTTATTTCATCTTTGGATCTTTTTACCAGATCCACCTGACAAACTTAATACAAAAAACTTCAAAAACTATGCTTTCGATTTGTTTGGAATGGAAAATGTGACAAAATTAGTAGAAAAAACGACAATAAATAGTGTGCAACATGGTGGTCTAACCACATACCTGATATTAGAAAGTATTATATATGTCCTAAAAACTTTCATGGCTCAGAAAATATAAAACAACAAACCATAATGGATAAAATATTGCACTAGAAATGTACCCTTTTCTTAGAAACTGGAATGTTATGGAACAACATACGCTTTAAATCATACATCTATAACATCTTTTTAGAATCATCACTTTTTTGAGCATATAGAACTTTTGGCTCAGTATTATGCCACAACGTCTTGTGAGCTACTTGATGAACCGATTTTTTATAATGAAAACATCTAACAGTAGGAAACGTGTGATTAAGCAAAATAGGATAGCATAGAAAAGAGATAGATTCCATCAGGCATCTTCTGAAAGATAATGGTTGAATTTTTCAAGTACTGAGGGATTTATAGCCACCTCAAACACATTTACCAGTTAATTTTTGTGTTACGTTAGTCAATGGCTGGATTTCTTGTAAAAAAAATCATACAATTAAAAATGTCGAATTTCAGATTAAACTGTGTATATTAATTTCAGTTCAGAGGATGCTAACAGCATTAAAAAATCATAACTAATACAAATAAAGGTGCACGAAAGGATATTATGAGTATTCACCACACTTGACAATAATAAACCTAAGTGCTGTTCAAAGTGGGTCAGCAAAAATGGAATTTGAATATTTCTGGAGAAAGATAAAGTTTTTTTTTTTAGACGTCAGACCAATCATGAGTGTGTGAAACTTAAAGTAGAGCTACACTAAGTGGCTATAAGGAGAGAATATCCATACACATCATTGCAACTAATATGTTTTGAATGCAATGGTCTGTAACCGATACGGTTCAGTGTGCATTTGTAATGGAAAAACAAAGATGCCATTCAAACTTTCTTATGATTGGCTGCAATCATAACAAGTTTTCGGCAAATCTGTCGAGGTGTAATTGCAAGAAAAAGGTGAACACACTCATGATATAATAATTTCATGTAAACCGGGCAATTTTTTTGGTGTAGATGAAAAGTTAAAATAGATACTGTCTTAGAGTTATAATATGTGTTGCAAAGTTGTATAGCTATCATCTAAAATAGAAAAACACCTATGTTCCTCATTATTTTCTTTCCTCCGACAACTCAGTATTAGTACAAGATTGACGAAGCATAGTCACTAAAATAACTATACATTAGTAGGAGTTTAACGGTAATTGGTTTATCCATATAGATCCATAATGTCCATCACCATAACAAGGACGTGTTGTTTACGTTTGTGCTGTTGCTGTTGTTTTTGCTATTGTTGTTCTCCCAAAACCTACAACTAGGCTTTGTGTTGTTAAATATCCGATATCACGTTGACGTGGTTTAGTGCCGACATATTGAAAGATATTTAGAATAGTAGATAATGATGGAACAGAAGACTAAGGAAAAGAGAGAAATGGAAAGTTTGTAATCATGTGTTTGTTGTTGTTTTGTTATTTTCAGTCACCCCTCAAATTTACTAAGTATAACAGTTCGCAAAAAGGACGGGGATAAAACCAGTGCATGTACATCTGAAAAAAATCAACCCTTCGTCAAAAGCTTGTATTTTAGTTATGTTTTTTTTTCCCTTGATGTTTTCGTCAGATTTTTTGTTCTCTCTTTCCTATTCTCTCTTTCTCCGTTCTGTTTCGTTTAACCACATGTTTTTTATGGGGGCTGAACTTGGGGCAGAGAGGGTTGATGTGATGTGTGGTATCGATTTTTGCCCACTGTCCTCTTTTTGCGCACCTGTAAGCTCCAAATGTTCTAACTAAATCTAATATTTAAAAACCAAAAAAAAGTCAGTGATTAGCCGTCGTTGCGAGATTTTGTAGTGTTTCGAGGTTGTTGAGTCTTGGTCGGTACACTTGCAGAATGACCTGACAGCGGTCCGTCGAAACGTGTCCTGTTTTGTCTGTGTGATGCCAGTTTGTATACTCGTTGCTTGGCGGAGTGTCTTGATCTACGTTTTTAAGATTAGGCCGGTCCAACCCATGCTGGACTACCAGTTCAGAGGTGTGGGAGACTGTACACAACCTGTGTATCAGGAGACTAGAGAGGTTTCAGCGACAAGAAGCAGGCTTTTGACTGAACTTAAAATTCAAGAGAGGTTAAATCCCCACTGAAACTTAATTTCTTTGACTTCGGAACAGGCGATATGAGAGTCCCCACAGCTGATTCGGTACTGTTAGATTTTGCTCTGTGCTCAAAAAACACAACAAAAACAAAAAAAAAAAAACAAATCGAGCCACCGATTTTAATACTGTTGGATTTGTGCTTTAAAAAAATCACCCACCATAACCCTCCACCACCCCCCATCTTTACAGTTTTTGTCTTTTTTTTTTCCTTTTCTTTTCTTTTTTTCTTTTTTTTTGTGTAAAGATGGTCCTTTTTTGTGGGGCCTCCATCCCCCCCCCCCCCCCCCCCCACACCGCCACACACACACAATCTACACACTTTTTCTTTTTTCATCAAGTCTCGCACATCATGCATTGTCTGTGGTGTCGATTACCGATGGACATTCACTTGCTGTTTTAGTTTTTTCCGAGATCGATACAAGGCATCTGAGTTTATTTATGCTCTAATGTTTGGTGTGCTGTCCACTTTTCGCTCTTGTAGGCGTTTACCACTCACACCGAAAGGAAACCATGAACAAAAGAGCATTGACGGCAGTGTTATATAAATCGGAAAACAAAGGATACACAATGGTGTGTGTGTGTGTGTGTGTGTGTGTGGTGCGCGCGTGCGCGCGCGCGCGCGCGCGTGTGTGTGTATGCGTGTGCGTGTAACAAAACTGTACACACCACACACACACACACACACACCCACACCCACATATATTATCATATATATATAATATATATATATTAATATAGATATATATATATATATATATAGCCGACAATGCTCACAATAGTCAGCATGAAACTTTAAAAGAAATCGTAAGTCTTGAAACTGGGCTGCATTGTAACATTTACGTTTCGTAATTTTTCGCCCTGTATTGGGCTTCCATCAAACAACTGCAATCACAAAACTAAAAAGGTAAAACCAATATCCAGGCTTTGTCCATTGAAAACAATTCACTGAGGTGGTAAATCTAGGAACACACAAAAAAGCATGCAAAAAACCTGGTACACACACGTACAGCCCCCTGGACAGGTTGCGGCGCCCAGTACTCTCTGAATATGGGCTTCGATAAAGATGATGATTTGCTTCGCGTTGATTCAATTAGTCGTAGCAGAAGAAGAAGAAGGCAAAGAAGAAGAAGGAAGAGGAGGAGGAATGTATAGTAGTAGTTGTTTGTGGTTGTACAAATACATATGCTATTAAAAGAGGGATTATTGCCGTTGTTACGAACAGTTCTAATACTTAGTAAACGGGTGTGTGTGTGTGTGTGTGTGTGTGTGTGTGTGTGTGTGTGTGTGTGTGGTGGGTATTTTTGTTATTTCATTTACTGTTTTGATTGTACGTTGGTTTTCTGTGTGGTGGTAAAAAAGTAGTTTCCTACACATGGAGTGCATAATAAAAGCAGAAGGAACTATTTTTCAATAAATGTCACCGAACGTACCCTTTCCAATTCATTATCCCTTTCTTTTGTACATGATTGATAGAGCAGTATGTAACAAATCGGAAACAATCAAAAGTTGAAAAATATGTATGTAGTTGTAATGGTGGTAGTAGTAGCAGTACTAAAAATCATTCATGATTGTGAACAGTTGCAAAATTTTTTTTTCTGTATTTTGTTGTTGTTGTTGTTGTTTTATTTTCTTGTTTAATCATCAGTCTTCTTCTTTGTGATGACAAAAAGTACTTTTGTAGACGCTGAGTGCATAATAAAAGCAGTAGGAGATTCTGTTCAATAAATGTCACCAAACATACCCTTTTTTGTTTCATTACCAATTACTTTTGTAGAAAAAAAGTAGAAAATATAAAAAGATAACCTCTTAAGACACAAGTGCTGAGGGCCAGTTCTCCCTGAATGAAACCCACAAGGGGGCTAAATTACAATAAACTAGTAAATTTCAAGAATAAGTACCGAGCACCATTCCAGCAACTTACAGAGCAGCTTGGTGTTGCAATGACTGCAGAAATATTCATTTAAACAAAGTTTGCTTTTATGTCTAAAAATAGAAATAGGGGGAAATACAGCACTCAGCATTGTGTCTTAAGAGGTTATCTTTTTATATTTTCTTCTTTTCACAGAAAATGTAGCTTGTTTTGTGTCATTCATGATTTTGTTTTGCTTCTTAGTGGCACCTTGGGTTGACTTTTTGAAAACTCAACAAACATACTACGGTATTGTACACCAGCCTTTTTTTCTGGGATAGCATTCTTCTTAAAACTGAAAAGGAAGAGAGGAAGTCAAGTTACCACTTTCCGCGGTCACTCTCAGGTTCCAAAAATACGGTATCTGACCAGGAGTTATATGTTAGTGAGTCTCCTCCCATTGGAGATTGTCTCCCCCTTGGAGACTATCAGCTTGCTGAAGGCTCATTTTGAGAAGCATTTATTATTCCCATTCCACCCACTCAAGCAAATCCTGTTTAGTTAGGCAGAATTATCTACCACTGCAGATATGAAGGCTTATCTCTTCACCCCCCTATTTCTTCAATCTAAGACATAAGAGCAAGCTTGGTTTATAATTGAATATTTCTTGCAGTCATTGCAACACCGAGCTGCTCTGTAAGTTGTGGATGTATATTGTGTGTGTTTGTGTGTGTGTGTGTGTGTGTTCAAACCATCTATAACCTTGATGAACGTCATCCATCGCGATCATGTAATATCAGCCAAGGCTCACCTTGTGTGTTCTCCTGTTCAGGAGGTCACGCCACGTTGCCTTACTTTTTTACCAAACACGTATACTAATTTTGTACTGTCAGTACATAGCAAACTGACACAGATGGAACCAGTGGTCCTTTAGCTCATGTTGATATTGTAGAACATCTGCCATTGAAACAGGAACTGGCTCTATATAGACAATAAAAAAGTAGTTTGCAGGGACTTATGGCTTATTTTAAATATTCTTTTTTTTCTTGCCGTTTCAGGATCGATTAGCAGGCCATTGATGTCTAAAAACTGGGAGTCTTGTTGACAATCGGTATGCTTCTGTTTTCCCCGTGCTGATCTTTCCGCTGGATGGAAGGTAGCTGTTCAAATACTTGTTAATCGGTTCTGTCTGTCTGTCTGAATCGCAGGGTCCTTACTACGGTCAT
>JADBJO010001893.1:282500-328960 GCA_016801955.1 Conus betulinus | reverse complement strand
TGTTAGGCTATTAGTTTTCTTTCAAATTTTTACTCCAAGAAGTTTGGGGGGGGGGGGGGGGGGGGGGGGGGGCGGGCGGGCGGCGGCGGCGTTGGGGGGGGGGGGGGTAAAAGGCGGGGAGGTAAGAGGCTCGTTATTGAATTCTGTCTCTCTCTCTCTCTCTCTCCTCTGTATGTCTGTCACTCTGTGTTGTCTGTCTGTCTGTATTGTTAGTCTGTCACTGTCTGTCTGTCTGTATTGTACGTCTGTCTTCTATCTTACATACTACTCCATACACAGATACTGACACACTTTCCCTCCCCATGCCACCATTCCCCTTCCTCTCCGTTGGAATGCCTGCATCCAGATCACTCTATCATGACTCATACGGCTGACACTCGTACTTTCTTTCTTTCTACATGGCAAATACTACTAACAGACTAAGTGAATAAGAATTAGTGCCAGTGAAAAAGTAGAATTTCACTGTTAAAACTGTCAGGGGAACTCTGTGTGTGTGTGTGTGTGTGTGTGTGTGTGTGTGAGTGTGTGTGTGTGTGTGAGTGTGAGAGAGAGAGTGAGTGAGTGAGTGAGAGAGAGAGAGAGAGAGAGATGGAGCAGAACATCAGTCATGTTTCTGAGAACTCGGTGTTGTTGTCGATGTTCATATAACAAAAGAACAGGTAAAGCATTACCTATTTGTGAACTAAATCAGTATGGTAACAATTTGTTTAAAATCAGAGTAGCGCAGTTCCATATCGCACAAGAATACAAGCGTATCTATAACCACACACACACGCGTGTGTGTGACAGATGGGGGGGGGGGGGGGGGGGGGGGCATGATGATGATTTATTTGAGATAAGCCAGAAGGTGCTTTTTTTTTTCTTCTTTTATCTGGCTCGTTTCATTCAGGGACTGAGTTTATGAATACGTTAATAGTGTAACACAATATAGAACTTAAAACAGTGATTCAGAGAGAAAGAGAGAGAGGTGGCGGGGGGAGGAGGGGGGGGGGGGAGCACAGAAAAAATATAACCATAGTTACACGTTTGCTTTATGTTGATCGTGGTGATGACTAAGCTTTTTCTAACCCGTCTGTTAATGAAATTAGACCAGAAAGACGGACGTTTAAAGCGTAGAGAAAACTGCTGCAGGGGAAGGTATTCTGCTAGGTCAAGACGACGAAAGTTGCTTCCCTTATCACATGCGCCTGACATTCGTGGCGTCGCCTTATAGTACGCAGGAGCGGCCTTGTGTGTGTGTGTGTGTGTGTGTGAGAGTGAGAGAGAGAGAGAGAGAAAATCATCCACATAATTATATGGGACAATGCCTCTGAGCGAGTGATACATAGAACGAGAGACACACACCACAGAGAGAGAGAGGGGATGGGGGACAGAGAGTGAGTGAGAGAGACAGGCCGATACAGAAGGTGAGAATGAGATAAAGACTGATCATGTGACTTCACCAGACTGTACTCCGTTCTCCTCCTTTATTTCTCTCAATAAAAGGAATTTACCAAAGCAAAATGGACATAAATATATTTTCTTGTATAAGTAGAAAGAAAAATTTTTACAAATTATTAAAAACTCATGTATATATACTCAATCTTAATACGATATGAAATAACGTCCATTCCAAAAGGTATAGCATTTCATTAAATCAAGTCAGTAGTCACTGAATTAAAAGAAAAACACAAAAAAAAATCCCCTCTCATCACGACAGGATGGGTATTTGACAAACATGACAACCCCCCCACCCCCAAGTTTACGAAATATATCACCTAAATATCACAGTACACTTGTCTGTAGTGCATCAGAATCATTAAAAAACACAAAAAAATGGAGAGGGGAAAAAAAAAAACCTATCGAAAGAAATATTATTTACTATGAATTTTATCACAAAAAAAAAAATAATCTAAACTGATCCATACATACACACAAAAAACCCCAGTCAGTCACTGTCAGAATATGGTGAAATATTTCATATACAGTAACATATTTTTCTACAGGGACATCACGACTGACAGACAAAACGCAAGTGCAGACAGACACATGCCATAGAGATACACACTGACACAGACATTCAAAGTACCAGCCGTAAATTTAAGAGGGGGGGGGGGGGGGGGGGGGGGTTAAAACAAACATGTTCAAAGAACAAGCCCTAACTATTAAAAAAAAAAAAATAATGATAAATTAAAAAAAAAATTGGCACAAGTCAAAAACCTTGTTTTGTTAAAAGCAGTCCCAAACTAAATGTTCTCCGTCTTTCAAAAAAAAGAAAAGCACGCATAGGATGACAACGAAGGAACAACAGTCACAGGTAGAAGTAGGTTGGACTGACCAGTGCTAAAAAAAATTTAAAAAAAAAAAAAAAAATAAAACAAGTGAAGGCAAAATATCATTTGTTACAGACATGAACAGGGGAGAACAATACTTTTTTTGACCACATCTTTGAAAGTCGGTGAATACAAACGAGACAAACAACACCCATTGCAGTGCACACAACAAACACAACATCAACAATGTCAGCGATGATGATAATGGTAAACACACTCGCTAGTCTCCATCGAGGCGGCAGCAGACAGAACCAAACTGTAAGCCCGTTACAGAGGGAAGAAGAGTGACGCACAAGACCAGATCCGTGAAATTTTACCCCCCATGTGTTTGGATCCACGGACAGTTCTGAGTGCGATCTGATTCTGCTGACAAACAACTAAACTCAGTACGTGACGTGCAGCAGAAATAGAAATCTCTTAAAGATCGGTTACCAGCTTCAGGAACGGTTTGGGTTGATGCCAGACACAAGGTAACGGCAGATAATGCTTCAGGACAATGTCAGGCTGGGGTACTAGAGAAGACAGCTGGTATTGATGAAAGCCTCCGGCTGTTGACATACTTGACATCACAACAGACTCCTGTTGCTGAGCATACCTGGCATCCAGAAAAAGACCCTGAAGCTGAAAATGCCTGACATCATGAAACGTTCCTGTTGTTGAAGATATCCATCAAGAAAGGACCCTCCAGATGAAAAATGCACGGCAGCACGGAAACCTCATACCGCTTCAAACAATGAAACACAAAATGCTAGCTAGCAGCAGCAGATGATCCGGAAACTTGTCATGTCTAGAGGACTGTAGTAGAAGATGTGGCTCGTGGCGAGATGATGGTGGGAGAGAGGGAGTGGGAGGGCGACTGACAGAAAGGCGGTGTCGCCCCTTTACACCATGCCTGGCTTGGCGTACATGGGCAGGTGGTAGTAGTTGTAGGCCAGAAGCTCAGCAGGCGGGTCTCCACGGCGCGCTTGGAGCCCGAAGAACTGTACAGCTCGACCAGCTGCCTCCGCTGGGCCTCCGTCATCTGCAGACACAACAGACGGGATGAACCTCATTGGCATCTCACACAAAGATCACATTACCAACCTGGAAGTCCAGACCAGAGAAAGGCAAGCTGTTGGATCATACGGAGACCTGTTGTCCACAGTGAAAAGAAGGAAAATGAGATGGTATGGTCATGTATCAAGATCAACAGGACTTGCAAAAAACCATTCTTCAAGGAGCAGTGTGAGGAGGCAGAAGGAAAGGAAGACAGACAGACAAAGAGGTGGGAGGACAACATCGGTGCATGGACTGGCCTCACACTCAGCAACTGCCAAAGAGCGTCTGAGAACCAAAACATGTGGGAGGGAGCTGGTTGCAAAGTCTTTCTGTGGCGACCCAACAGTTTTCAAAACTCCGGGATAGGCGATAGGTGACCTCTTACACCTAACATCGGACATGGGTGGATGTTGATTCTGAATATCAACACTAACGCATGATTCATTTATACATAACAAATCTTGATGACTATGTTTCTAACAATTCCGCCATCAGTAATTACATTAAGATAATCTGAATATCTATGATGATTTTCATTCACCTGTACTAATTGATACACCCTTGCTTAACTCAGATACCTGACTTTAAACAAAAAGGTTGATGCAAGTGTGATATATCAGTCAAACAGTAAACCATACCTGATTACTGGTTTCATGTTTTTAGACTCAAGTCTTCTACTTACAGGTTTGATATTTTTGTTTGAATCTCTGTTCATGAGCTGTTAAGAAACTGGAAACCGAGAACTGGCAAAAGTATTAGCGAGACACGTTCAGAAAGGGGACAGGGAACAGGTAGAACTAGGGCGACTACTGTTCAGACTGGGAACAGGCAGGAGAACTAGGGCGATTACTGTTCAGACTGGTAACAGGCAGAACTGGGGTGACTTCTGTTCAGACAGGGAACAGACAGAACTAGGGCGACTACTGTTCAGACTGGGAACAGGCAGAACTGGGGTGACTTCTGTTCAGACAGGGAACAGACAGAATTAGGGCGACTACTGTTCAGACTGGGAACAGGCAGAACTAGGGCGACTACTGTTCAGATTGGGAACTGACAGAACTAGGGCGACTACTGTTCAGACTGGGAACAGGGCAGGAGAACTAGGGCAACTACTGTTCAGACTGGGAACAGGCAGAACTAGGGCGACTTCTGTTCAGACTGGGAACAGACAGAACTAGGGCGACTACTGTTCAGACTGGGAACAGGCAGGAGAACTAGGGCAACTACTGTTCAACTGGGAACAGGCAGAACTAGGGTGACTTCTGTTCAGACTGGGAACAGACAGAACTAGGGCGACTACTGTTCAGACTGGGAACAGGCAGAACTAGGGTGACTTCTGTTCAGACTGGGAACAGACAGAACTAGGGCGACTACTGTTCAGACTGGGAACAGGCAGAGAACTAGGGCGACTACTGTTCAGACTGGGAACAGGCAGGAGAACTAGGGCGACTACTGTTCAGACTGGGAACAGGCAGAACTAGGGTGACTTCTGTTCAGACTGGGAACAGACAGAACTAGGGCGACTACTGTTCAGACTGGGAACAGGCAGAACTAGGGCGACTTCTGTTCAGACTGGGAACAGGCAGAACTAGGGCGACTTCTGTTCAGACTGGAAACAGACAGAACTAGGGCGACTACTGTTCAGACTGGGAACAGGCAGGAGAACTAGGGCGACTACTGTTCAGACTGGGAACAGGCAGAACTAGGGTGACTTCTGTTCAGACTGGGAACAGACAGAACTAGGGCGACTACTGTTCAGACTGGGAACAGGCAGGAGAACTAGGGCGACTACTGTTCAGACTGGGAACAGGCAGAACTAGGGTGACTTCTGTTTCAGACTGGGAACAGGCAGAACTAGGGTGACTTCTGTTCAGACTGGGAACAGACAGAACTAGGGCGACTACTGTTCAGACTGGGAAAAGGCAGGAGAACTAGGGCGACTACTGTTCAGACTGGGAACAGACAGAACTAGGGAGACTTCTGTTCTGACTGGGGACTGAGAACAGGCAGGAGAACTAGGGTGACTTCTAATTGCAAAGTGAGATGACTGCAGGCGGAAATCTAAACAAATCTAAATGTTAGCGAACCGCCCAGAGAAAGGTGGACAAACGAGTCACAAGACAAAACAACACGTTTTGACCTCTTAGGTCTTCTTCTGGCAAGACACAAATGAATGAATTAAAGAAAATTCACTTAGCTTTGATCGCTTCAGAGTTCAGCGCAAGGAAGAAGGGGTTAAATGAGAACGAGGCTGTTGGAAGGGAAATAATGTGTGAGTCAAAGTCGTAATGATGATGATATTACTGATAGGAAATACTGAAAAGAAAAAAAAATTAAGACAAGATTACCACCACTCTTTGTGTCAATAAGTATGGGTATGGGAGAAGGAGAGTGGGTTAGAGGATTCTTAAAAAACAGGGTTGCCATGGGAACAGTCCCAGAGGCGAAGGCGATGGTGATGTCAATGCTAGTGGTGGTAGTATCAATACTAGCAATAGTATTACTGAATGGTACTGCTAACAACGACAGGGAAGGTTAAGGTAATGAAAGCATGATACAGAAATCTATTTAGAAAATACATTTTTATATCAAATAAATAAAATAAGTGAAACATAAGTTGTAAAACAATAAATATAATGATAAAAAAATGCATAAATAAAATAATTGAAAAATAATAATAATGGTAATAGAATAAATAGATGAAAATAATAATAAATAAAAAATAACAATGTTAATAATAGTTATGGTACTAAAGGTATTAATTCTGATAGTAAGGAGGAAAACAGACAAACAAAAAAAAAAAACAACAACAACAACAACAAGGGGAGGAGGGAAAGGGAGGGACAGGAAGAACAGAAAGAAATAGAAGACGCAAGTTAAGGGAAGGATGGAATCCAATAGGTATATTAATAATTACAGTAACAGTTTTGTTGATAATTGTGATTGTAACTCTACAGTAATGGTAGTGATGCTATAGGAGACTAGAAAAAGTGGTAAGCAGAAATGTTAGAAATATTGTAAAGAATAATAATGATTACTTTGATGAAGTAGTAAAAATATCATTTGTAATACAAGTTATGAAGTTGTAACAAAAGGTATACTGATTAGATAAATAAACAAATAAATAAAATTAAACAAAAAATGTTTGCAAATATATATGTATATATATATATATATATATGTATATATAAGTATATGTGTATGCGTGCAGTGTGTGTGTGAGAGAGAGAGAGAGAGAGAGAGAGAGAGTGGTGTGTGTGTGTGTGTGTGTGGGGTGGGGGGGGGGGGGGGGGGGGGGTCCGCATAATTATCAACATTTACACAACATATGCACAGGAAAGAAGGTAGATGGAACAGGAGTTAATGCTGAGGAAATAGTAAATGAAAATAAAAGAAAACCAAATGAAGGAAATGGAAATGGAGTGGACAAGTATCTGAATAAACAATAGACTGATGTGAGAAATAAAGAGAGTGTGAGAAGGGAAAGGAAGATAGCTATAACTAGTATAAGCTATGTGTGAGGTAAATAGTGGGAGATATGGTAGTATGTGTGTTTTGTGGGAGGATGTTTGTGGGCTGAGATTGTAGTGGTGGGTTGGTACATGTTACTTAAGGTGTTGATGATATGAGGGTGGAGGGAAGGGGATGGGTTTACATACTAACTGGGGGATGGGGAGGGGCAACATATTCACACCTATACACAATCTCTCTCTCTCTCTCTCTCTCTCTCTCTCTCTAAAAAAAGGAAGTTATATTGTATCTAAAAAGGAAGTTATTGTATCTAAGTATTATCATTATTTTAATTCTACAATTAACGCTGGCAATGGGATTAGTGATAATAGGACATAATGCTTATAGGTATCATGGTAAAAAATGATAATGATGGTAATAACAAGAATGACATCAGTGTTGTTGTAATGATGTTGATGAAGATAACGGTAAAGGTAATGATACAATGATAGTGATACAGTAATAATGGTTTTTTTAAGTAATATAGGTAGGATGATATTAGGTGGGAAGGAGCTGAAATGCTCAATGAACAACAGCAGACAGTACTAGAATGACGATAATAATGATAGTAGCAATGGTAAGTAGAGTAACATTAGTGGAAACAAAGGCACCAGAAAGGAATGGAAGCGACCAACAATAAAGGAGCTAGCATTCTATTTATTATGTGTGTGTGTGTGTGTGTGTGTGTGTGTGTGCCATTTGTAATGTCAGCCTTATTCATTAGTTACCCCCACCTTCCACCCCAGCAACCGCCATACCCACCAACACCCCTACACACATCATTACTAGGGCAGGGGAAGAGGGGGGGGGGGAGTAAGTAGATTGATGTAGCAAATGAGAGACTCAGAGAGTGTAGGAAAAGGGAAAAGGATGATAGCTGCAACCTACATCTGAGGTGAACAGTGGGAGGTAGGGTAGTATGGGTGTGTGTAGGTGGAGGATATATCAGGCTGGAGCTGCACAGGTGGAATGGTACATACTACTTTTGGACGTTAATGCCATGAGGATGGACGGTGCCCAGTTTGGCAATGAGATGAGATTCCTGCATAAGGCGTTAAAAGTTTTCACTCTTTGATTGCCAAAGTGCCAGGACTTTGACATGGTTGATGTGTTGGGCATGGTTGAAGTGTAGAGTGACTGGTTTGGGCCGATGGTGACGGATGTCGGACAGGTGTTCAGAGATGCGCGTCTCAAGTGTGCAAGATGTCTCACCTTCATAGATCTTACCGCACAGCTGGCAGTGGATGGCATACACAATGTTGTGGCTCTGGCAGGAGAAACTGCATTTAATAGTGAAAGAGCCTGTGGGGCCATGTAGGAAGGTGTCTGGTTTGGTGAGAGAGCAGATTTTGCAGTTGGGTTTTGAGCAGGGGAAAATACCTGGTGGCTTAGGTGTGGAGATTTTGTTCAGCTTAGAGTTAGCACACCAGTAGGTCGTTGAGGTTTTTGTCACGTTTGAAAGTGATCAGTGGTTGGTCTCAAAGGCAGGTTTATGATTTTCTACTATGTGCCAGTTAGACTTCAGGATCCTGCAGATGGGCAGATTGTGAGGATGGAAGAGAAGGCAGGCAGTGGGTCTGTCTCTTTGGGAGGTTTAGTTTCCAGAGTACATGTTTCTGGATTTAGCTGCAATGCGGCTGAGAGCATCATTGATAATGACTCTAGGGTATCCACGGTTGGTGAAAAAGTCAGACATTTTGGCTGCTTGTATAGTGAAATCTTCTTTGCTAGGACAGAGTCTGCGTAGGCGAAGGAATTCAGAATATGGAATGCTAATTTAGTGGACTGGTGGTGGGAAGATGTGTAGTCCAGGTATGAGTGCGCATCAGTAGATTTGTAGAAGACTGAGGTTTGAAGCAGTCCATCTTTGAGGGAGATAGTGATGTCCAGGAAGTTAACTGACTGTGAAATGGTGTAGGTCAGCTGGATGGATGGATGGAAGGTCTGAGCAAAGTTGAGGAAATTCTGGAGGTCATGTTCTGGCATGGATATGGCTCCCAATCCATCATCTATGTATCTTTTGTAGAGCTCCGGTGTTGGGCCTGTGTAAGAGGTTAGTAGGTGGTGTTCTAGGTGTCCCATGAAGAGGCAGGCATAGGATGGTCCCATTTTGGTTCCCATAGCAACACCACTGATTTGTAAGAATGTATGGTTGTTAAATTCAAAAGTGTTGAGGGTGAGAATTAAATTCTGCAAGTCTGACCAGTGTAGCTGTGGGAGAGTGTTGTTGGTCAGGGGGCCGTTTGTTAAGAAAGAATGCGAGGGCCTTCAGTCCATCAGCATGAGGGATGGAAGTGTAGAGAGAGACGACATCAAGTGTAAAGAGGAGGTTGGGTTGAAAGTGGGGATCTGTGTTGTAATTAATCATGTTGAGTGTGTGTAGTGTCTTTGAGGTATGTGGGGAGGCCTTGTACCATGGGTTGGAGGAGAGAGTCTAAGTACTGTGAAATGTCTTCTGTAGGGCAGCTGCATGCAGGTACAATGGGTCTACCGGGTGTATTGGTTTGTGTATTTTAGGGGGCAAGTAGAAGGTGGGTTGTTTAGTGTCTGTCATTATGAGGAGTTTGGCTGTCTTCGTAAGAAGTTATGTTTGATTTCTTGTTTTGTTTAACTGTGGTTGAGGTGAGTTTCTGGTGTTGAAGGAGGGTTGACGCTGTGAGTGGTGTATGGAAATTGGTGTCTGACAGTTGTCTGTGTGCTTCTTTTATGTACAGCTGTTTGTCCCAGACCACCACTGCACCACCCTTGTCTGCTGGTTTGATGACAATGTCTTGTCATTGTCTCAGTGATTCAAGGGCTTTTTGTTCATCCCTTGAGAGGTTGGAATGGCGGACAGGTTTAGATTTCTCTTGAGAGATTTCTTTTCTACACTTTTTGATGTAGAGTTCAACTTCGGTGGATTTGTCGATAGGTGGCTGGCGAAGTACTGGAGTTCGAAAGAGGAGAGTAAAAATGTCTGAGCTCTCTGGTAGAGGGGGCGTAGGCACACAGTCAAGTGGAGCCATCCATCTTAATTTTCTAAAGAATCTTTCAACATCAACGTGGTTTTGATATTATTGGTGGTAGGCTGAAAGATCAGTCCTGGCAAAAGTCTTAAATTTATTCCCATTCAGCCTACCACCAAAAAATCAAAACCATGTTGATGTTGAAAGATTCTTTAGAAAATTAAGATGGATGGCTGCACTTAACGGTGTGCCTAAGCCCCCTCTACCAGAGAGCTCAGACATTTTTACTCTCCTCTTTCGAACTCCAGTACTTCGCCAGCCACCTATCGACAAATCCACTGAAGTTGAACTCTACATCAAAAAGTGTAGAAAAGAAATCTCTCAAGAGAAATCCAAACCTGTCCGCCATTCCAACTCTCAAAGGATGAACAAAAAGCCCTTGAATCACTGAGACAACGACAAGACATTGTCATCAAACCAGCAGACAAGGGTGGTGCAGTGGTGGTCTGGGACAAACAGCTGTACATGAAAGAAGCACATAGACAACTGTCAGACACCAATTTCCATACACCACTCACAGCGTCAACCCTCCTTCAACACCAGAAACTCACCTCAACCACAGTTAAACGAGAAATCAAACATAACTTCTTACCGAAGACAGCCAAACTCCTCATAATGACAGACACCAAACAACCCACCTTCTACCTGCTCCCTAAAATACACAAAACCAATACACCCGGTAGACCCATTGTACCTGCATGCAGCTGCCCTACAGAAGACATTTCACAGTACTTAGACTCTCTCCTCCAACCCATGGTACAAGGCCTCCCCACATACCTCAAAGACACTACACACACACACTCAACATGATTAATTCATACAACACAGATCCCACTTTCCAACCCAACCTCCTCTTTACACTTGATGTCGTCTCTCTCTACACTTCCATCCCTCATGCTGATGGACTGAAGCCCTCGCATTCTTTCTTAACAAACGGCCCCCTGACCAACAACACTCTCCCACAGCTACACTGGTCAGACTTGCAGAATTGGTCCTCACCCACAACACTTTTGAATTTAAAACAACCATACATTCTTACAAATCAGTGGTGTTGCTATGGGGACCAAAATGGGACCATCCTATGCCTGCCTCTTCATGGGACACCTAACACCACCTACTAACCTCTTACACAGGCCCAACACCCGGAGCTCTACAAAAGATACAAAGATGATGGATTGGGAGCCACATCCATGCCAGAACATGACCTCCAGAATTTCCTCAACTTTGCTCAGACCTTCCATCCATCCATCCAGCTGACCTACACCATTTCACAGTCAGTTAACTTCCTGGACATCACTATCTCCCTCAAAGATGGACTGCTTCAAACCTCAGTCTTCTACAAATCTACTGATGCGCACTCATACCTGGACTACACATCTTCCCACCACCAGTCCACTAAATTAGCATTCCATATTCTGAATTCCTTTGCCTACGCAGACTCTGCTCTAGCAAAGAAGATTTCACTGTACAAGCAGCCCAAATGTCTGACTTTTTCACCAACCGTGGATATCCTGTGCCATCATCAATGATGCTCTCAACCACACTGCAGCTAAATCCAGAACATGTACTCTGGAAACTAAACCTCCCAAAGTGACAAACAGACCCACTGCCTGCCTTCTCTTCCATCCTCACAATCTGCCCATCTGCAGGATCCTGAAGTCCAACTGGCACATAGTAGAAAATCATAAACCTGCCTTTGAGACCAAACCAATGATCACTTTCAAACGTGACAAAAACCTCAACGACCTACTGGTGTGCTCTAAGCTGAACAAAATCTCCACACCTAAGCCACCAGGTACTTTCCCCTGCTCAAAACCCAACTGCAAAATCTGCTCTCTCACCAAACCAGACACCATCCTACATGGCCCCACAGGCTCTTTCACTAATAAACACAGTTTCTCCGGCCAGAGCCACAATATTGTGTATGCCATCCACTGCTAGCTGTGCGGTAAGATCTATGAAGGTGAGGCATCTTGCACACTTGAGACACGCATCTCTGAACACCTGTCCGACATCCGTCACCATCAGCTCAAACCAGTCACTCTACACTTCAACCATGCCCAGCACAACATCAACCATGTCAAAGTCCTGGCACTTTGGCAATAAAAGAGTGAAAACTTTTAAACGCCTTATGCAGGAATCTCATCTCATTGCCAAACTGGGCACCGTCCATCCTCATGGCATCAACGTCCAAAGTTAGTATGTACCATTCCACCTGTGCAGCTCCAGCCTGAAATATCCTCCACCTACACACACCCATACTACCCTACCTCTCACTGTTTTTACTCAGACGTAGGTTGCAGCTATCATCCTTTCCCTTTTTCCTACACTGTCTGAGTCTCTCCATTTGTTACATCAATCGACAAACCCCCCCCCCCCCCCCCCTCCCCCCACCTAGTAATGATGTGTGTTGGGGTGTTGGTGGGTATGGGGGTTGCTGGGGGTGGATGTGGGGGTAACCAATGAGTAAGACTGACATTACAAATGGAACACACACACACACACACGCACACACACACACACAATAAATAGAATGCTGCTAGCTCCTTTATTGTTGGTCTTTTCCATTCCTTTCCTGGCGCCTTTGTTTCCGTTAGTGTTACTGCACTTGCCATTGCTAGTATCATTATTATCGTCATTCACTGTCTGCTGTGTTCATTGAGCATTTCAGCTCCTTTCCACCTAATATCATCCTACCTATATTACTTAAAACCATTACATCATTACAACACTGATGTCATTGTTGTTATTACCGTCATTATCATTTTTACCATGATACTTATAAGCATTATGTCCTATTATTGCCAGTGTTAACTGTAGAATTAAAATAATGATAATACTTAGATAGAATAACTTCCTTTTTAGAAAGAAAGAGACGGGGGGGGGGGGGGGGAGATTGTGTATATAGGTGTGAATATGTTGCTCCTCCCCCTCCCCAGTTAGTATGTAAAACCATCCCCTTCCCTCCACCCTCATATCATCAACACCTTAAAGTAACATGTACCAACCCACCACTACTACAATCTCAGCCCACAAACATCCTCCCACAAAACACACATACTACCATATCTCCCACTATTTACCTCACACGCAACTTATAGCTATCTTCCTTTCCCTTCTCACCACACTCTCTCTATTTCTCACATCAGTCTATTGTTTATTCAGATACTTGTCCACTCCATTTCCTTCATTTTTGGTTTTCTTTTATTTTCATTTACTATTTCCTCAGCATAAACTCCTGTTCCATCTACCTTCTCTCCTGTGCATATGTTGTGTAAATGTTGATAACTATTCGGAACCACCCACACACACACACACACACAATCTCTCTCTCTCTCTTTCTCTTTCTCTCGCGCGCGCACGCACACACACGTACACACTCATACACACACACGTATGCACGCACGCATACACATATACATACATATATGTATATATGTATATTTAAAACAAGTTTTTCACCGTCTGTTTCATGCCATTGCAATCTTCTGGCGAGTGATGATGATGATGACGTCATACAGGAATGAGTTTATAAAGTCTTTGACGTCATATAGTTTTCCTTTCTGCTAGTTTTCTTTTTTCTTTTTCGTGCCTGCATTTTGATATTAATTCTGGTTTTTTTTTTCAATGCATCTTTCTTATGCAAGGCTATTTGAAGCTTTTCTTCTATGCATAGATTGCATTGTCCACTCTCTCTTCTATCAGTGTTGGACTTCCTTAGGATCTCCCATGTGATGTAGTCAATGGTCTTTCTTTTTAGTTACCAAATATACTTCGAAAGCTCAGTGTCATTACAATATTTTTCATTCTTGAATGATTTTATGTGGTTTCGGAATCTTTCTTTAAACTGTCCACCAGAAAGTCCGATGTACAATTTTCTTGTGGTGCCGTGTTTTACTGTTGCTTTGTAAACCACAGCTGTAGCTAAGCATTTCCGTTAGTGGGCATTTTCTCTCGATTCTTGCAGTCACAGCTTTTCTCTTTATTTTC
The DNA here is from genome assembly GCA_016801955.1 of Conus betulinus. Taxonomy (NCBI): domain Eukaryota; kingdom Metazoa; phylum Mollusca; class Gastropoda; order Neogastropoda; family Conidae; genus Conus; species Conus betulinus. The sequence continues at coordinate 315,105 of JADBJO010001893.1, read as the reverse complement.
TTTCATCTTCTGTATGATTTTTGTGTTGTGTGACCTGATGATTGCCTTCAAGTTTTTCATGCAACAATAGCTGATTTTTAGTGTATTTCTGTTGAAGATGTTGTGAAGTTTGCTTTGTGGTGGGAAGTGTTTGTCGTCGATGAGAGATAGGAATTTTCATCCAACATTCGTCTTTACGTTGGCACTGAATGGTGGGTTAAACCAGATAACATTTCTTGATCTGTTCTGTTCCTTCTTTTCTTTTGATCTTTCTGTTGATGCGTTGTAGGTTTTGAGTAGGTGATTTTTTTTGCTGTAGCCACTGTTTTGAGGACCTCATCATTGTACATGGGTGCTGCTTTTTCAAACACGTTTTTTCTTTTGCTGAGTGTTGACAATCGTTTCTTGACTGCATTTGGTAAATGTGCAATAATTTGTGGTGGGTGGATTGACTTCACATTTATGTACAGGGGTTTGTCATTTGGTTTCTGTATGGCTCATGTTTCTTTATTTAGGTCTAAAGTTATGTCAAGATAGTCCACTACCTTCAGGTTGGTCTGCACTGTGATTTTGAGTCCTAGCTCTTGGAAGACTCTGATTAGATCTTTCCTTGTTTTGTCAGCTTCTCTGGCTGTTCCTGTTATAGCCGCCAAGCCCATCATCCCTGTACAGGCCAATGCTGTTTGCGTTTATTTTCTTCTTTAGCTGTTCTAAGGCATACAGGCCCACCAATTCACAGATTTCCTCGCATCATATGCACCCATGGAAACGTGAAATTCTCTTTTGGCTTCTCTTTCACACATGCATGCATTGCTTTGGTTGTCAAAAAGTAGTGTGCGTCTTGCGTGCATGATGGTTTTGCATTCTATGTTTGAAATGTTCGTGAATGATTTTGCACAGTCTATACATTGGCATAGCAGCTCATGTATTATAGATGGGTAAAATTCCACACATATCAAATACGAGAAATGACAAGGAGTATTTGTTTTGCAGGTTTTCAAACCAATGAATTACATCGTTTGTACTTGTCCACTTGTTTGTTGCTGTTGCTGTTGTTGTTCTATCTCTGTATTGATCCTATCCAGCATTTTTTTGCTTACTTTACCCAGTTTCTGACTCGGTAGGGTTGATCAATCTTGTTTTGGGGTTCTTAAAAATTGTCCTTATGGTCCTTCAGGATTATGAATGCAGCTCTTTGAGGTGTTTTCTCAATTCTTTCACTAATCTTGAGTTTCAATTGACACCACCTTATCCGCCTTCCTATAGTTCTGGGTGATGCTGTTTGTCAGTAACTTCTCAAATTCTTTTGGCTCCAGTGCATATATATTTCTTGTTTTGTCTGCATGGACTAGAATTTTGTTTGAACTATTTATTTTTTTGATATCTTGTCCGAGTTCTATTTGGAAGGTGTTACTTACCTTTCTGAATTGGATTTCATCAATTATGTTCATCATGTCTTTTTCAAAGCTTACCAGCTCGTTGATCACTGGTGGCATTCGTTTAGACTTGAGTCCAAAGTTATTTTCACCTTGTTCGTTATTGTCACTCTTGCTAGTGCTATCTTCACTATCACTGTTTTTCCTGACGAAGAAGAGAGCTTTCCGTCTCATATATTTGATCACCCTTTCGATTTTCTTAATAAGGCATTTTAATTACTGAATTTTTGTTGGTGTTGGGATGTTCTTTCCAGAATAGTTCATGTGGAAAATTTCCATCTGTGCTCGGTGAAACTCTTGGCACAGAATCGTGATAAAAACAGTGCTCAACCAGTAAGGGAGCCAATAATAAATCACAGTGAAGAGTATCCAATCTGTAAGAGTGCTCAATACCACTTGGGTAGGGTTATGAATATTAAAATAAGTTTTTCACCTGAGTCTCGCTACCGTCTGTTTCATGCCATTGCAATCTTCTGGCGAGTGATGATGAAGTTGAATGACGTCATACAGGAATGAGTTTATAAAGTCTTTGACGTCAGGTAGTTTTCCTTTTCTGCTAGTTTTCTTTTTTCTTTTTTTCGTGCCTGCATTTTGATATTAATTCTGTTTTTTTGTTCAATGCATCTTTCTTATGCAAGGCTATTTGAAGCTTTTTTCTATGCATAGATTGCATTGTCCACTCTCTCTTCTGTCAGTGTTGGACTTTCTCAGGATCTCCAATGTGATGGAGTAGTCAATGGTCTTTCTTTTTAGTTGCCAAATATACTTCTTGGCAAATAAAAAGAAAGACCATTGACTATTCCATCACATGGGAGATCCTGAGAAAGTCAAACACTGATAGAAGAGAGAGTGGACAATGCAATCTATGCATAGGAGAAAAGCTTCAAATAGCCTTGCATAAGAAAAATGCATTGAACAAAAAAAAACAGAATTAATATCAAAATGCAGGCACAAAAAGAAAAAAGAAAACTAGCAGAAAGGAAAACTACCTGACGTCAAAGACTTTATAAACTCATCCTGTATGACGTCATTCAACTTCATCATCACTCGCCAGAAGATTGCAATGGCATGAAACAGACGGTAGCCAGACTCAGGTGAAAAACTTGTTTTAATATTCATAGCCCTACCCCAAGTGGTATTGAGCACTCTTACAGATCGGATACTCTTCACTGTGATTTATTATTGGCTCCCTTACTGGTTGAGCACTGTTTTTATCACGATTCTGTGCCAAGAGTTTCACCGAGCACAAGATGGAAAATTTCCCACATGAACTATTCTGGAAAGAACATCCCAACACCAACAAAAAGTCAGTGCTTAAAATGCCTTATTAAGGAAATCGAAAGCGTGATCAAACGTATGAGACGGAAAGCTCTCTTCTCAGGAAAAAACAGTGATAGTGAAGACAGCACTAGCGAGAGTGACAATAATGAACAGGTGAAAAGAACTTTGGACTCAAGTCTCTAAACGAACGCCACCAGTGATCAATGAGCTGGTAAGCTTTGAAAAAGAGATGATGAACATAGCTGATGAAATCCAATTCAGAAAGGTAAGCAACACCTTCCAAACAGAACTTGGACAAGATATCAAAAAAAATAAATAGTTCAAACAAAATTCTAGTCCCATGCAGACAAAACAAGAAATATATATGCGCGCTGGAATATGAGAAGTTACTGACAAACAGCATCACCCAGAGGTATAAGGAAGGCGGATAAGATAGTGTCAAATGAAACTCAAGATTAGTGAAAGAATTGAGAAAACACCTCAAAGAGCTGCATTCATAACCCTTAAGGACTGTAAGGACAATTTTAAGAACAACCCCAAAACAAGACCAATCAACCCTACCAAGACAGAACTGGGTAAAGTAAGCAAAAAAAAATGCTGGATAGGATCAATGCAGAGATACGAACAGCAACAGCAACAAACCAGTGGACAAGTACAAATGATGTAATTCATTGGTTTGAAAACCTGCAAAACAAACACTCCTTGTCATTCCTCGTATTTGATATTGGGGAATTTTACCCATCTATAACACAGGAGCTGCTATGCCAATGTATAGACTGGGCAAAATCATTCACGAACATTTCAAACATAGAATGCAAAACCATCATGCACGCAAGACGCACACTACTTTTTGACAACCAAAGCAATGCATGGGTGAAAAGAGAAAGCCAAAAGAGAATTTGACGTTTCCATGGGTGCATATGATGGCGCGGAAATCTGTGAATTGGTGGGCCTGTATGCCTTAGAACAGCTAAAGAAGAAAATAAACGCAAACAGCATCGGCCTGTACAGGATGAGGGCTTGGCGGCTATAACAGGAACAGCCAGAGAAGCTGACAAAACAAGGAAAGATCTAATCAGAGTCTTCCAAGAGCTAGGACTCAAAATCACAGTGCAGACCAACCTGAAGGTAGTGGACTATCTTGACATAACTTTAGACCTAAATAAAAAAAATATGAGCCATACAGAAAACCAAATGACAAACCCTGTACATAAATGTGAAGTCAATCCACCCACCACAAATTATTGCACATATACACCAAATGCAGTCAAGAAAAACGATTGTCAACACTGTCAGCAAATGAAAACGTGTTTGAAAAAGCAGCACCCATGTACAATGAAGCCCTCAAAAAACAGTGGCTACAGCAAAAAAAAATCACCTACTCAAAACCTACAACGCATCAACAGAAAGATCAAAAGAAAAGAAGCAACAGATCAAGAAATGTTATCTGGTTTAACCCACCATTCAGTGCCAACGTAAAGACGAATGTTGGATGAAAATTCCTATCTCTCATCGACAAACATTTCCCACCACAAAGCAAACTTCACAACATCTTCAACAGAAATACACTAAAAATCAGCTATTGTTGCATGAAAAACATGAAGGCAATCATCAGGTCACACAACACAAAAATCATACAGAAGATGAAAGAAAATAAAGAGAAAAGCTGTGATTGCAAGAACTGAGAAGAATGCCCACTAAACGGGAAATGCTTAGCTACAGCTGTGGTTTACAAAACTACAGTAAAACAGGCACCACAAGAAAATTGTACATCGGACTTTCTGGTGGACAGTTTAAAGAAAGATTTCGAACCACACATAAAATCATTCAAGAATGAAAAATATTGTAATGACACTGAGCTTTCGAAGTATATTTGGCAACTAAAAAGAAAGACCATTGACTACTCCATCACATGGGAGATCCTAAGAAAGTCCAACAACACCAATAGAAGAGAGAGTGGACAATGCAATCTATGCATAGAAGAAAAGCTTCAAATAGCTTTGCATAAGAAAGATGCACTGAACAAAAAAACAGAATTAATATCGAAATGCAGGCACGAAAAGAAAAAAAAGAAAACTAGCAGAAAGAAAACTACCTGACGTCAAAGACTTTATAAACTCATTCCTGTATGATGTCATTCAACTTCATCATCACTCGCCAAAAGATTGCAATGGCATGAAACTGACGGTAGCGAGACTCAGGTGAAAAACTTGTTTTAATATTCATAACCCTACCCCAAGTGGGTACTGAGCACTCCTACAAATCAGATACTCTTCACTGTGATTGATGTATATGTATATATACATATATATATATATATATATATATTTGCAAACATTATCTATTTGATTTTATTTGTTTATCTAATCAGTATACCTTTTGTTACAACTTCATAACTAGTATTACAAATGTTATATTTACTACTTTCATTAAAGTAATCATTATTCTTTACAATATTTCTAACATTTCAGCTTACTACTTTTCTAGCCTCCTATAGCATCACTACCATTACTGTAGAGTTACAATCACAATTATTAACAAAACTGTTACTGTGATTATTAATATACTATTGGATTCCATCCTTCCCTTAACTTGCATCTTCTATTTCCTTTCTGTTCTTCCTGTCCTCCCCTCTCCCTCCTCCCCTTGGTGGTGGTGGTGGTTGTTTTTGTTTTTTTTTCCTCCTTACTATCAGAATTAATACCTTTAGTACCATAACTATTATTAACATTGTTATTTTTATTTTTATTATTATTTTCATCTATTTATTCCATTACCATTATTTTCATTATTTTTTTCGCATTCATTATCATTATTATTAGTAGTAATTTTTCTTTTTTTTAACAACTTATGTTTCATTTATTTACTCATTTGATTATTAAAAAAATGCTTTTCTAAATATATTTCTGTATCATGCTTTTATTACCTTTATTTTCACTATCGTTGTTAGCAGTATCATTCAGTAATACTATTGCTAGTATTGATACTACCACCACTAGCATTGACATCACCATCGCCTTCGCCTCGGGGACTGTTCCCACGGCAACCCTGCTTTTTAAACATCCTCTAATCCACTCTCCTTTCTCCCATGCCCATACTTATTGACACCAAGAGTGGTAGTAATCTTGTCTTTATTTTTTTTTTTTTTTTAAATATTTTGACCATTATTAGTATTCCTATCAGTAATATCATTATCATCATTACGACTTTGACTCACATTATTTCCCTCCAAAAGCCTTGTTCTCATGCAATGCCTTCTTCCTTGCGCTGAACTCTGAAGCGATCAAAGCTATGTGAATTTTCATTATTTCATTTGTTTGTGTCTTATCTGAAGAAGACCTAAGAGGTCGAAATGCGTTGTGTTTTGTCTTGTGACTCGTTTGTCCACGTTTCTCTGGGCGGTTCGCCAACATTTTATTCAAGATTTGCTTAGGGTGCGACTTCTGCTCTGACTGGGGATTGGGAACAGACACAACTAGGGTGACTACTGTTCAGACTGGGGATTGGGAACAGGCAGATGAACTAGGGTGACTGCTGTTCAGACTAGGGAACAGGCTGACCAAAGGGTTATGGCCTATGCATCCACAGCTCAATGCCTCTGATAGGACCACAGTCTATGACTTCCAAGGACTCAACCTGAGACATAAATTAAAGTGCAATGGAGGCTGGGTGATAAAACATTTTCTACATTAATTGATATCATCTGGTCCCTGAAGGGGAAGAAAAAACCCTCACCCCAACTTCCTCGTCAACCAGTTGGCGAACTCGTTCTTCCATCGTCTCCTTGCCATCCTCCTAAAACAATCATATGAAATTAATAAAATACTGGAAACATTTGGATGGACTGGTTTGGGGTGGGGGGTGGGAGGGTCGTGAACATTTTATACACACATTTCTCAGATCCAACTCCTATAGACTAATGCAGCAATGCATGTGCACAGTATTGTTTGCACACATACAGTGCGTGTGTGTTGGCACACATGCATACACACACACACACGCATACTTACGTGTGTGTGTGTGTGAGTGCTTTTCTGTTTGACATGAAAAAATAAATGATTGTGTTGTAAACATGAACAAGTAAACGATCGTGTGATGAACTTTGATTTTTGTGTGTGTGTGTGTGTGTGTGTGTGTGTGTGTGCGCCTCTGTGTGTGCGACTCTGTGTGTGTGCGCGCGTGCATGTAAGAAGTATGTGTGTGTGTATGTGTTTGCATGTATATGTACGGTGTGTGAGTGTGCGAGCGCGTGTGTGCACATGCATGCATTATGCATGTATGAGTGTGTCTGACACCCAAGTGCACCGTGTATTTCATTGCATGCACGCATACTGCACTCACATAGACACATACATGTGCACGCTTTCGTATGTGCATGTGCACCGGCCTTTGATCTGTCTCAGTCACACAATACAATCACATGCACTCACATAGTATGCAGATATGGATGCTTGCGTGCGCACACACATAAACAAACACATATGTATGCACTCATAACTGAACACAAGCATGCACGCACACACAGAGATGAAAATCGACGCCCTTTCGAAAGATACGTAGGCACTCTGCATGTTAGCATTTGCGCCCGAGTGAACTGCATCACACACACACACACGCACGCACGCACGCACATACGAATGTACGCATGCACAGATACACACAAACACACGCGCATGCGCATGCCCAACATAATCACTGACAAACTCAGGTGAGCACAGTCTCTCTCTCTCTCTCACACACACACACACACACACAATGACGTACCGGACAAGTAACCACACACACACACACACACACAAATGGCATACCGGACTAGTGACCAGCAGTTCCCGAATTTCATCGCGGAAATCTGAGAAGCGGTCATGGAAAACGGCCAGACTCCAAGATTCCTGGAAGTAACTGCACACACACACACACACACACAAAGTAATATAAGAAATCAACGTTATTTTAAAAGAAGTGCTCAACCAGAACGGGAACAAAATCTGTCAGGTTAAAAGCAAGCTAAAAACAAGCTTAGAACATCAACAGGTCTGTTTCTTGCATGTGCAGTCGTCAGATGCGGGAGGCTTGTGCTGTCAGTGTTGTGTATAGCTTGCTGTTTTTTATTTCACGTGTTACATGTTTCAGGTGTGTTTTTTTTTTTTTTTTTTTATTCTACTCACTGATAGGAATTTCCACCTATGCCTGCAATTGTTACCATTTCAGTTCTAATATTTAAAGTTGCTAATTGTGGTTTTACATAATATTATGTATTTCTCTGTTAGACACAGGTTACATCTGATTTTCCAAGATATGTTGTAGTCTATATTTTTATCTTTGAGTTTCCAAATGTACTTACTTAGTACTGTTTGGTTTTTTTTGTATCTTTCTTTTGTTTAATGACTGTTTGTGGTTTGCATATCTAGTTTTAAATTGATTTTCAGTGATACCTATGTATGTTTTTCTTCTGTATTCTCCGATGTCACAGTGGCTTGGTACACAATATTGTTGTAGAGGCATTTGTTATTTAGAGGGCAGTGTTCTTTTTTGGTAGTTACAAGATTTCCTTTTGTCACCTCGTTTTTTCTCTGTACTGCTTTTCATTTTGTTTGTTGAATCAATGATGTTTTTAAGATTCGGCATACATGAGTATGATAATTTGATTTTTTTATTAAATATCTTAAATAGTTTGTGTTCTTTTGGGAAGGATGATGTTAAGATTTTAAAGAATTCTTTCCCTATATTTGTTTTGACTCTTCCATCATATGGTGGGTTGTACCATATGATTTTCCTTTTCCTGTTCTTCTTGTGTGTGTTTGTGTCATTATCTGGGTCGTATTGTAATTTATAGTTGTAGCCACTTTTATACAACGCTTCTTGGTATTCAGCTGCAGCGTTATTGAATGCTGTTTCATTACATGATAAATTGGATAGGCTTTTTTTATGCCTCTAGGTATTGTTTTCAGTATGGAATGTGGATGATTACTTTTGATGTTTACATAAACAGGCGTATCATTTGGTTTTTTGTATGGTTATATGTGTGTTGGTTGAGGTCTAACGTTATGTCTAAATAATTCACTATCTGTTTGTTAGCTTCTATGGTGATTTTTAAGTTTTGGTTATGGAAGATTTTACACAAGTCTTTTTTCTTATTCTCAATATTCTAGAGGGATGTCATTCAAAGCAGCAAGGCCATCATCCCTATACAGTCCAGTTTGTTTTCCGAGGTTTTTTTTTTTTGTTGGATAACAGTAATAGGCTGACAAGTTTGCAAGTTTTCGGCACCATCATATGATCCCATTGTGACATCAAAAGTTGAATTCCTACTTGTACTCTTAGTCCAGATTTCACTTTTTGCTGTATAGTAAAGTTTTCTTTGTATGGAAAATGATTTCCATCTCTGACCCCGATATTTCTGTATATTTGTTGGCGAATTTTATAGCTTTGGTAAGCAGCTTTTCATCTATAGATGGATAAAAATCTATTATATCAAATGTTATAAAAACTGTGTTTTCTTGTTTATTGAGTTTTTTTTAACCATTGTATGACTTCATATGTGTTTTTCCAGAGATTGAGTTCAGTGTTTTCTTTTATGTTTTTTATGATTTTTCTACGATTTTTTTTTTTTTTTTTTTTTTTTTTTTTTTTAACTAATTTTCCCTAATTCCGATTTTGAAGGGTTTATAACCTACATGTTGGATTATTCAAGAAATTAGGTTTGTGGTGGTCTTTGAGTGTAATAAAAGCTTCTCTTACTGCTGTTGTTTCTACTCTATCACCTAGATCCATTTGATGTACAAGTTCCTTTTCTTTTATTTCTGATATGATCATGTGTAGCCTTATCAGTCTTTTTTGTAATTTTTTTGGATGTTTTTGTCAAGGAGTTTTGAGTACTCCTTAGGTTCTATTTTATAAAAGTTACTGGTTTTATCCACCTTCACGAATATTTTTTTGTCATTTTGGATTTGTTTGATTTCTTTTCCTAACGCTGTTTGGAATTCATTATTTGATTTTTTTTAATTCTATGTTAGCTAACATCCTTTTCATTTTGTCTTCAAAAGTCTTCATTTCTTCAATGGCTGGTGGTACTTGCCATGTTTTGAAATCACATGTATTTTTGTCTTCTTTTTTAGCATTGGGGTTTTAAAAAAAAAAAAATGCTTTCCATCTCATGTTTTTGGGAAAAAAAAAGCCTTCAAACAATCCACACAAAAAAATTTCCATTTGCAAAACCTCAGAGCTACATGAATAAATTATAGAACAGACTGAAAAAAAAGTTTCATCAAAAACGTGAGATGGAAAGCATTTTTTCTTTTTAAACCCCAATGCTAAAAAAGAAGAAAAAATACATATGATTTCAAAAAATGGCAAGTACCACCAGCCATTGAAGAAATGAAGACTTTTGAAGACAAAATGAAAAGGATGAGCTAACACAGAATTCAAAAAATCAAATAATAAATTCCAAACAGTGTTAGGAAAAGAAATCAAACAAATCCAAAACGACAAAAAAATATTCGTGAAGGCGGATAAAACCAGTAACTTTTATAAAATAGAGCCTAAGGAGTACTCAAAACTCCTTGACAAAAACATCCAAAAAAAAATTACAGAAAGACTGATAAGGCTACACATGATCATATCAGAAATAAAGAAAAGGAACTTGTACACTAAATGGATCTAGGTGATAGAGTAGAAACAACAGCAGTAAGAGAAGCTTTTATTACACTCAAAGACCACAAACCTAATTTCTTTGAACAATCCAACATGTAGGTTGATAAACCCTTCCAAATCGGAATCGGAATTAGGGAAAATTATTTAAAAAAAAAAAAAAAAAAAAAAAAAAAAAATTGTAGAAAAACCATAAAAAACATAAAAGAAAACACTGAACTCAATCTCTGGAAAAAAACACATATGAAGTCATACAATGGTTCCAAAAACTCAATAAACAAGAAAACACAGTTTTCATAACATTTGATATAGTAGATTTTTATCCATCTATAGATGAAAAGCTGCTTGCCAAAGCTATAAAATTCACCAACAAATATACAGAAATCGGGGTCGGGGTCAGAGATGGAAATCATTTTCCATACAAAGAAAACTTTACTATACAGCAAAAAATGAAATCTGGACTAAGAGTACAAGTAGGAATTCAACTTTTGATGTCACAATGGGATCATATGATGGTGCCGAAACTTACGAACTTGTCGGCCTATTCATATTATCCAACATAAAAAAAAAATAAACTCAGAAAACAAACTGGACTGTATAGAGATGATGGGCCTTGCCGTTCTGAATGACAACCCTAGGAATATTGAGAATAAGAAAAAAGACTTGTGTAAAATCTTCCATAACCAAAACTTAAAAAAATCACCATAGAAGCTAACAAAAAGATAGTGAATTATTTAGATATAACGTTAGACCTCAACCAACACACATATAAACCATACAAAAAAACCAAAACAATACACCTGTTTATGTAAAACATCAAAAGTAATCACCCACATTCCATACTGAAAACAATACCTAGAGGCAGAAATAAAGCCTATCCAATTTATCATGTAATGAAACAGCATTCAATAACGCTGCAGCTGAATACCAAGAAGCGTTGTATAAAAGTGGCTACAAACTATATAATTACAATACGACCCAGATAATGACACAAACACACACAAGAAGAACAGGAAAAGGAAAATCATATATGGTACAACCCACCATATGATGGAAGAGTCAAAACAAATATAGGGAAAGAATTCTTTAAAATCTTAACATCATCCTTCCCAAAAGAAACACAAACTATTTAAGATATTTAATAAAAAAACAACAAATTATCATACTCATGTATGCCGAATCTTAAAAACATCATTGATTCAACAAACAAAATGAAAAGCAGTACAGAGTAAAACGAGGGTGACGAAAGGAAATCTTGTAACTGTACCAAAAAAGAACATTGCTCTCTAAATAACAAATGCCTCTACAACAATATTGTGTACCAAGCCACTGTGACATCGGAGAATACAGAAGAAACATACTTAGTTATCACTGAAAATCAATTTAAAACTAGATATGCAAACCACAAACAGTCATTCAACAAAGAAAGACACAAAAAACCCAAACAGAACTAAGTAAGTACATTTGGAAACTCAAAGATAAAATATATAGACTACAACATATCTTGGAAAATCAGATGTAACCTGTGTCTAACAGAGAAAAACATCTAACAGAGAATATTATGTGTAAACCACAATTAGCAACTTTAAATATTAGAACTGAAATGGTTAACAATTGCAGGCATAGGTGGAAATTCCAATCAGTGAGTAGAATTTAAAAAAAAAAAAAAAAAAACCTGAGAAGCACATGTAAACACGTGAAATAAAACAGCAAGCTATATACAACACTGACAGCACAAGCCTCCCACATCCTGACGACTGCACATGCAAGAAACAGACCTGTTGATGTTTTAAAGCTTGTTTTTAGCTTGCTTTTACCTGACAAAATAATGGCTAATTTCTTCTTTTTCTTTGAGAGAGAGACAGACAGACGGATAGAGGGAGGGAGAGAGGGGGAAACGATGATTAGCCATATCATATGCGTCGTCTGTGCTTTTCTCTCTCTCTCTCTCTCTCTCTCTCAAACAGAGAGAGAGAGAGCGCATATCTGTATCTGTACACAAAGAACAGACGATGTATAGTATAAGATGTTGTTGATGATGATCTCTCTCTCTCTCTCTCTCTCCTCTCTCTCTCTCTCATACAACACCTGCACTGGTAGTCGAATAGATCTCTCTCTATCGTGCGTGCATACCCACATTTTAGTTCGAAATAGTCTCTCTTATCGCAGCCCCCGCACTGACAAGATATATCAGTCACATTCGTTACCGGACCACAAATATTTCAACCGGTCTTCCTACCTCATCCATCCCCCACCCCATCCACTCCCTCTTCCCACGCCTCCTCCTTCCCCTCTGTCCTGCACACCCTTCATTCCGCCCTAAGCGAGCTCTTCCTCTCCCCTCCCCTCCCTCCCTTCTCCCCCCACACCTCTGATCCAGCCCTTTTGATCATACACACTATCGCTGAAAACGGCCAACAGAAGTTACATAACTGAACTGAACGAACAAACAAGTAATGCCTCTCATTCAGACAGACAGACAAACAAACAAACAAAGGCAAACAGGCTTTACCTAAACGTTTTGGCGAGTACCTAGGCAACAGCCAACAGCTATAGAAACATATGTCCCGCAGTGACAACTCGGATACAGTTACACGGATCTTGTGACAAATTACAAGTCCGTGTTAGCTGCTACGGTCAATATCTCTGCACGAAACAGACTCCATGACGTTCACACGTCTCTTACATTAAGTGGCGAAAACTGACGCCAGAAACGTCAGACAGGAGAATGGTTAGCCAACGGGGGAAAACTGTCCATTACCTGGAATGTGAAATGACACCCAACTGGGGAAGGAGGGGAGGGGGGGGGGGGGAGGAGAGACGCAGAGGAAGACCCATCCACGCAATACAGATCGACCGGCCTGTGGCGCCACACACAGTTCAAGGGCATGACGACATCTCTTCCTAACCAGTCGCATGAAAGTTCACCAGAATTTGGCGAATCAGGCGACACGACATTATCAGTCTCTAAATAAAAGAGGCAGCGACGAAAAACGATGGAGAAGCTGAACAATCTCATTTCTGATCCAGATTTTTTTCCACATAAGATCTACTTCATCTTCGGTACAATGAAGAAAAAGAATAGAAAGCGATAAAAGAAAAAGAAAAGGAGAGAGAGAGAGAGAGAGAGAGAGAGAGAAGAAAGAAACAAAAGAAGAAACAAAATGTCTGGTCTCTCAAGGGTTAGAGGTCAAACTGGAAATCTGTTTCTAATCATGCTCATCCATATGATTATACCTCCAACCCATTCCGCCTCACCCCGCCCACCCCACCTCTTTTCACACACACACACGCACGCACGCACGCAGCAAAAATCATACCGTCATTCAGATTGGTCGAAAGAGCGAGGAGCGAGAAGCTATCAGCATTCATAGTCCCGTTTTCAGCTTTGTATCAACCCAATCGCCCCTGGAGGCGACAAGCTCTTTCTCGCGATTGTACCCTCCGATACACATACAGTATTTTGGTACATCAGTGGCGACCCGCACGTCACGGTCGCCTGTGAGCAGCTGTCTCAGTCGGTTTCTTGACCTTTGTTTTTCTTTTTTTTTTTTTTTTTTTTTTTTTTTTTTTTTTTTTTTAAATATAATCTCAGAACCGAAGGCCATTCCCCCATCCCACGCAACCCCACCCCTTTTATCTTCTGTATACAATCTTCCAATAAATCATTGCCTTCGTGGCTGTGGCGTTGTTTGTTCGGCGCTCGTTTTCTCCCCCCCTGCTGCTTCTTTGTTAAGCACCAAAGATGGCGAGTATAACCCCCCCCCCCCCCCCCACCTTCCACCCCCACCCCCCCTCCCCCAACCCCCTTCCTCGTCCTACCCTCAACTCCTTCCACGGCAAAGCAGAAAGAGCTTGGAGCCATTCATTCCCAATGTGAGATGGGTCGAACCCATCAGGCGTTGAACGTCATTATGACTGGGGTCTGGTCCTTACAAAAAAATGAATTCGGTTTCTCCCTCAAGCGACTGGTGGAGGCCGTTGACCAGTTGAGTACGGGGGTGGGGGTGGGGTGGGGGGGGGGGGGGGGGGGGGGGGGGGATGGGGGGGTTGGGGGATGGGAACTGAACAGAAGGGGAGCGCGGAGGGGTCGGGGAGTTGGGGTTACGCAAAAAAAAAAAAATTAAATCGATAAAAAATTGAATAAAAAACAAACGGAACATCGACGTCTAGCCAGATGTGTGGTTAGTTATTCAACAACAACGCCCAAAAGACAGCAAACATTCTATCCCAGCCTAAAAAGCAACAGTTGAGAGGTGCGTGAAAGAAGCACCGCTAAATCACCGTTTCAGCTCCACGCTGCATGGCAAGCAGGACGAATCAGCAACAAGTTTTTACTAATTACAGAAAATACACGGTTGCCGTATTCTTCATCTCCCCCACAGATGATTTTTTTTTTTTTTCTTTTTTTTTTTTTGTAATTCCACACGTCTCTCGGTTGGTTTAGTCTGTCTGTCAGCATGGATCACACAAAAACTTCTGAACTGACTTTAATGAATTCAGCGGGAAGATGCGACGTGGCCCAAGAACGAAGCCGCTCCAGTTTGGTACAGATCCGGATCTGAGGACGGATCCTTTTTTTTCTCTCTCACTTTCTTCATCATTACCGCCAAAGCACTTTTTTTCCAAAAAACACAATTTTTTCGTAAATTCTTTAGACTGATGCTTGGACCTTGCTGAAGAAAATGTTCCATTAGGTATGTTGAACAGGTAAGATTTGTGCTCATCCAGATTACAGCCCAGATCTAGGGTACTAAATGACATCGTTACGGGGAAAAGGCAGGGCTGAGTGACGAGGATTGTCCGACCTTGGCGGAGGAATGCGCTCTCCCGAGCGCCATTCGAACTTCTGTGAGTATGTGTGCGCGCGCTTTGTGCTTTGTGTGTGTGTGTGTGTGTGTGTGTTGTTGGTGTGTGTGGTGAGTAACCCGAGTGTGGTGTGTGATGTCGACTCTAAACTAAACTGAGTGAGTGTGCTTGTGTTGTGTGTAAAGATATGCGACTCTCCCCTCCCTCCTTTCACGGAGACAGGCACATTTGGCCAAACCAACGGAGGTGAATATTCACGACTCTTCCTACGAACCACAACGGAGTTGACTTAAGTTCGACAAGTCACGCGGCTCGACAATATACATTTACAGTTACACATGCAACGGGACCCCAGATGACAGAGACCCCGACTAAAAGAGAAAAAAAAAAAAAAAAAAAAAAAAGCGGAAAGTACACAGTTTAGTTTCTAATTCAGCCTCTATCCCGTTTAAAAACCCACTTCGACTTCAATAAAGACAAGACAAAATGTTCTCCTTAAAGGTTAGAGATCAAAATCAAAACTGTTTTTCAAATCAATTCAGCCATTATGCTTTTCTTCCTGCCCCATGGATCAAAAATAGTAACATTCTTAGATTGGCAGGAAAAAACACACAGCGAAGGGTGGAAAAACGCGAAAGGACTCGACACGGGTGTGACCCCCCTTTGAAGAGCTTACGGACCCTGATCTCCTCGTCATGGCAAGTTACCAAAGATAATCAGGTAACTGGGAAAGGGGAAAATACTTACGAAAATTAAAAAAAACACACACACACTGAGAACACACACACACACACACGCACACAAACTGTTTACATGCACATGTGCGCGTGCGCGCAACCACACGCACACACACAATGTATATATACACACAACAGTGTGAAACGTATACACACACAACACACACACACACACAGATATACACACTGGGAAGTAGGGGACGTGGGAGCTCTCTTTTTACACGCATACACACACACACACACACACAATGTGGAAGTATGGGGCATTCACACGGCCACGTTTCCACAATACTGGTCGCCGCAACGAGAAAGAGGGGGATCGGTCATTCACTTCGCATTGGTCTCCAACATCCTTTTCGCTCACGCAGTTAGTTAGCTCTTTCACGCGCGCGAGAGAAATTGTTCAGTCTGCTGAGCGACTCTCTAAGGTAAGCGTGTATGCCAGGGTTTTTTTTCCCCTTCCCCCTTCCTTGTTCTCTGCTCATCGAAATCGCTCAACTGACTGCACAAAAACGCTTTACGCATCACCGTGTGTGTGTGTGCTTCAAACTTGTCATTTTGACACTATGTGCTGCAAAA
This sequence comes from Conus betulinus, assembly GCA_016801955.1. NCBI lineage: Eukaryota > Metazoa > Mollusca > Gastropoda > Neogastropoda > Conidae > Conus > Conus betulinus. The sequence goes on along the minus strand of JADBJO010001893.1, from coordinate 298,637 downwards.
AATGTGGTACACAGCCAGCCAAACTGTAACTGGAGGCAGACGTTTGCTCCGAGTCGTATTTTCCTTAATAAATCATGACAACCGGGTAACAGACACCATAACAGATGACCTGGGCATGTCTTTTCCCGGGTGAACAAATCTTTCCCCCCGCTGACGACAATTAAAAAAAAAAAAAAAAAAAAGTCAAGTTCCAACTTCTCAGCAGTTGCAGATAAAACTTCTCCTCCCCCCCCCCCCCCCCCCCCCCCCCCCCCCCCCCACCCCCCCCCCCCCCACCCACCCACCCCCCCCCCCCCCCCCCCCCCCCCCCCCCCCCCCCCCCCACCCCCCCCCCCCCCCCCCCCCCCCCCCCCCCCCCCCCCCCCCCCCCCCCCCCCCCCCCCCCCCCCCCCCCCCCCCGGCCCCCCCCCCCCCACCCCCACCCCACCCCCCCCCCCCCCCCCCCCCCCCCCCCCCGGGATAATAAAAATCCACCATACCCCCCCCCCCCCCCCCCCCCCACCCCCCCCCCCACCCCCCCCCCCCCCCCCCCCCCCCCCCCCCCCCCCCCCCCCCCCCCCCCCCCCCCCCCCCCCCCCCCACCACACCCACACAGTGACACAAACAACATAGTGCACGCTTCAACATGGCAAAGTGACCACAAGGTCACTTGAGACGTACGTGTGTACGTGACTCATCCTTCTCCTGCCTGCTGGTCAGACCGCTGGACAGATCTCTGTAGGTGTATTCCAGGAAATAGCAGGGGGTTCTTTTTGTTTTGTTTTGTTTTGTTTTTTTTAAACTTATTTCCAAACCAGTCTGACTAACAAGCCATTGCAGTGACAGCGGCAATCCATGGTGCACGTGATGCACGTGCAAGGGTTGTCCAGGCTTATCTCTGTCCTGCATGCTGCTGCATTTTTTTAAGCCAGTAATTTGGGCTGAAACAGACTGTGCCTTTAAGAAAAAGAAAAAAAAAACTAGAAGACTGTACGTGTGGTCTTTAGCTTTTTAGCCATAGAGTATATCTAGCTGATCAGAACCCTACTAGTCCCCCCCCCCCCCCTGAAAAACACAAGCCGGCTAAACAAACATCGCACAGATACACAGCAAGGGAACGATTGGGAGATGATAAATATCACACAATCCCCCCCCCCCCCCCCCCCCCCCCCCCCCCCCCCCCCCCCCCCCCCCCCCCCCATTACTAGTCATGACACCGACTGACAAAACGTCAGGCAGACAGACACAGCTGCGGGAGTAGATTTCGCGTTGATCAACATTCTGGCTGATTCAACACCACTGCCACCACACCACCTCCCCCCCCCCCCCCCTCTCTCTCTCTTTCTCAGAAATGGTGATATAAGCTGATAAACCACCATCATGATAGGCACAGCTGGGGAAGAGCAAGAGAACGGTGGAGATGGGGTGTGGGGTGGGGGGAGGGTAGAGGTAGATTTAGTTGAGGTCTACAGCCTGTTTGAAACTGATACTTAAAACACCATAACTTATTTCAACAGACCGCCCTCTGCGCGGAGCACTAAAAGGTAAGTGACATACGTTCAACTTCATGCAAGGCAATGTAAACCACCAACGACACAGCAGCAGGTAATTTCCGACGGCGGTTTCAACCAATCGCAGGGAAGTTTTACAAAGTGTTCGTATCACGCAGTCCTGCATACGTTTTTTATATTGAGAAATAAGACAGAGATAAAACAGCAACAACAACCGATGATGAACTTTAAATGTTTTGGCTTCTAATACTGCTTCTTTCCGTGTAAAACTGCTTTAAAAAACAAACACAGTAAATGTCGTTAAAGGCTAGGGGTCTCTCTCACACCCTCCTGGGCGCATACAACAGTTTGGGAGGTTGGTTTGTCGAGTCACAGGGTCTCTGTCACACGACGTCGTCGCTCCCTGGTGGCACAGGCCTCCTCAAGAGAGGGGCCAGCCACTTAGAGCGGTGATCGAGCAGGCCGGTTTCCCACACAGTCTTTCAGCATGTCACGCCACCAAACGACTGCCACAGGTTGCACACAAGGGCACTGCACTTCGAACTGCGGACATGTTATTGGCGCCACACACCGTTTGCGCTTACATCGCAACTGAATTGTGCGAATGGCGATAAAACTGATGAGCGACTGCACAAACAAATCACTGTGGAATACACTCCTTCGATAGCCCGACATTTTCGCCATATAACTAGACATGCTCCTTTTCACTGCCTTTGGCCTGGTAGCTTTCAAGCTTGCAACAATGGCAGGGAGAATTTTCAATAGTGCGTCGCTCTTCTCGCGACGAAAAGAAGCTTACTAGCTTGAGTTTCTGCTGCTGGTCAATGCGTTTCCTGTTGAGGAAACAGTTCAGATAGGATACACTGGTTTCAAAGTGAGGCAACTGCAGCTGACAACTGAAACACAAAAGAAGAATAACGGTACCGCTAAACGGAAATAACCACAAAGTGTTTCACTTTTGTAGTCGGTCTGTTCTTAAGTTTGGCAGTACAGTCATTCTTCTTTAATAGGCTACTGCTTAGATATACAAGTTGCAAAGTGAGGCGGCGACTGCAGGCGGAAATCTAAACAAATTTTAAATGTAATTAATTGCGAACCGCCAAGAAAAAAAAGTAGACAAACGAATCATAAGAGAAAACACGACGCGTTTCTGAGTGTTTTGTATCTTGCCTGAAGAAGACCTAAGAGGTCGAAACGCGTCGCGTTTTGCCTTGTGATTCGTTTCTCTACGTTTTCTTGGCGGTTCGCTATTAATCAGATCTACTGTTAAGTTCATACGCCTTGTATTTACATGCCCATAACATAGTCATCTCAACTGTGATGTGCGGTGATTAGCTAACGCTGAGGATCTGAGAGACTGCAGCGTTGAGAACAGAGCAACGAGTAAAGGCACGCCCGCAATGTCCGTCAATGGCAAACAGGTGCCGCAAAACGTTTCAAACGTTCGCCGCAAACGCGCCCTGCTGCTCTGACTCTCTATCAAACCGCTTTTGTCTGGGCATCAATCCCCACAAGTGATGGGATCAAAACTCAAACGAAACAGCTGAAAAACACCACCGTCTTGCTTTTCGAGTATGTCAAGACAAGGAAACGCACATAACGCTTGCTTCGAAATGAACTGTTGTGTCGCGCCTCCCGCTTATCAGCCAGACGGCAACATGCGCAACACCTTGCTGCACGATTGTTTCGGCACGATGCGGTCGGTTCGTGACCTCCTGCGACTTGAACCTTAGAGATAACCGGCTTTTATGACACGCACAGGCTATGGCCAATTTTTTTCTTTAAATGTTAGCAACGATTAAAAAGAAAACAAAGGAAAAAAAAAAAAAGATGTAAAGCACATAAACGTACTCCCATTTTATCTTGAATACGTGTGAGATATTCCTTAACGAGGAAAAACCCGTTTTGGGCCGTTATAGCCGTTAGTAACGGCTCTAACTGTAAAATAAAACATCGGGCGTCATCTGTGACCCATAATGAACATACAAATTGTCAGAAAGATCGGCCGGAAGTGTCTGGAGCGAATGGAACACATTTTGACCACGAACAGACAGACAGACAGACAGCCAGCATTTCTTTGTTCCCATTGTAAAGTATTCCCTGTTCTATAAGAACTGGGAGTACAAAAAGGATGGGAGGGGCAGGTAAAAGAGAGAGAAAAAAAACGGTCGCTTCGATACTCAAGGCTTTCAATGCTTCGGTTGAATGAACTTCGTGTGTTTATAAACAATGCAAATGCTCTGGGTGACTCGTTTCCCTCAGGTGGCTCAAGGCGCATGATCCTTGCACACTGGACTATACACCTGCACTACCTGGTACCCCCCCCCCCCCCCCCCCCCCCCACACACACACACCCCCGCCCCAACTGCCCACCCCCGCAATGTCGACCAGTTCACATAGCTATAACTGCCGTGAATGACAGCATCCGCAGTGGCCCATCTCAATCCAAATTCACACCGATGGGCTGGGGGGGTGGGGGTGGGGGGGGGGTGGGGTGTCAATGACAGATGAATATTTTCCTTTCCCACTTTTTTTTAAAGAACACATTCCAGTTTTGCCAAACTTCTGTTTTCTTTTCGGGGGGGAGGGGGGGGGGGGGGGGGGGTTAGAAGTGTTAAGATTAATTCTCATCTCACTTTTTCAGCCTATTACGACCTAACGCCACTCATTTTGATTAGTTATCCCATGATGTGGTACTCTGATGATAACAGCTTCAAAGCACTCTGTATGTGTTTACCTGTGTGAAAAAAAAAATCAACAGTGAGGGATAATGGTTGACTTCAGCAAGCTCATTCGCCCCTGCATCTTCCCTCCCTTCCACCCTCCCCTCCCTCCACCTCAAAAAACAAATCTACTGTTTCGTCGGTGTTCAGTCCATCCAAAATCAATCAGTCCTAGTTGATAACCCATAATCCGTCTCTCCCATTTCACCCAACAACCCATCCAAACATCCCGCCAATCTAGTCTTCCGTCCAACGTCGTTCCTTCCACCGTCAATCAATCTGGCCGTCAGTCCAACCCGTCCCACTCGCTGGCCCATCCGTCTGTGTCATGTATTGTTCCATACAACGGTCAGTCCATCCATTGTCAGTCCACACCTTCTGCACATCTATATCATCCATCCACCTATCCCATAAATCTGCATTCCAATGGCAGACCATCCATCATCGATGACTCTGTTCACCCATCCACCCCACCATGCAGCTCTACCCATCCCTCTAGCCTATCTCATCGATCTGCCATGCCATCCAAGGGCAGTTCATCCAGCATCAATAACTCTGTTCACCCATCCATCCAACCATTCTACCCCACCCATCCCTCTATCCCATCAATCTACATTCCAAGGGCAGACCATCCATTATCAAAAACTCTGTTCACCCATCCATCCAACCATTCTACCCCACCCATCCATCTATCCCATCAATCTACATTCCAAGGGCAGACCATCCTTTATCAATAACTCTGTTCACCCATCCATCCAACCATTCTACCCCACCCATTCATCTATCCCATCAATCTACATTCCAAGGGCAGACCATCCTTTATCAATAACTCTGTTCACCCATCCATCCAACCATTCTACCCCACCCATCCCTCTATCCCACCAATCTGCCATTCCATCCGAGGGCAGACCATCCATTCTCAATACCCCTGTCTGTTGTTCACCCTTCCAGAGCTGCCAACCCCTGAGGAGATTTGAGGGGAGGGGAATTTTTTTTTTTTTTTTTTTTTTTAACAGAGAGAAATTTCTGACACTGGAGATGAATATATACGTTATCGCTCCCAAAACGAAACAATGACATTCCAGACACTTTACTGTCCATACTATTGTCAGGAGCTTTCAGGGAATCACTGTCTCAGCCAATACATTGTTTCTCTTTTACATTTTTGAGCACACTGTCACTGAGCTTCATCTTATGACTTGGCTCCTTGTTGCTCTTCAGGATCACCAGTGCCTCTGTAGTGTCTTGACCCGAGGAGGGAGGAAAATCTGTACGGTTCTCCCTGACAAGGCTGAACACTTCCACATGCCGAATAGCTGACTGGGATCAGCAGCACACTCCCATCATGACTACAGAAAGCAACCTGAACCTGCACTTCTGTTCTAATTTCTTTTTCTTCTTTTCAGTCTCAGGGTTAATTGGTCAAACTGGTCGTTTCGACATGACAGCGGCGGAAGAAGCTGAACCGGAAGTAAGTTTCTAAATAGCCTATGGGCATACCAACGGCAGATGTGCAAACTCTGCGAATAAATATACTTTTTTTCTCTGTGAGCAGATTTTTTTTTTTTTTTTTTTTAATACTTACGTCAAGCGGGATAGCGGAATGATGTGCGTTTCAGCATAATAAATTCCGTCGAAAGTAGGATGGCTGGCAGCTTTGCGCATCCATCCAACCATTCTACCCCACCCATCCATCTATCCCACCAATCTGCCATTGCATACAGGGCAGACCATCCGTTTTCAGCCGTTCTATTTGCTCACCCATCCATCTACGGTCAGTCCATCCACTGATCCATACATCTACGCCCATTCATCCGTTCTGCCCCACAACCCCACGCAAGACCTTACTTGTAGAGGTCCTTGATGAGGCCTTCGTCGAAGCGGGACACCAGGTTGTTGAGCGTCCTCTGGTGGACTCCGTACAGGCAGATCAGGTTACTGGCCGGCAGCTCCTGCACACACACACACACACCACACACACACACACACACAGAGTCAGACAGTCATTTCACATCCCTCCTAAACATTATTAGATCGTCGTTATCATCCATCATTCAGCATTCACCTGACAGATCCAGCAGACAGCATCGAGCAAGCTCCCGCAATTCAAACGTTAAATCAGCCAGGAATGATCGTTCCATGCACTGCTAACCTGCACATCTTGCTAGACAGATTCTAGAATCTGGTCAACAACTGCACAGAAGGCCGGGGGTATGGGGTGAGGGCGAGTGAGGATGGGGGAAGGGGGAGGCTGCATTACGCCCTGTTTCAACAACAAAAAAATAGTCTTGTAAGAAAAAAAAGAAATCAGTAGCTTTTTTCCCCCATTTTTTTTTCTTTTTTTGCCTTTTCTCTTTTTTTTCCTTTTTCTTTTTCTTCTAGTCTTTTTTTTTTTAATTTCTTTAATTTTCTTTTTGGGTGTGTGTGCTGGCAATGGTGATGAAACAGCTTGAATTCATGTTCGTGGAAATCGCGAGATTTTCCAACCCGAAGACTCTTGCTATCAAAATTAAAAAAAAAAAAAAAAAAAAAAAAAAAAAACGTAAGTCCAACGTTTCACTGTTCGTCAAGAGTTATGCGGACTCGCGTTTACTGTTCAAGACACAGCACTTTCCCACGGGAACATTACCATCACCAAGGACTGCACCTCCAGAGACGCCACCTATCGACTTTGCAGGGGGCAGCAACCGCTCTCACATCCAACACCTGTGAAAGAGACTTGGCAGCCGTTATCCAGAGACAGGTATTGACACCCGCCTCATGCCCTGCGGTAGAAAAATGGTAAACAGTACCAGAGATGGCTCTTCATGTTCTGGATGCAGATGAGATCAGGTGATCGAACAATATATTCCCCCCCCCCCCCCCCCTGCCCCCGTGACCCTTGAAATTGTTGGTATCGAACAGAACATACTCCTCGAGAATCTACATTCATATCAAACAGCTATTGATCAGCTCCAGAGCCTCAATAAGACAGATAATTATTCATTATACAAAAAGCTACTTTACTGAAATACGCTCAGTGTCATATAGGTTCAGATTTTTAAAAGCCTCACGTTCTTACTGTGACAGGCAATAGGATTTGAAGGGGGCAGGCGGGGTGGAAGGAAGAAAGTTCATATTCTTACAGGGGTACCCACTCGGACTGAAACAGCCTTGATGGAATACACACACACATACGGTAAGTACCCCAACAATTTCCTTTCAGTTCAATCAATCAGCCTGTCTGCGTATATGTCTCTGTCTTTCTGCCTCTATCTGTCTGTCTGTCTGTCTGTCTGTCTGTCTGTCTCTCTCTCTCTCTCTCTGTCTCAATCCGAAATCGAACATCTGCTGAATGGTTCTAAAGCTACTGTCGTTTCACGAAGGGGTGAAAAGAAGAAGAAGAAGAAGAAGAAGAAAAAGAGACACGAAAACGTCAATGCATGACAAAGAATAGGGGGGGGGTGGGGGGGAGGGGAGGGGGGGGGGGGGGGGGTAGAAAGGCCCCCAACCCCCCCCCTTCCCCCGCGGTGGCTGAAAAAACAAACAGATCACTCCAGTTCTGTCTGGTTACTATTGTCCTACCACAACAGATCGTTTCTGGGGGAAAATGGTTGGGGACTGAGCAGAATGGGGTGGGGCCTGGAGGAGAATGGGGAGGAGGAGGGCGGGTTGGATTGGAGAGTTTGGACGGCGGCTCAGCGGGCTCTAAAGTAAACGTGAACCTCTTTCAGCCCTCTGTTCAAAGACTATGTTTAGTGCAGCGTAATGGAGTGTGGTGGAGGCGTAGAGATGTGTCTGTAGTTCATTGGGACGTGCAGCGTACGTGTAGTGTAAATGAGGGTTACGTGGACTGTGTACGTGTATTGATTATACATGTCTGTTTATGCTGTCTTTCTGTAGTTTCATTGGGACGTTGTCTGTGTTTTACTTGTATTGTACCCCCCCCCCCCCCCTGTTAAATATATACACACATAAATAGTACGAGTGTGGTGTATACAGAGTTGTGTTGATTCTGTGTCTGTATGCCGAGGGTGTGTTTCTGTCATTTTTCTTTACTTTTCACGTCTCTGTTTTACTGTCTGTCTGTCACTTTACTTTTCACGTCCTGTTTCTGTTCTGTCTGTTTTCCCCTTCTTTCTCTCACAACCCCCCCCCCCCCCCCACACACACACACACACACGCACGCGCGCGCGCACACACACACACACACACACACACCACACACACTGTCCCTGGGTATTGACATAGCAGACACACAACCTGACCTAGAAGAGACAGGTAAACGCACATACACCACACAGAAGCAACAGACTGACATTGGAACACACACACACACAGAGAACACACACACACACACACACACACACACACACACACACACACACACACACACAGTGCAGACCTTCTTGGAGAGACAGATGATCCTGTCCACAGCGTGGTACTGACCAATCCCAAGCCGCATGTACCCCTGCTTCCCGCTGGCCTCTCCGGTCTGGATCTCCCGGTTCTGCCAGCAATGTCATCACATCATTATCATCATCAACAATACCAACAACAACAACGACACAACAACAACAATAATAGCAAAAAGGAAACTTAGCGCAGACCTCCACTAAGGTCGAGCGGCTCTCTGGATCCGCCCTTTGATCAGGATCCGCAGCACGGATCTCCGCACTACAATTTGAAGGCTTCCTAAATCAGCTTCGTTCAAGTCGGTGCTGCGAGAATTATGCATCAACTCGCTGACAGACAGACTAACAAACTAACTGACGCAGATGAAGACATCCATCTCCTAGGCGGAGGCAGCAACAACAACAAACAACAACATCAATAATCATAATAATAATGATGATGATGATGACGACGACGACGATAATGATGACGACAATAATAATAATAATAATAGTAATAAAAACAATAATAACATCAATGTATACCTAGAATAAACGCACTGTGGTCTTACAGTTCAACAACCCGCCGAACACTAAGCATCGAACAACATACCCTTATTTGGCCCCCACAATCTCACGCTCGCGCGCAAGCCATATAGGCCATATATGCAGGCATGCAGAAAGAAAGAAAGTAAAAATAGATAATTTTTTTTTTTTTTTAAAGCCCTGCATCAAAACAATATTTCTGTACTACGCCCACAATTTTGCACTCACAAAAACACATACGCGCTCTGTACGCAGGCATATGGAAAGAAAGGAGAGAGAGAAGAAGAGGGAGAGAGAGAGAGAGAGAGAGAGAGAGAGAGAGAGAGAGAGAGAGAGAGAGAGAGAGAGAGAGAGAGAGAGAGAAGAGAGGGAGGAGATGGGAGGGAGGATACGGGGAAGGAGAGAGAAAGAGTGGGGGAGGGAGGGATAGTGGGGGAATGGACGACAACCACAGAGGTGTCCAGAGTATGATTGGGGGTGTGAGGGAGCTGTGTATAATAATAACAGTGTGTGTGTGTGTGTGTGTGTGTGTGTGGGTGTGTGTGTGTGTGTGTGTGGAGACAGACAGACAGACAGACAGACAGAGGCAGAAACAAAAAGTAATAGAGAGAGGCGTCAACAGATGTTTGATCTGATTTGGTCAACGAAGCGGACACAGACAAATCGATCCACAAACAAACTGAACATCTTTAGCGGATGCATCAAAATGATTTCACCATTTTTCTTGTCATGCACGGGCGACCTTTTCCTTCCCTATCCCCCCCCCCCCCCCCCCACTCCCCCCCCTCTCTCTCTCTCTCTCTCTCTCTCTCTCTCTCTCTCTCTCTCTCAGTGAGCTGACTGCTTGTTTTTCAATCATCACGGTTGACAGCGTCCATGCTGTGATCTTTCGTTTTTCAATTTAACGTCTCTTCAATTGAAGTGATATATGACCAAATGTGTGTGTGTGTGTGTGTGTGTGTGTGTGTGTGTGTGTGTGTGTGTGTGTGTGTGTGTGTGTGTGTGTTGACAGCTATTAGATTTCTCTAAAACGTTTGAGTTAAATCATGGAATAATTACAATTTGGAAAAAAAAAGGGATATACGATTACACTATGTCTAATATGGAAGCTTTCTTTTACGCTAGATAGATTGTCTGTGTTACCTTCCATTTAATACTTATACCAACATCTTCCGCTTGGGGAGCGGCAGGAATAGGGGCAGGCGTGATAGGATGGAAGCAGGGGATGTTTGGAGGAAGCGCTGAGGTGAAAAGGATTTTTTTGTGTGCCAGAGGGAATGAAAAACACTGAAAACTTACCCCAACTGAATGAAAAGCTGTTCTGTCCTGTAATGTCTTGTTCTCTCTCTCTCTCTCTCTCTCTCTCTCTCTCTCTCTCTCTCTCTCTCTCTCTCTCTCTCTCTCTCTCTCTGTCTGTCTGTCTCTGTCTCTCTCTCCTCTCTCTCTCTATTTCTCTCTTTTTTTTTAATCTCATTTGGTAAACTATGTGATGTGTGTTTTATGGTTTATTCCCTGAGAGCCGGTCTGAGTCTGTTATTCAATCTGTTTTTAAGAAGATGATGTCAATAATCGAAACAATTATAAAAGAATTTCTTTGAGCGACAAAAGCAGCACATTATTGATACAGTGATAAATAAAATATTACACGAATGGGTGGAATACAACAATATTACGGATATTATCAAGGTAGATTCAAGAAGTAAAACCTAACAGATGACCCTGTATTTTCGTTACTAGCTCTCGTACAAATACTGTTTTGTTACCGTCGAAAATTCTTTGTTGAATTTGTGGATTTTGAAAAAGCTTCTGACACGATGAATCGAAATCTTCTCTGGCTAATTCTCTTGAAAAATTGCATTTCAAGTAAATTATACAAGTGCATTAAAAGAACAAATGCATTAAGTGCATTACAACAATGTTAAAACTAGAATTCAATGTGCTTCTTTGTTAACTGATTACAATGCCTACACATCAGGATTAAGACAAGGACATGCGTGTGGCTCTGTTCTATTCTCTCTTTTTTGGAAAAGGATTAACCGGTGAAAGTAATCAACAATGGAAGACACGGTGTCAGTTCTTCACTTCATGCATTTTTAATTACCAATGCTATTTTTGGCTGATAACATTGCTTTGTTGGCTAAAAATGCCACTGACTTACAGACACCATTGAACAGCCTACAGCATGCCGCTACATCTGTCCTGCTTCATGTTGATATGATAAAGTATTTCGGAAGAGTGGCTGCTTGAGTATAAGAGAAAAACGGGTATATAATGGTGTCACGATGCCTGTAATTAATAGGTATAAAATGCTTAGAAAAAATCTTCTCTACACGCTTGAGGCTCTGCTGCGGCATGCGAAAAACCTTGAAAGCATAGCTAAACTGTTTGATTTGGCTTTTGAAAAGGTTAGACACGTTGTATAACAACTCCTCCGATTTGTTTATGATTTTTATTTAATTCTCAGATACTGCCTGGCGTGCAGTATTGCTCTGAATCATAAAGTTTAGATAACGCTGTTATCCAAAGTGAATCAGTTCAATTGTCTGCTTCAAAAAAAAAAAAAAAGAAAGAAAGAAAAATTGGAGCAGACTGGCGAACACCGAATTACCTTCTTTATGCCGAAACAAATCGCTATCTAATGTACATATACCCCACTACTCAAAGTACTCGCAACTGGCTTAAGCAGATCCTGATGGAGAATTACAGCATTCCACGTAAAGCTTATGACGTGCGTCATATGGCCTAGATACAAGGGGTAAGTAACACTGAACACTATGTTAGTCACATGGCCCGGATGCAAGGGGTAAGTAACACTGAGTACTATGTTAGTCATATGGCCTTGATACAAGGGGTAGGTAACACTGAGAACTATCTTAGTCACATGGCCTGGATACAAGTGGTAAGTCACACAGTACTATGTTAGTCATATGGCCTGGATGCAAAGGGTAAGTAACACTGAGTAACAAATAAAATGTTCCTTTATGCTTGCTTACACATGGATTTGGTTTTGTTTGGGAAAGTCAAGGAGTTGAAAGTAAGTGTTTATTGCATATGTGTTTTCGAAAGAAAAAAAATGGCTTATCGACTGCTGGTACAAAACCTGATCCAATCACATCCACAGTAGTGTAGGCTTCAGCTTGCACACAACGTTTTGCAGTGACCACAGTTTGAAACCTTATTTACATTTAAACAGAGATAATCATCTGAAATGTATTACAACAACATTTATATTACATATTTGTCACCTGGCACTAAACTGTGACAGATAAAAACATGTTTAGGAGCAATGACTTAATGCATCCTTTATGTACCGAAAGCCAATAAAAAATGAGATGCATTTTGCTCTTTACAGCCAACCGCTTAACTTACACGTACGCGTGAAATTTCAGTCAAGCCTAAATATCACAGACATCCTTCACTGCTTACACTGAATTCATTGACGTCACTGACCATACCATAGGAGGTAGGTAACCTTTCTTTGTTCTAGAATAAAGGATTTGAAATGAGAGATGGTATGACGTCCTGAAATGCACACGAATATTTTTTATATAACTGTTGCTTTTAATTTCGCTCTGTTAAATAAATATTGTCATTCAGTCATACGTTCACATTCTCCACTATGGTGGGCTGAGGCCCGATACGAACATGATATCTTAACTATTGACACACTCTCTCTCTCTCTCTCTCTATCTCTCTCTCTCTCACACACACACACACACACTCTCTCTCTCTCTCTCTCTCTCTCTCACACACCACACACACACACACACACTCTCTCTCTTCTCTCTCTCTCTCTCTCTCTCTCCACCCCCCCCCCCCCCCCCCCCCCCCCCCCCCCTGTGTGAACACAGATAAAATCACGCTTAAGATTCAGAAGGGATCACAGAAAAAGACACGCCCGATCAGCAACCTTGTCCAAAATATCCTGAACTGATCACACGAGCGCGAGGAGCGGTGAGGGGCGATGTGGAAACGGGAAGGGGAAAATAGGAGTTTGGGGGTGGGAGGGGGGCTGGGGGGAGGGGCAGATGTGGGATGGAGGGAGGGGAGGGTGTGGGGGCGGAAGCTGACTGAAGCTGCTGATCGGAAGAACATTGACCTTTCCGACGCCTGCATCAACGAGAAAATGAACGCCCCGTTTCCACGCATCAAAGTATTTTGTTGTGTTGTTGTTAATTGTGTCGTTAAAACGATGTTTATGAGAAAATAAAACCAAGACCCTTCGATTCAAAGGAGGTAGAAGAGGGAAGGGACGGGGGTGAGAGGTAGGGACCTATTAAACGCATCTTCGCAGGCTAACTGAAAAATGATGGCAAGTCTATTGGGGGGTGCGGAAGAGAAAAAGGAAGCAAGGCGGGGGAAAGGGGGGGGGGGATATTTTCATCGTCACATAACGGTTAACCGTATGTTAGTTAACCCTCCGGGACCACATATTTAATCTCTGTTCATATCTGAAGCGAGGATGCTGTATGACTGAAAGATCTCAGAAGTGGTCGGAGGGAAGGGGCGGGGGGGGGATCTTGTAGTTAAACAACCATTTTCTTTTTCTTTTCATTTTATTCCACACTATCTTCGAAGCAGCCAGATTCTCCCTTTAGTTTGTGAGGACGTTCCAGGCCTTTAGAGCAAGACTGACTACTAATGGCGGCTGGCGCTATGAGAAAACTTGAATTCTCCCAGAACATTTGTCGGCGAAAAGGGTTAAACAGCGACTTATTACACCTTCATTAAAGGCATTACTGTGTTGATTTTCCAGGTAGGGACGAAGGGTGTGGGGGGGGGGGGGGCGGACTGGGAGACGGGAGGTCAGAGATAGGGGGAGAGAGAGAGAGAGAGAGAGAGAGAGAGAGAGAGAGAGAGAGAGAGAGAGCTCAGCGGCGTTCCAAATAGTTCAATGTACGTGCGAGCGCGCACGAGTCGTGTGTGGTGTGTGTGTGTGTGTGTGTGTGTGTGTGTGTGAGAGAGAGAGAGAGAGAGAGAGAGAGAGACAGAGAGAGAGAGAGAGACAGAGACAGAGAGAGACAGAGAGAGATATACAGAGACAGAGATAGAGACACAGAGAGAGAGAGTTTTTAAACGCGTTTTCCATCCAAACTATCTAGCTCTCCCCTCAACCCCTTTCGCCCCACCAATCCGCCCCACCACACCCTCACCCCGTCTCCATACATCACGTGAGAGTGTTATCTATAAATGTGTGTGTGTGAGTGAGTGAGTGAGTGAATGAGTGAGTGAGCGCGCGCGCGTGTATGTGTGTGTGTGTGTGTGTGTGGTGTATATGAGAGAGAGAGAGAGAGAGAGAGAGACAGAGACCGAGAGAGAGACGACGGACGGACGGACGGACAAACAGTTTGTGATCTCTCTCTCTCTCTCTCTCTCTCTCTCTCTTCTCTCTCTCTCTCTCTCTCTCTCTCTCTCATCAGAACCCTACCCTCTCTCCCCCTCCCTCCTGTTCGTCTCTCTAAATGAGGGGGGCCGGTCAATATAGGTCCCACAACGGTACGCTAACAAAGTTCCTTCTCTCCAGCAGCGTTGGTGCCAGACACGGCCAGCACATCAGCAGTCAAGGTAACGGTACCCACTCACAGGGCACCAGACAAAGGGCCACCAACAGTCGGACAAAGCAGCACTTTAGGCACTGGTCGGAGAAAAAGAAAGAAAGAAAGAGAAAAGATCGAGAACAGCACGAGTAGTATCGATAAACTAGAACTGGACTCTGGGACGCACATTCACCTATACATCAACGGTATAACACAAAGCGAAAAGGAAAAAAAAAAAAAAAAAAAAAAAAAAAAGAAACAAAATGTGACAAAACAAACAAAAACAAAACAAAAACATCCAGATGAGTTTCAAAACGATGTGAATGAGGGCGGAAAATGAAAACAATTTTCTTTTCTTTTTCAGAAATAGACGGTGTTAGATCCACCACATCATCCAAACAGATTACAGGACAAAACACAGTGTTTTGTCCTGTAATCTGTGTGTCTGTATCGTGTGGTGGAACTAACACCGTTTTGTTTTTCTTTAAATTTACCTAGAGGAGAGCCAAATCATTATGCAGACTGCGGTTTTGCCTTCACAGAATATTAGTGGACTCGTTTGCTTTGCCATTAGTTTGGTACTCTCCTTTGCCATGCCAGAATTTTTCTTCTTTTTTTTTTCTCTCAACAAATTCCTTTGCCTTGCCTTGCCGATTTAACTTTACAATCTAGTCCCCTCTGCCTTGCCAGGATTTTAGAATAATCTCCCTTGCCTTGCCATGACTGTTACAATCATCGCCATGTCAAACTGCCAGGATTTTAGTACAATCTCCCTTACCTTGCCATAGTTTGTTACAATCATCGCCATGTCAAACTGCCAGGATTTTAGTACAGTCTCCCTTACATTGCCATACTTCGTTACAATCATCGCCATGTCAAACTGCCAGGATTTTAGTAACAATTTCCCTTGCCTTGCCATAGTTTACAATCATCGCCATGTCAATACTTGGTTTTAACCTCCGTTGCCTCGCCAGGATTTTCGTAACAATCTCTTTTGCTTTACCAGAATGTTGTTTTCCTTGCAGAATGTTGTGTCCTTTGCTTGCTAGGATTCTCCCGTACCTTGTCAGGATTTTGCTACATTCTCCCTTACCTTGTCAGGGCATTGCTACATTCTCCCGTACCTTGTCAGGATTTTGCTACATTCTCCCTTTCCTTGTCAGGGCATTGCTACATTCTCTCTTACCTTGTCAGGACTTTGCTACATTCTCCCTTACCTTGTCAGGGCATTGCTACATTCTCCCTTACCTTGTCAGGACATTGCTACATTCTCCTTTACTTGTCAGGACTTTGCTACATTCTCCCTTACCTTGTCAGGACTTTGCTACATTCTCCTTTACCTTGTCAGGACTTTTGCTACATTCTCCTCCTTTACCTTGTCAGGACTTTGCTACATTCTCCCCCGTACCTTGTCAGGGCATTGCTACATTCTCCCCTACCTTGTCAGGGCATTGCTACATTCTCCCTT
>JADBJO010001893.1:267500-270000 GCA_016801955.1 Conus betulinus | reverse complement strand
GGAGGGAGAGCGAGCGAGAGAGAGAGAGAAGAGAGGAAGGCGGACTGGTGTTGTCAGCAGGTTAGCTGCCGATGACAAGCAGATGACCAGGTCTTTCGACGATGATCGCTTCTCGGCTCTTTATTAATCTTTCCCGACACCTGCCATCATCCCAGGACTCCAACATAAGCAGGGGAAAAGGGGGGGGGGGGGGGGGGGTCCTTTGGTTTAACACACACACACACACACAACATCGTTTAAATTCGTAGTAGTTTGTGGGGGGGGTCCTGAGGTAAGGCCTCCCCCCCTCCCCCCTCCACCCACCACCCATCTGGGGGAAAGAAAACGTTGCAACCCAAATGGAGCAGTCTGACGCCAGTCGGTATCATGTGGTGTTTTGTCCATTTGTCGGTCGAGACTAACCTCTCTCGCGAAGACCATACCAGATCTCATGACGTCAGTGTCAGTTTCGCCCCTCTTCACCCCCACCCCCCCCACCCCCTCCCCCTTCTCAGCACACCTTCAACCTCTAAGCCGTCTTCTTTGTGATTTTTTTTGTTTTTGTTTTTCCTCTGGTAACTTTTTTGTTTTAGCCCCAATTTTTTGTGTTGTTACATTTTCGTGAAGACTGTGACTTCGCGCCTCTCTCTCTCTCTCTTTTATTATTTTCAATTTTCATTAATGAGCTTGCCATTGAGGTAATTAATAACGGCCTTCATGGTGGACGATTTACAAATAAAGTGTTAGAATTATTTATTCTACTTTTGGCAGATGATGTTGTTTTGGTTTCAGAAACAATAGTTGGCTTACAACGTCAACTAAATAATCAGAGCAGGGCTGCATCCTCAATGGAATTAAAAGTTAATATGAGTAAAAACAACATTGTGGTGTTTAGAAAGGGAGGTTATTTGGCGGCGAGGGAAAGATGGAAGTATGGACTTATTATACCTGTGCTGAATGTTTATAAATACTTGAGAATCTACTTTTCTACACGCGTAAGTTTTATCTTTGCTTGTAATGACCTTGCATGTAGGGCAAAGAATGCTTTGATATGTGTAATAAAAAGATTGCATGCTTTGACTAATAATATTCGCTTGAATTATTCTTTAAAATATTTTATTCCCAGATACAGCCTATGTTGATGTATGGGGCTGAAATTTGGGGTTTAGATAATGCTGTTGTTCATTGTGAGGCTGTGCATTAATTTGCTTTGAAGAGGTTTCTAGGTCTCGACAGGCGTATCTCTAATGACTTGGTGTATAGAGAGTCCAATAGATATCCACTGTTCTTTGGTTCAGCCATTAAATGTGTGCGATCTTGGTTAAAGCTCTTAACATGGATCATTATAGATTGCCTCGTAAGTCTTTATGAGATGTTGTTTGAATTGGATGTAAAGGGAAAAAAATGAACTGGGTTTCAAATGTGCGTTTGTTTCTGTGTAAGCATGGCTTTGGGGATGTTTGGCTGGCTCAGGATGTTGAAATCAAAAACAGTTTATTCGTGTTTTTCGACAAAGGTTGACTGACTGTAGATGGCAATTGTGGGAAGACCATATCCAAACTAGTGAACGGTATGATTTATACAGAAATTATTCTAGCTTCCAACATATTCAGCCTTATCTAAAACTGGATCTGGACATGCGTTTGAAAAGATTAATTGCTAAATTTAGAGTCGGTGTTTTTGAAATTAGGACTCATTATTTAAGATACAGGAAACATACACAAGCTGACTTGCTTTGTCCTTTGTGTATGCAAGGTGAGGAAAATGAAATACATTTTATGTTCTTTTGCCCAGCTTTAGAAGATCTTCGCCAAAAATTTATATCCCACAGAAATATTATAAGCGCCCGTGTATGTTTCGATTACAGTTACTACTTAGCTCTAACAGTTATAAGGTAATTAGGAATTTAGGTATGTTTTTGTGTAAGGCGTCTAAGATTAGAGAAATAATGACGTCTCTGAAGTCTGAACTCTCTCTCTCTCTCTCTCTCTCTCTGTCTGTCTGTCTGTCTGTGTGTGTGTGTGTGTGTGTGTGTGTGTGTGTGTGTGTGTGTGTGTTTCTCCGTGTAATGACCCGCTGTCCATGCTCACTTCCCACGTCTGTGTCCTGTCCTCTGTCCATGTTCTTCCTGTCCTGAATTCCCATGACTGTCCTCCTGTCTGAATTCCATCCTCTCACTGTCTTCCTCGTCTGAATTCCCTGTCCTCTGTCCATGCTGTCTTCCTCAGTCTGAATTCCCATCCTCTGTCCATGCTGTCTTCCTCAGTCTGAATTCCCATCCTCTGTCCATGCTGTCTTCCTCAGTCTGAATTCCCATCCTCTATCCATGCTGTCTTCCTCAGTCTGAATTCCCACCCTCTGTCCATGCTGTCTACCTCAGTCTGAATTCCCATCTGTCATGCTTACTTCCTCAGTCTGAATTCCCATCCTCTGTCCATGCTGTCTTCCTCAGCTGAATCCCCATTTGTCCATCTTCCTCAGTCTGAATTCCCATCCTCTGTCCATTGTCTTCCTCGGTCTA
>JADBJO010001893.1:255000-257500 GCA_016801955.1 Conus betulinus | reverse complement strand
TGATACACTACCATGAAGCCCTTTGCAGGTTATGTCACACACTCTTGTCAAAACACACAGATGTACGAATCAAAAACCCACTGAAAACACACTGACGCTAAAGAGGCAGACCGATCATTATTAATTAACAGTCAACCTCGACAAAGACTTCATGTGATGGCGCCGAGAGAGGCTGATGGCCTCCCCACCCTCTCTCTCTCTCTCTCTCTCTCTCTCTCTCTCTCTCTCTCTCTCGCAGCAGCCCATTGTCATACTATTCTCTGCTACATATGTCACACAGACACCGATCATCATCATTCTGTGCGAGCTGTTCACGGTTCGTTTGTGTTCGATACGGGAAGTGACAGAATACTTTCTGCGGAAGAGAGAGAGAGAGAGAGAGAGAGAGAGACAGAGACAGACAGACAGAGAGACAGAGAGAGAGAGAGAGGAGAGAGAGAGAGAGAGAGAGAGAGAGACAGAGAGAGAGAGAGAGAGACAGAGGAGAGAGAGAGAGTCAGAGAAGAGAGAGAGAGAGAGAGGAGAGAGAGAGAGAGAGAGAGAGAGAGGAGAGGAGAGAGAGAGAACGAGAACGAGTAACAGTTTCGTCGAGATCTCTGAACAGACATGAATCTGCTTACTTGAGGTGAATCCTGGTTTGGTGAAGTATTTTCAATGGAATCAGCACTGGCCTACTGAAATATTGGGGCGTGGCGGAGGGAGGGGGGGGGGGGGGGGCGCGGGGGAGGGGGGAGGAGTTCTGATTACTGGTGAATGGTGCCATTGCCAGTAATACACACAGACCAATATACACATAGAGCATCAGAGTCCATGCAGTTTGTTGGTCCGGGAATTTGCTGAATCAAAACGATGAAAAGAATCAAACAAAAATAGTGTACTGTACTAGGATTAAAAAAACAAAAAAAAGAAAACAACAACAACAAAAACGGTATAAAATAGCTACATTTCTGTTAAGCTGAAGGACAAAAAGAAAATGAAGAAAAAGAAAAAGGTACCATCAAAATGTGTTTCTCTCGTGATTCTCTTCCTCTATCTCCTTCATTCCATACACAAAAAAAGCATGCACGCGCGCGCGCACCTGTGTGTGTGTGTGTGTGTGTGTGTGTGTGTGTGTGTGTGTGTGTGTGTGTGTGTGTGTGTGAGAGAGAGAGAGAGAGAGAGAGAGAGAGAGGAGAGAGAGAGAGAGAGAGTTTGTGTGCGTGTGTCTGTGCGTGTGCCCGTGTGCGTCTATGTATAAATGTGTACGTGTGCGCGCGCGCACCTGTGTGTGTGTGTGTGTGTGTGTGTGTGTGTGTGTGTGTGTGTGTGTGGGAGTGTGGGGCGGGGGCGGGGGGGGGAGGGGGGGGGGGGGGGGGCGCGTGAGCAAGTGTTTGCGAGTGTTAAGGGAGGAGCAGATCAAGATAAGATCAGTGATTTATTGCTACTGGGACATTAAAAGAATATTTTTTATAACACATCGAAGCTGCGGAAAGCACGTGAACAATTATACTTCGAACGACAAAAAAAAAACAAACAACAAAAAAACAGAAATAAAGTGAAAGTTAACGATCTCTGGAGGGAGTGGGAAAGTGCAGAGAAAAGGAGTGGTGAAGGGAAAAGAGGAACAGCAAAGGAAGGTGGAACTGGAGAGAGCGCGGGGGGTGGGGGTGGGGGGGGGGGGGGGGGGGGGTTAAGGAAGAAGGATAAAGTGAAACTGAGATAGCAGTCTCATTTTTCAAGATGCACACATCACAAATACAGGCTTAGGCACACACGCGCGCGCACGCGCGCGCGCTCACCAACACACACACACACACACACACACACACACACACACACACACACACACCACACGCGCGCGCGCGCACACACACACACACACACGCGCTCACACGCACACACACCACACACACACACACACACACACACACACAGAGGAAAATGATGATTGTACAGACACAAAGAGACACAGAAGAGGAGGAAGGGGAGAAGGAGGAAGAGGAGGAGGGAGGAGGAGGAGGAGAGGAGAGAGAGAGAGAGAGAGAGAGAGAGAGAGAGAGAGAGAGAGAGGGGGGGGGGGGGGGTACGGAGCAGGCAGAAGACAATGAGAGAGACAGAGACGGGCAATCAACTACTTCAGCCGATTTACAACAGACTTGTGTGTGTGTGTGTGTGTGTGTGTGTGTGTGTGTGTGTGTGTGTGTGTGTGTGTGTGTGTGTGTGTGTGAAGAGAGAGAGAGAGAGAGAGGGAGGGAGAGGCCAGCAGTGTGTGTGTAAGAGAGTAATAGAGAGAGAGAGAGAGAGGAGGAGTGTGTGTGTGAGAGTGAGTGTGTGTGTGTGTGTGTGTGTGTGTGTGTGTGTGAAATGAGCACCCCTGACATCTAGAGCACATGGAAATAGAGCGGGGGGGTCCACTGGATAGAGTAGGTGACCTTGGGAGAGCACAGAAGACCTTCCACGATGGAGGTTTGAAAAAAAGAGAACTTCAAAGACTTTTAAAGTTCCCAGCTTAGAACGACAG
>JADBJO010001893.1:220000-245000 GCA_016801955.1 Conus betulinus | reverse complement strand
ACTTTTAATCGTTCACCCAAAGACCCAATCTGGCTGCCAGATCGAAGAAACGGGTCCTTCGTTTCCATGGTCTTGAATGTTACTTTCTTGCCAATAGGTCGAAGCGCGTTGTTTATTTTGCACATTTGTTTGTTCGTTCGTGTCTGGCGACGCTGTGATTACTGTTTTTTTGCTCTTTGTTTCAATTTCCGCCTCTGGTCACCCCATTGTGTGAAACCGACTTTGTGGAGCAGATGGTCATCCCCAAACAACAACGCCCATTGTCCGTTGAAATGCCCTAATGAATTCTTGGAGCCGCACACATCCCCCATCTGTCCAGTGAAATGCTGTGATGGATACTTGGAGAACTGAGGATCACCTCCAAGCATTGCCTATTACCAAGTGAAATGCTGTGATGCATACTTGGAGAACTGAGGGTCACCACCACCAAACATCCCCCATTTTCCCGGTGAAACGCTGTGATGGATACTCGGAGAGCCGAGGGTCACAGCCAAGCATCTCCTATTGCCCAGTGAAACGCTGTGACGGATACCTAGAGATCCGAGGGTCACTACCAAACATCCCCCTTTTGCTCAGTGAAATGCTGTAATGGATATCTAGAGAGCTGAGGGTCACAGCCAGTCACAGCACCCAGTGAAGCATCTCCTATCACCCAGTGAAACGCTCTGTCACCCAGTGGATACCCGAGAGCCGAGGGTCACAGCCAAGCATCTCCTATCACCCAGTGAAACGCTGTGATGGATACCTAGAGAGCTGAGGGTCACAGCCAAGCATGTCCTATCGCCCAGTGAAACGCTGTGATGGATACCCAGAGAGCCGAGGGTCACAGCCAAGCATCTCCTATCGCCCAGTGAAACGCTGTGATGGATACCCAGAGAGCCGAGGGTCATAGCCAAGCATGTCCTATCGCCCAGTGAAACGCTGTGATGGATACCCAGGAGAGCTGAGGGTCACAGCCAAGCATCTCCTATCGCCCAGTGAAACGCTGTGATGGATACCTAGAGAGCTGAGGGTCACAGCCAAGCATCTCCTATCGCCCAGTGAACCGCTGTGATGGATACCCAGAGAGCAGAGGGTCACAGCCAAGCATGTCCTATCACGCCCAGTGAAACGCTGTGATGGGTGCTCAGGCAGCTGATGGACACTATAAAGCTACCCCCCCACCGCCCACCATGAAATGCACTGATGGACACGCGTTGAGCAGTTTGGCACTGCCAAACGTTCCCCCACTGCCTATGAAATTACACGATGGATACCTGGAGAGCAAATGGGTGCCGCTAGGCATCTCTAACTGCCTAGTGGAATGCACTGGTGAACACTTGGAAAGCAAGTGAGCACTGTTAAATCCCCAACACTGCCTGATGAAATGTACTGGTGAACTCTTGGTGAGCGAACAGTACAGCCAAAACCCCTGTCGTTGCCTTCACTGCCTTGTGAAAGGCATTGATGAATACTTTGGAGAGCAGACGAGAACTGCTTAATAGCCATCACTGCCTAGTGACATGCGCTGATATATACTTGGAAGAGCCGATGGGCACCGCAAAACACTCGTCACTGCCAAAGTGACATGTGCTGATGGATACTTGGAGAGCCGATGGACAACGCCAGACGCTGTCACAGTCGAATGAAAATGCCGTCGTGACACTTGAAAAGCCGATGGGCAACGCCAAACGCTGTCACAGTCGACTGAAAATGCCGTCGTGACACTTGGAGAGCCGATGGGCAACGCCAAACGCTGTCACAGCCGAATGAAAATGCTGTCCCCCACTGCTTGGTGAAAAACCGTGGTGGATCCTTTAACAACAATCCAGTCAGACAAGACTATCTGGGGCAACATCAGTCACAAGGTCCAAGGTCACGAGCTGATGAATGGCCTAGGTGAAGGAAAAATGCATGAAAACGACTTTCATTTTTTCCTTAATGTCAATTAAATGCTTAACTCTCACAACAAGACGTTAAAGTCTGTCTGTCTGCATGTCTGCCTTAGCTGTCTCTCTCGATCTTCTAGTAAACAGAAACTGGCTGAAAGGTTTCCAACGTGACGTGTCGTGACGACACTTTAACATGGTATGCCTCCTCCCATGCCCCTCCATGCAGCCAAAATGTTTCGCCCTCGCCTCCTCCTCTTCTTCTCCCTCCGATTCCCACGCCACATTCTGATGTTAGCGTCTACGTTTGAACAGTCTCACTCATTGACACTGATCTCCTTTCTTGTGTTGGTGTTTTTTTCAGACTTCACGAAGCCGGCATCCCCGCGCACCACGAAAGGGGGGGAATTCAACAAGACAACACAAGACACCTACAGTCCCTGACTGGATCAAACCAGAGCCAGTCACAGCTTTAAAGCCATCGCCCCTCGCCGCTTGAAACCGGAAGTAACCAAGAGACGAGAGATCCTGACAGCACCATTCAAACCTGCCTTCATATACAAAATAATAACCGCGACTGCTTGTTTTTTTTCTTCTGTAAGTCAGAAGAATAACCACAACTGCTTTTTTTCCCTCAAGTCAGACGTAATTGCACTACATACAAAACGGAACGGAGCGTTGGTTCACAAAGGAAAAGTGATCATGTTGACGAAACCGCTAGCAAACATGCACATCGACTTAAAACAAAATTAACATGGAAGCGTGACAGTATTCATCGTGGCTGGAAGAACACACACACACACACACACACACACACACACACACACACACACACACACACACACACCGAAAAACAAACGAGAGAGTCTGCAAGAGACAGAAGCTCAATGACGGGTTGCTCGAATGTTTACTGGTGTAGGCTACACTTCAGAGCTGGAAGAGAATGTGCGCACTGCAGTCTACATTATGGAGGACTGAACATTCATTCATTCATTCAGGTCATACCCATCCGTTGGTGCCGAAACCTCACAGTACATACTGCACTGCAGGCGAACGTACACTTACGACTGCATTTTTGAAAATGAGTACAAGAGTGAAAACACGAACATACGCCAAAGCATCTGAAGCACAAACACACTGTCATGATGTTCGAGGAGGCTTCATAGCTGTAAGTCTGTGCATGAGACTATCATCCAACTACCGACAGCCGCTCTTTTCTGTGAAAACCAGCCTTACATCATCACAGTGGCGGTTTGTTGCACAGTGCTGTTCAGTCCTCATTACATCAACACAGCTACCTTTTAGGTGACCCTTTCCACACAAATGATACACATATACGAATCTGAAAAAAGTGATAGACACCACTGACGACACAGTACTTTGTGTCTTCTTGGAGGGGAATATTGTGTGATGAACAGCTTGGAGGACTGTCATAGCCTGTACTTAACGGATTTTGTGCCTCGAGAATGAGATACTACCGTGATGAGCGACTGTCATAGCCTGTACTTAACGGATTTTGTGCCGTCGAGAATGAGATACTACCGTGATGAGCGACTGTCATAGCCTGTACTTACGGATTTTGTGCCGTGAGAATGAGATACTACCGTGATGAGCGACTGTCATAGCCTGTACTTACGGATTTTGTGCCGTGAGAATGAGATACTACCGTGATGTGGACCACCCAGGACTACCTGTATGTGACCGCCGAGTGTCTGGTGGGCGCGCTCTCCGTGCTGGGCAACAGCTTGGTGCTGGTTGCCATCGCCAAGACCCGTTCCATGCGGACCATCACCAACTGCTTCATTGGCAGCCTGGCGGCAGCCGACGTCCTTGTAGGTCTCATCATATACCCCCTGTCGTCATCCTGCCTTACCGCGGGGTGGCCACCTTCCTTTTATGGGTGCGTGATGATGAACTCGGTGGTGGTGCTCATCACCAACATTTCCCTCCTCAGCCTGCTGGGTGTGGCTCTAGAGCGCTACATGGCCATCAGCGACCCCTTCCGTTACCACAGACTCATGTCGGTGAAGAGAGCCCTCATGCTGGTGGCTTTGATTTGGGTTGTGGCCTTCCTCGTCGGCCTCGCCCCTATCCTGGGCTGGAACTATGGGAGGGACCGCTTTGTAAAATGCTCCTTCACCGAAGTTATCACCATGGAATACATGGTCTATCTCGTCTTCTTTGGTGTCACTCTCCTGCCGCTCCTCCTCATGATGATCGTTTACTGCTACATCTTCCACATAGTCCGAAAGCAACAACGGGCAGTGTGCCCAAGTCAGTATCTGCAGCGTAGACAGCCAGCAGCAGGAGAAGAAACGACGAGAGGTGCGGGGGCCAAAGGCCTAGCCTACGTTATCATCCTGTTTGCTGTGTGCTGGATGCCCATCCACATCCTGAACTGCGTGACGTTGTTCGCTCCGGACCACAAAGTCTCGCTGCAGTGGCACCTGGTGGCCATTGTGCTCAGTCACGCCAACTCCGTCGTCAACCCTTTTCTATATGCCTTTGGCTACTCCCAGTTCAAAGTGGTCATCATAAACATGTTGCTGTGTGGCCGATGCAAACACTTATTCTCCCACGATGCCGCCGCTGATGTGGTGGACAGCAGGTACAGGACGATAGCAGCTCGAGGTATTATTCGGAGGAAAAGTACGGACGTTTGGTCTACGCTGGATGTCGCGAACATTGTTCGCAGTAATTCGCTACCGCTGGGAATCCTCTCCAACCCACGCGCATCGATAAGCAGTGATCCCGGGGTCCTCAACAGAGGTTTTTCCGACGAGGAAACGCACCCCCACGAACAGCAAGCTGAGCCGATTAGGCCGACCTTAGTGCACGGTCCAAGACATTCTATGAGGCAGAGCAAGAGCGTGGCGATATCAGACTTGAACAAAAACTGCCAGCACGACTCTTCGGAGATCGGTCTTTTCAAAGCCAATGCAGCAATGCACGTGGCCAGCGCGGGCGGTGGCCCCTTTCCAGTCGATTCCTAAAGGGGCGCACTGCTCAGCTGTGGGTGACGCGGTCATCGAATCCACGTCATCTCCGCAGCCAACGCACTAACCACCACAACCATCACCACCACCCACCAGCGGCAGCCTTCTTCAGCCACAGGGGGAGAAGCACAGACGTTAGGCCAGGCACCTCCACCAGGCTCATCCTCATCAACATCATCGTCCCGCCACCAAAACGGGGCAGGTGGTCCTCAGCTGGCTGACGGTGTAAGGGCGGAGAGAGCAGACAGTTCCTCCCCTTGTTTTGTGTCTATACGTTTGTAACGAGGGACTCTCTTGTTTCACTCCCGTTGACTGGAAAGAGGGGGAGAAGAGGGTCAGGGGGAATCGGGGAGGAGGGAGGGGGTGTGGAGATTAGGATTCAGAAGAAAAACATTCCGCAGTTCTTTGATCAGACAATTTGCGGTGCAGCTTTTTCATTTCTTCTTTCCATCGACATGGAGATATGTGTGTGTGTGTGTGTGTGTGTGTGTGTGTGTGTGTGTGTGTGTGTGTGTGTGTGTGTGTGTGGGGGGGGGGGGGGGGGGGGGGGGGGGGCTGGGGGGAGAGAAAGAAGGGCAAGGGAGAGAATCCTGGTGGTGTGCATGTCGTATTTGTCAAAATACGGACAGAATGTCTATGGACTTAAATAGAGAACAATGTTGATTTTATTCTGTGGTGGAGTATGCGAGAGAGTTGGCAATTTCTGGGGTCATGTCCCAAGAACATCAAGTCAAAGGGCATATTGTACCCGGAACCGAGACATCAACGTGGAAGCCTAAATCAACACGCGTTGACTCCAACTCGTAAGATCGGGAGAGCTTTCTTTCTTTCTTTCTTTTTTTGTATTGAAACACAAAACGATCTCTTAGTGAACATTAATTTACAATGTTAAAGTCAACATGAAATTGCTGTTTTGTGACATTTGTCAATGTCAATATGGCTGTTTTGTGACGTTTGTCATCATCTTCTCCCATTGCGGGAACAAGCACATCGTGAGCGACACAAACTCTCTCTCTCTCTCTCTCTCTCTCTCTCTCTCTCTCTCTCTCTCTCTCTCTCTCCAGTGCATTTTCCTCTTTTCCCTCTTCTTCCTGTTTATTTTTTTTAACGCTACTGTTAATTAACGCTCTTGAAAATCAGCATGCTTTCACCATCTTGTGATGTTTTCTGTATTCTTCCACTCTTCCACATGCCACCTCCAAGCCCACAGTTTCTATCCGCTTCTCCCAAACGGCTGGAAAGTCGTGTTTTCTTCACCCTTCCTCCCAGTCATTCTGTCCACACGGTATCACGCCCACCCACCCCCACCCCCCGCCCCCGCTCCCGCTCCTTCCCTTTATGGATTGAAGATCCGGGAATGAATGACGTTACGGGTCAGTTTTGTACATGCAATGCTTGTGATTTTTCTGTTTTCTGTGTTCTTGTTCTCGTCTTGCTCTTGTAAGCATGAACTGCAGCAACTATATAAGTTAGAGACACTCGCATCACAGCTGCATACAGTGGCTTTCCCCCAGGCTTGTGCCTTAATCCATCATCCGCTTGAAAATTCGATGTTCGATTTGTGACATATCACGCCATCGTATCGTCTAAGGCTTGTTTCAACGGTAAATGGGTGGTACTGGATACTGGGGCATACAAGGCCATCCTAGGCCGTTAAAATGAGAAGAAAAAAAAAAGAAAAGAAAAAAAATGATGAAAAACTGGCTTTCAACAATTGTCATGCCTGTTAACCCGGTTTTCAAAATAGTTCTAAACCGGAAAGTTCAAGTGAAGAAAGGGCGGGAGTGTGGGATGCTTCAGACTGACGACAATGTGCGCGATTTTTTCAATCAGTTTTTTTTTTTCCCCTCATGATACCTTAGTTTATCATAATACTCCCCCAAATCAAGCAAGACCACTTCCCCTTGCTTTTCACGCTCGACTCCACTCGTCACTACTGACGTTCCATATGAAAGCACGCAGCGGAAATCGCGCGAAGGGACAGACGGTCCTGATGATGATGATGACGACACTGGGTTTTTGACCCATCCGAACAGAGATCGCTTTTCAGCTAGCACAAGCAAGACAAACAGTTCTCTGCCATTTACGCGAAGAAAGAAATCCTCATAATGTTGAGCGAAACTGCGCCCTTGACAGAATCATGTCGGGGGAAAAAAAAAAAAAGTAAAAGAAGCTGTTTGCAGACTGCAGGCGACTCCGATCCAAAGCGGTTTTTGTTTTTTCTTTTTTTTTTTCTTTTTTTTTTTTTTTGGGGGGGGGGGGGGGGGGGGGGGGGGGGGGGGGGGGGGAGGGCTGGCTGGAAATCCGAACCGAGTCTGAAAAGTGGCCACCCCTAAAGCCGTGAAAACCGGGAAAAGATTTCCCAGGCCTGAGCTGAACAGGTTTTTTTTTTTTTGTTTTGTTTTTTTTTTTTTTGTGTTTTTTTTTAGCGAAGCCGGAAAGGCGATTTTCAGATGTGCTATACGCCGGCCAGATTTCCGCCTGAAACCCGATTTCTATGCTTGCTTCTTTTTTTTTCTGCGTTTTTAACTTCATCCCTCAGAACAAGACGATGAAATCTTTGTCTAAAATCCTTTTCCCCCTTTCTTTCTTTCTCTTTTTCTTTTCTTTTTTTTTTTTTTTTTTTTTTTTCCTAATTGTCAGCGTTGTTCCCGTTTTCAACGTTCTTCATTTCCTTCATCAGCAGCATAGAATCGCATTACAGCCCGCTAGAGTCAGCTGCATGGGAACAGCCGAGAACTGTGTTGACTTCAGGTTATTCCAAGCAGGAACACGCTAAGCTGCCCCTCTCGAATGACGCTGAACCATCAGCATCTCAATGAAGTGATCGCTTCCTCAAAGCCAATCAAAACATGCTTCCCTTAACATCGACGTACTGTCATGGATGCTGCCATCCTATAAGATGGGCCTTCGGGGAATGCGCGGACCCCCCGCAAAGGTCGAACGGATCACAGATCCATCCTTAATCCGGATCGGCACTAACAAACATTGAATAGGTTCGTCCTTGGAGGCCACAGTCTGTCTGTCGACCACGTTTGTTAAAATCGGTTCAGCATCGCCCCCCCCCCCCCCCCCCCACTCTCTCTCTCTCTCTCTCTCTCTCTCTCTCTCTCGTCGTAATTCTCCTGAGAGAGTACTGAACCTGCACACGTCCATGAAAACATCACTTTGGGGCGAAGGCACGACCTGCATGTTCTGAAAATCTCCCTGTTCATCTGTGGTCCGGAGAGATAGAGTGTCCCTATATTTTTTTTGCAATGGTTTTTTTTTTTTTTTTTTTTTTTTTTTTTTTTTTTAATCTGGCTCTTTGGGGGCAGGAAGAGGTTGGGGAGGTCTTTTTGGAAGTCGAGCATCTTCACTGAAGGCGGGAAGACTCAAAGACTGGACAAGGGGATTTGACTCTGTGTGTGTGTGTGTGTGTGTGTGTGTGTGTGTGTGTGTGTGTGTGCGCGCGCGTGCGTGCGTGCATGTGTGTCTGTGCGTGAGTGCACGCCGAGTATGCAGTATCAATACATTATTCCATATATTGTGCTGTGCAGTGATCATTTTGTTTTCCTCCCCCCCCCCCCCCCCCCCCCCCCCCCCCCCCCCCCCCCCGACAACTACTGACGCTTCTTTTTTTTTCATATTAAGTACTATCAGACACTTGTAGTTTGGCAATGTGATTCCGAGCGTTTAAAAGGATCTTTCAATATGAGTTTTTAAAAATCATATCCAAACAACAATGACAATAAACTGTTGATGAAGATGATAATGATGATGATGATAATAATCATAATAACAATGATAATATCAGCAATAGTAATAATAACAACAATAAACACATCTTGGACCTTTTTTTGGGGGGGAGAGATGATTGTCAGTACATACCTTCGGGGAAAAGAAGGAAAACAATATTCAATTTTTTTTTAACCTTAAATCATGGTGTTCATGGTAAAGACACAAATATTGTAATCGAAAAGTTTCCATGTTTGCTCTACGTGTCTGCTGCCTGCATATGTGCTCAGTGAATAAGTACCGCAAACAGTATTCATTCCCGAGTAACGCGCATACATCCTTTCACCAGGGCAACAAAAGTTACCTGCCTTGTTTACGGTTTGTGATTAACAAGTTTACACTTGGGATGAAACTGGATGCGCTTAAAACAAAATACTCCCAGCAAGTCAACTTCATCTGTACTAACTATATTTCCATTCAAATACATTCTCCAAGAATATCCCGATTTACACTTATTGCCAGGAAGTTACGGTAACAGTTCATACCTTCACGATAAACTGGCTTTTGTTTTGCACAACAAAAACTCAGATCCTCCATGATGTTTAAAAAAAAAAATCATATGCTCCAGCTTAGCTTTCTTTTTTTTCATATGTTTTCTTGTAATTCCATATTATATTTGTGAACGATTGTTTAAGGTAATTGTGAAACGCAGTTGATTTCTTTCTCCTTCCCATGTGCAATCCGATACTGTGAACACTCATAAAACTACATGGGCACTTAGGAGAGCGCTGCCCTCTGCCTGATGCTGTACGGATCCTGGACATGCCTTTGAGAAAGTTTCCTAAAGGCTGCACACAGGGTTCATACAGGAAATGCCACTCAAAATTCCAGGCTTTTTCCAGGCCAAGACCTGCATTTTCAAATACCACTTTCAAGACTTTGTTCATAATGCAATGTCTTACAGCGATGTTATCAACACAAACCCACAAGAGACGAAATATCACACGTTTGAGGGCAAGGAATAATTTCTTTTTGCATTATAAACGCTAAATGATGCTGAAAATTAAAGCAGCCATGTACAATATAAGCAACTGTGCTTGATTCTTCAAGTCCCAGGCTATTCCAAGCCATAGTGCGATTTTCCAGGGCCTGGAAAATGGACTTTAAATTTCCAGACTTTTTAAGACCTGTATGAACCCTGTGCACACCAAAAAGTAATGCGCCATGGCCTTGCCTAATAAGCAGTCGAGTATTTATAAACTGGCGCAGTTAGATTGTTTTGATAATTTTTACGGAGTCTGAAAGTTGGTTCTCGTCATTTTCTTCCACATGGCCATCAAGGTACAAGCCAGGTGGTTCCAAGCAGACAGATTGAAATCGAAGGAATGGGACTGTTTGGGCGCTTCAAGCCGGCGCAAGGATAGGGTCACGGGTGAGTGCAAAGGCCTGAAATGTGACGTCAGCTAAGGGGAAGCTCGTGTATTTGAAGTTCGTTTGTGATTTCATCAGTGAAAAATTCTTTTCTTTTTTTTTCTCGTCAAATGTCGGTCTAACATTAAACGCTGGCTCAAATTTATGGTAGGCCTCAAAACGCTTACATGGATTGTATTGTGTTTTAATGCAAAATCCAAACTGTGGCGTGTGGAAACAAAATCATGTGTCGCAAGGGACATAATAGAAGATATGGACTGAAAGAGTTACTTCCCAAGTACTTTTCTTTCAACAGGACTTGGAAAATCTGAATGTCAAAGTCAACATCACCTGAACGTTGCAATACTCCGTGAAAGTAGACTATGTTATGGATACTGGTCAATTCATAACAGCGATAAAAAATAATAATTTCTTTACACTGAATATCAAGGTTTACATCACACGAAAGTTGAAATATTCCGTGAAAGTATACTATTTGATAGACACTGACAATTTATAACAGCGATTTGGAAAAAAAAGGAAGAAAAAAAAAAAAAAAATTCTTCAGAGATCTCAATTCATAAGTGTAACTTCACACTGTTTCCATTGAATGTGAAGACCTCCACACACACACACACACACACACACACACACACACAGCACTTTCTTTCTCTGTTCGTAGACTAGAACTCGAATGTACTCCACTGGTGAGCTTTCTTTTTTCAGTGTTATGTGACCGAATGGAGAGGAAAGGGGACTACAACAGGAAGAAGCCTGGTAGACATGTGACGAGATTTGGTTGTACGTATGGGCAAGCACGCATGTTATGGAAGCGTTTGTTTTGTGTATACATGTGTATGCAAGCATGTGTGCTCACTTGTGTAGACATACACGTGTACGTGCTATGTGTGTGTGTGTATGAGTATGTCCGCTTGTTAATTTTTCTTTTTAATAAAAGGTAGTAACTCTTTACGATGTGTTTGTCCAATAAACAGGAGAATAAGGTTGTCCAGAAAACAGAGAAGAAACTGTGGAATGGTGGAATTTGGAGAGACAGAGAGAGGTGGTGGGGGTGTGGTGTGGTGTGGAGACAGACGGAAAGAGGGAGGGGATATGAGAGAGGGAGAGAGTTGGAGTGAAAGCCGAAGATAAGGACGGTGGGGGTGATGCTAGAGAGCTAGAGGCTGGGTGGAAGAGTGAGAATGAGAGTTTTCATGATGATTATTCTCTATCGGATCTCAATAAGATAAAGTCTTTTTTTTTTTCCTGTCTTGGAACTGATTATTTGTTTCCACAGAAAATGTGCTGACATTTTATTATCATATTGCTCATGCCAGAACTAACAACCAAAGGTCAATCTGGTCATAAAATGGTTTCCATCGGCAGAATCGGGTCACCTGGGGGACACCTGGGGGACACCACCTGCGGAGACACTGTTCTTCTGCTATGTTAGTATTTTGAAGGTGTACAGCAACGCCTGTTCTGGTCCAAGCTATGTCGGTTACCTGCCCACAGCGCCACTAAACCTACTAATGACAATCTTTGTTTAGTGACAGAATCAGTAGCAAGTGATCGCCCTCTTTCTTCTAGCGGGACACTGCATTTCTTGCCTATCTAGTGACATGAACACTCCGATGACGGAGGTTTTGATTTGTGTCTGGTCTGCGTGTTAAAAGTTATTATCTGAAAACACTTTGCTGTCCGCGCGTTAAACAAAACTAATAAACTGTTGCAGACAGTTTTATTAGTTTCCATTCAGTGCCGAGTCTGTTGATGTCAGATGCGCGCGCGCGCGCGCGCGCGCGCGCGCGCGCGTGTGTGTGTGTGTGTGTGTGTGTGTGTGTGTGTGTGTGTGTGTGTGTGTGTGTGTGTGCTTATGTGCGTGTGTGTGTGGAGAGTGAGTGAGTGTGTGTGTGTGTGTGTGTGTGTGTGTGTGTGTGTGTGTGTGTGTGTGTGTGTGCACGTATGTGTGTGTGTGTGTGTACGTATGTGTATGTGCATGCATGTGCGCGCGCGTGTGAGTGTGTGCGCGTGTCTGTGCTTTGTGTGTGTGTGTGTGTGTGTGTGTGTGCGTGCATGTGTGTATGTGTGTGTGCATGTGTGTGTACGTGTGTGTATATGCGCAAAATTTACGTATAAGAATGCATGCTTGTATGAATGCATATGTGCATGTACATCGAATGTATTCATGCATGTAAATTTACATGCGCACGTACACTGAATGTAATCATGCTTGTAAACTTACGTGTGTCTGTCTGTCTGTAACTTGCATGCGTACACACACACACACACACACACACACACACACACACACACACACACACTCCAGCTTTCCCTATAGCCCTTCCTCCCCCCCCCCCCCCACACACACACACACACACACACACACACATCCACACTCCCAGCTTTCCTTATAGTCCTTCCCCCCCCCCCCCCCCCCCCCCCCCCCTCCAACACACACACACACACACACACACACACACACACACATTGAAGGAAAGGGAGGCATGCAACATACAATGCAAACAGACTGACAGACACACACACACACAACAGGTAAGGAGGGCATGAAGCCCAGAAGCCCAACAATGAACCACACACAACAATAATCAACCCTCTCAGCCGGACACATTCCTGATATCAAGTGAACCTACGCTCCCACCTGACCTTTCACATCAAAGACAGCCCGTCCCTTTTTTTGTCGCGTCTTTAAACCGCCCTAACCTTCAGCACGACGGTTTGCAGATCTGAGCTTCCACGTTCATAAAAAGCAAGGCTTCACTCACAAACCATCCCTACATGACCAAATCCGTGAGCTTTACTGCACTCGCTACCTCCGCCAAAGTTGCAATCAATAACGTAAAGAGAACCTGGTTCGTTCGCCTGACTCAGACCCGTTGTATGGATCTACTCCAAACATATACGAAGTTCCTACTGGGGCTACCTTCAAGTTTTGCGACAAATTCGGTAGCCTTTTGCCTGGTCAAACGTTGTTGTAATCTGGCTGAATGGTCCAAGGTCTTTCTTTTCTTTCTTTCTTTCTGCGTACGCAGGCTGATACTCCTGCGGACACTCCCTATGTAGACAGGCAAGATTTAATCCCATCTACTCAACAAAGGGAGTGGAGTTTTGTGTTATGACCGTTTTTTATCCCGACATTAAGGCAGCCAACTTCGGGGAAGGTGCATGCTATGTGTAACGTGTCATCCATACCAACGACCAAACTGGCCTTCTCTTCCGAAAGTTGATGATGGGATTTTACGTGTGTGCAAGATGTTATGCGTGCGTTCACACACGGAACCTCAGTTTATAGTCTCATTCAAAGGACTGTATGGGAAATGGAGTCAGAACCAATGTTAACTCCGAGGGAAAGAATCCCCCTGTACTGAAACGGCCCGGTGGAGATTCGAACCCGCAACCCCAGGATCACGAGTCCGGCGCTCTACCAACTGGGCTACTCTGGCCCCCAGGTCCAAGGTCTGCCATGTGATCTACATTAACGTTACAGACTGGCACTGAAATTTAACAGGATCGTCCCTGGACCGTTTCCATGCCTTAACAAAGTTTGGTTCAAACAGGTTGAACTGGTTGTGAGTAATCCTGCCGGATTTAAAGTTACAAACATATGGACACGGGTAAAAAGAAATAAAATAAAACTTTCTGCAGAATTTCCCACAAAAGATGAGCCTTGTGAAAACTACTATTACAAACTGATCGCAATGTGCTAAGTAACATTTTCATGAAGTATTGAAACATTCTAGTGATATATAGAATAATAACATTTTGTATTTTGCATATCCGGCTTTAAAAAAAAAAAAAACTGTGCATGGAAAATGGATCCTCCAGTTACACTCACTAGTACTTCCCATGGGGGGATGTGGGCAAAGTAGTTTTGTTTTCACTTGTGAACTGGCTTGAAGGACGGATCCAAAAATTGTTTCTCCATGGCAACGGTTTGTATTCCCCTAAATTTGTTCATTCTTGGCAAAGGTCTGTGTTCTCACAGGTGCTCTCCTGGCCGTTGATGCTACTGTTGTGTTTGATCAGACTGTGTTCTCACGGGTGCTCTCCTGGCCGTTGATGTTACTGTTGTGTTTGATCGGACTGTGTTCTCACAGGTGCTCTCCTGGCCGTTGATGCTACTGTTGTGTTTGATCGGACTGTGTTCTCACGGGTGCTCTCCTGGCCGTTGATGTTACTGTTGTGTTTGATCGGACTGTGTTCTCACAGGTGCTCTCCTGGCCGTTGATGTTACTGTTGTGTTTGATCGGACTGTGTTCTCACAGGTGCTCTCCTGGCCGTTGATGTTACTGTTGTGTTTGATCGGACTGTGTTCTCACAGGTGCTCTCCTGGCCGTTGATGTTACTGTTGTGTTTGATCGGACTGTGTTCTCACAGGTGCTCTCCTGGCCGTTGATGCTACTGTTGTGTTGATCGGACTGTGTTCTCACAGGTGCTCTCCTGGCTGTTATTGTTGTGTTTGATCAGACTGTGTTCTCACAGGTGCTCTCCTGGCTGTGATGCTACTACTCTGTGTTTTGATCAGACTGTGTTCTCACAGGTGCTCTCCTGGCCGTTGATGCTACTGTTGTATTAGATCCGAATTTACACAGACGGGAAGAAGGGGGCAGAGAAGACAGCGTGGAGTGTGGGAAAGTTACAGGATTTCATGAACTCCCCAACCACACTCCAATTCTATTCTAAAGATTAAAATCAGCTCCAAATGCCTTAAAAGCACATTCTAGAATTGAAAGTTTAAAAACGAAAAAAAAAACGCTTTCCAGAATCGAAAGTTTAAAAACGAAAAAAAAAAAAGTTTTATAATGACAGCCTGGTGGCAAAACGTGTCTTTCGGTTTTCACCGGATACTGCAGACGATGTGCTGGTCCAGAATCTCCCTCCCCTCCCTCTCTCGCTCCTACTTGCAACCAAAATATATAGAAAAATCAATAGAGACACACTAATCAAGCAAATATTAAAACCAATATGAAATCTCCACCAACTACGTAGTGTGGCCATATATGCATAAACATTCTGTTTCTATGGAAATTCTCCCCCTTTCTCTTCATACACGTGGCCAGCAAACCAACTACATCACGCATAAATAACACGTGTGAGACACAGGCGCATACTACCCGACTTTTCGACCGACCATTAACTGGCCTACGGCCCCGACACACTTTCTTCAGTCCCTAACACGCCTTGCCGTACACCGCAACATGTGTTGCACTGTCTGCAGGGCGCCTGATATCGCCTAGGATACCGGGCCAGTCGTACTCTCGCCTCAATCTTTTTGTGTGGCCTTTCTACCGAGATGGCCCGAGGCTGACGTCACATGATTTCCGGACATCACCGCCTTTCTGCGCTGCCTAGGAACGACAACCTGCTTCTTCGTTTTTTTTCCCGAACGCGAATGAGTAAAAGTTTGGTGCAATATGCCGTTCTCCAACTCAAAACCGACTGTACCCTTCTTGACATTTTTCTTCTGCCCTCTGTGAGCAAAACCAACCAGTTTTCTGAGCGAGTAGTCGCCCTTTTGTTCTGCTCGTAAGTGAGAGGGGTTAATCTCACCGGACACGCTCCACTGCATTCTGGAGTGTGTGACTGCCTGGGGCCACGCTCTCTCTCCCGTGATTTCTCTTTTCTCTGATTCATTCAAGAGAAGTCTACTGACTTAGGGTCGTGGTAATCACGTGCCCCTGGGATGTTCCCGATTACCACGTCATACGGCGGCTTTGGGGCGCCAACGCCTGTACAATCCCACCATAAAATGGTGTATCAATGAACAGCCTGGCTGTTTTAAAATCTGATACTGGTCAATCAATCTGCTTACACTTCAGCGTTTTACCTGTGAGTTGTCCCTTCTTAACCAGGGATTCCTTCACCATTACACCCGTGCACCCAGAATCTCTAATGAAGCTAACCACATTTTCCGCTACTCTGCTTTTGTGCACATCCATGTTAATGTTATCTTCTGAATCTGTGAACACACAACACAATCCAGATAAAATAACACTGTCATCTTTTCCGTCTTTTTTCTACCTGCTTCTCACTTGTCCAGACCCTCATTGCTGCAGCTTTCTGAGGTCTAAATCGGCAGTCTCTAGCCACATGGCCTGTCTTACTGCGCAAGAAACAGATACGTTTGTCTCCAGCCTTAACCACGTGGCTGTTGGTTTCACTTTTGTTTGCTCATGTGACGCCGTGGGCCTACGGGCGTGTACTACTGACTCATTATGTGAGTCATGTGCTGGCCTGCTATCCTAGTATGCCTCCGGGCTTTCCTCTTGAGCTAAGTCACGTCTCGCTTCACGGTAAGTCTCTGCTGCTTCAAGTACTTCAGCTTTTGTCACGACATTCCTTTCCTTGATGTGGATTGTGAGGCCCGGCCCACAGCCATCAAGTATCTGTTCCTTCATCACCAGTGTCTTGAGGCCTTCAAAATCACAGTCCACTCAACTAAGTTCTGCCCACTTGTTAAAATAGTGATCTAGTCTCACCCCAAACTGTGTGTACGTCTCACCCTGTTCGATTTTTGCCTTGCGAAACTTATGCCTAAAACCTTCTTCAGTTAATCATATGCCTTTAGTACTGCTTGTTTCACCTTGTCAAAATCCCTCTAATCATCAACTTTGGGTAAGGTGGAAACAGTGTGTAAGGCACGACCTGTCAACAAGGCAGACAGTTTTATTGCCCAGTCATCTTCGGGCCAGCCCTCGTGCTCGGCAAAGGATTCAAAACGACTAATATATGTATAGGCATTGACTGAATCAGTTTCT
Source organism: Conus betulinus (assembly GCA_016801955.1). Taxonomy (NCBI): domain Eukaryota; kingdom Metazoa; phylum Mollusca; class Gastropoda; order Neogastropoda; family Conidae; genus Conus; species Conus betulinus. Next base: position 228,230 of record JADBJO010001893.1, on the reverse strand, counting down.
TCTCTGAAAAGTGGGAGTTTAGGTCTAGGTGCGGAGCTTAGTCTGCCGCCTACTAAATCAGAACTGATGTCTATTTCACGACAATTTTCAGATTTTTTTCTTTCCAACTCAATTTGTTTGGCTAAAATCTCCGATTTCGCTTCTGCTCTTGCCCTGGTAGCCACACTCTCTGCATCTGTTCTAGCCCTCCCTGCATCTGCTCTCGCTTTGGCTGCTGCACTCTCTGGATCTGCCCTTGCCTTGGCAACTATACACTCTGCATCTGCTTTAGCCTTGACGCAGCAGTCTCTGCTTCTAAATTTCTTTTGACAGCTGCTAGCTGTTCCTTTTCAAACTTCCTTCTTTCAGCCCTTTCATCTCTGTCTTTTGCTGAGTCTCTATGAACTTTTGCAGTTCATCTCCTGTATATCCTACTTTCTCTCCGAAACTCATCAGTTTCTCAATGAGAGTAAAACTTTCTTCAGCCATTTTTTTTTCAATATGTTTTAGCACCACTAAAACGGTTACACTTATAAACCCCGGAAAAGTTAGAACACAGTTTATCTATTAAACGTTATGAGTACACCCACCAATGGCAGCGTCCTCTGATTATACAGATTTAAACATTTTGTATCTGAGCAACTAGTTGTCACATGATCAAAAAATGATTACATTTGAGATCTGGGTATGATCTGATCCTGCTGTCAGTCCCTCCTCTCTGTTGTTCACATTGAAAAGACACAACTTTCTACATCTTATACTTCAGAAATTATATTCAACATTTTCTGTCCCATGGAAAATTTCTTTCAAGATGTCCAAAAAAAATGTGACACCCCATTTTCTCCACATAGTTTGGGAGACTGGGTATCAGGGTATCTCCTTCGACACATTTTGTTCCCAGGACATGGTCCATCAGCTCACAGGTTTGGGAAACTGGGTATCGGGGTATCTCCTTCAATACATTTGTTTCCCAGGACATGGTCCCATCAGTTCACAGGTTTGGGAGACTGGGTATCGGGGTTTCTCCTCCTTCAATACATTTTGTTCCCAGGACATGGTCCATCAGCTCACAGGTTTGGGAGACTGGGTATCGGGGTATCTCCTTCAATACATTTTGTTCCCAGACATGGTCCATCAGCTCACAGGTTTGGGAGACTGGGTATCGGGGTATCTCCTTCAATACATTTTGTTCCCAGGACATGGTCCATCAGCTCACAGGTTTGGGAGACTGGGTATCAGGGTATCTCCTTCAATACATTTTGTTCCCAGGTCATGGTCCATCAGCTCACAGGTTTGGGAGACTGGGTATCAGGGTATCTCCTTCAATACATTTTGTTCCCAGGACATGGTCCATCAACTCACAAGTCGTAAACTGGTCAGCGCGGAACAGTGAACCTTTCCTTTTTTTTTCCATGACCAACGCGGATGATAAAGGTGAGGTCACAGGGTTTCAATTTGATCTGCGACTACGTGACGTGACACGGATGTAAGCTGCATGTCCTTTCAGACAATGTGACAGGGATGTAAGCTGCATGTCCTTTCAGACTATGTGACAGGGATGTAAGCTGCACGTCCTTTCAGACTACGTGACAGGGATGTAAGCTGTACTCCCTTTCAGACTACATGACAGGGATGTAAGCTGTACTCCCTTTCAGACTAAATGACAGGGATGTAAGCTGTACTCCCTTTCAGACTACATGACAGGGATGTAAGCTGTACTCCCTTTCAGACTACATGACAGGGATGTAAGCTGTACTCCCTTTCAGACTACATGACAGGGATGCAAGCTGCACAGGGATGTCATCTACACACTTCCTTTCAGACTATGTGACACGGATGTCGTCTATACACTTCCTTCAGACTATGTGACAGGGATGTAAGCTGCACGTCCTTTCTGACTACATGACAGGAACGTCATCTAAACACTTCCTTTCTGACTATGTGACAGGGATATAAGCTGCTGTTCCTTTCAGACTACGTCACAGGGATTAAGCTACACACTCCCTTTCAGACAACATGACAGGGATATAATGTACGCACTTCCTTTCAGACTACATGACAGGGATGTAATCTACACACTTCCTTTCAGACTACGTGACAGGGATGTCATCTAAACACTTCCTTTCAGAGTATGTGACAGGGATGAAATGTACACACTTCCTTTCAGACTATGTGACAGGGATGTCATCTACACATTTCCTTTCAGACTATGTAACACGGATGTCATCTACACACTTCCTTTCAGACTACGTGACAGGGATGTCATCTACACACTTCCTTTCAGACTATGTGACAGGGATGTCATCTACACACTTCCTTTCAGACTATGTGACAGGGATGAAATGTACACACTTCCTTTCAGACTATGTGACAGGGATGTCATCTACACACTTCCTTTCAGACTACGTGACAGGGATGTCATCTACACACTTCCTTTCAGACTACGTGACAGGGATGTCATCTACACACTTCCTTTCAGACTACGTAACACGGATGTCATCTACACACTTCCTTTCAGACTACGTGACAGGGATGTCATCTACACACTTCCTTTCAGACTACGTGACACGGATGTCATCTACACACTTCCTTTCAGACTATGTGACACAGATGTCATCTACACACTTCCTTTCAGACTACGTGACAGGGATGTCATCTACACACTTCCTTTCAGACTATGTGACAGGGATGTCATCTACACACTTCCTTTCAGACTATGTAACACGGATGTCATCTACACACTTCCTTTCAGACTATGTGACAGGGATGTCATCTACACACACTTCCTTTCAGTTAATATTTCTGATGTCGAGCAAGATCGGGAGACATGTGCAGCGCTGGTCAAGAAATATGGCCGACACTCTTGAAAGACGTTTCTAATAAGTGGATGAAGCTCCAACGTGTGTTCCAGTCTTCCCATTAGAACCATAGCACAGTTCACAACTCCAAGTAGGATGCTCACAATCAACACACAAAAAAAACATAAAAATTGTATATAAAACATAAAAATTGTATATCTCGGATGGGACTTGACCCCCACCCTATCCCCTCCCCTTTCTCCCTTGCCACAACCCCCTTCTTCCTTCCCCCACCCCTCTTCCCATCTTCCAGCCAATATCAGGTACCCTCATCCTATCTGGTGCTGGCCACAACCAGAAGACTGTAACACAGGGGCAGTGAATGGGAAAGAAAAGTGGACGGCGGTCAGGAGGGTTGTCTATAGCTTGTGCTACATTTCCCTTAAAGATAAAAAGACTTCCGGCAGGTCCACCCGAACCAAAGAATTCCCATCCTTTTCTTGACTGATCTCCCTTTCGTCACACACACACACACACTTCAGCCCAGGCTTGTTCCAGATGTTCATCCTCATCTCACTGTAACTTCACGCACGACATTTAGTTCCTTTGATGCATCCCTTCGAGGCTTCCCCATTTTTTGTGGTTCTTGTCAAGTTTTGTTTGATTCCAATCATAAAAGCAAAAATTAGGAGATACTGTAATTAGTTAGGCAGTGTTTCCATGGAAACATGTAGGGCTTTATAATTTGTTGCTTTACTTAATTGATCCATAACAAATAATAAATTCTGACTTTGATCTGTTTGCCAAGATATATCAATACGGCTAATCTTTGGTCTGTACTTTGTAAGATTTTTTACTTATATCTGTCCAAGATATATTAGTATGTGGCCAATCTTTTTTCTGTAAATAGTCAGATTTTTTTTATTCAAAACTGTTCCTTTGTTGAGCAAAAACCTGCATTTTCTTCATCTCCATAAAACATAAATTAATGTTTGTTGCAATAATTGCATGCATATCTTTTACCAATAAATAAAGTGATAATTAATCATGATCACAATTTTTCAGAAGGTATCATTTTCGTAATACTAAAAATATTGCTTACAGTTTCAATCACAGGTTTACAGCCCTCCCTATTCAGTGACATCTGCAAGCAAGGCAAGGAATGACTGGAAGGGTGTTCTCAATGTTCATCATTCTGCCAAGTTTTTGGTTATATGAGCCCTTGTTGTATTCACCAAGGTGATGCCAACATCAGAGTTTACAATGCACACACATGAACACGCAGGCCCTCAGATGCATACGCAGACATTGAGACACACAAGCATGAACAACTGAAGCAGGCTGATTACACAGACTCACTTTTTTACAAACGTGAGTTAAAAGTGTGCGTGTCTGTGTGCATGCGAGTGTGTGCGAGTGTGAGTATGTGTGTGTGTGTGTGTGTGTGTGTGTGTGTGTGTGTGTGTGTGTGTGTGTGTGTGTGCGCGCCCCGCGCGTGCAAGCACGCGCATGCGTGCATTAGTATGGTATGGTGCCATTTCATATGCCACAGCATAGTATCAGGTAATGACGCGATCTTGCTTTGCTTATTGCAGGGTACTACAATATGCTGTCACAATTGTCGCACAGTAACATTCTATTTTGAAAAAAGTCTTGACAACAATGAATAACATGAAAGAAAAAAAAAAGAACTGCCAACATACACACATTTTCCTTTAAATGCGAGACAAAAGACAACAACCCATCCAAGCACAAGTACACGACAACAATGCAAACACTCCACACCACACACACACAAAAACACACTACCGCAATGCCCACTTCTTTGGAGTTGAAGCAGGCGTGGGTCCACTGGTCAGCATGGTAACGCCTCTGGAAACTTGGTGAGCGGCCCCGCCCACGTATGGCCACATCGTTGGTGTGGAAGGAGGCATCAATGACCAGCTTGCCATCATACACCAGGTAAGAATCGTTGATGGCTGTGACAGAGAGTGGGTACTCATTAAAATCCAAAAGTCTAGTCACATGCTCTGCATCTTAATCATCTGCTTTTTTAAAAAAATATATAGAAATTCAATCACTGTAATTTCTGTTTTTATTACAGTCTAATATAATGTCTCCACAAACTAAAAAAAAAAAAAAAAAAAAGGCAAAATTTCAGCTACTACAAATGGATGATGAATTTGTCCCCAAGCGCTTCATTACACAGCTGAAAATTTGATGAAACCAGAACTGGTTCATCTAATGTTAAAAAACTTCAGTGCCCTCAGTTTTGAGTTTAAAATTCTTTCAGTTTCTCTTTAGGCAACTTATCAAACTAGTTTCATTTTCATTAATTCTATTTGACACAGAGGCAGAGTTTATGGTGGTGAGAACTATGACAACAGACAGACAGATGAGGTTGATTACTGGTGAGAGTTATAACAATAGATGGAGAGTTGAAGTTGATTACTGGTGAAAGTTACTGCAACAGATGGAGAGATGAAGTTGATAACTGAAGAGAGTTATGACAACAGACAGAGAGATGGAGTTCATAACTGGTGAGAGTTACAACAGACAGGCAGAGAGATGGAGTGTATAACTGGTGAGAGTTGTGACAACAGATGGAGAGTTGGACTGTATAACTGGAGAGAGTTATGACAACAGACAGAGAGATGGAGTGTATAACTGATAAGTTATGACAACAGATGGAGATTGGAGCTGATAATTGGAGAATTATGGCATCAGACAGACAGTTGGAGTTGATAATTGGAGAATTATGACATCAGATAGAGAGCTGGAGTTGAAAACCGGTGAGTCATAACAACAGATGGAAAGATGGCATCAGTAACTAGTAAGAGTTATGACAACAGACGAAGATATGGCATTGACAACACATGAGAGATGGCATTCATAACCAGCGAGAGCTAGGACAACCAACAAGGAGACAGCCTTGATAAGTGGTGAGAGTTACTGCAATAGATAGAGAGACGGATTGGATATAACCAGTGAGAATTAGCACATACACCCTGAGATGGAGCTGACAGCTTGTAAAAAATTATGATAGACTGGGAGATGGAACGGACAACAGGTGAGATTATGACAGCATGTTCTGCGATGGAAATGTGGACTGGTAAGATTAGATTCATGGCAACACATTCTAAGATGGAACTGACGTCTGGTGAAAATCATGACATCCTCTGAGTTGGAACTGACAGCTATTCAGGATCCTGAAAACGGACTTTGCAGGAGACTAAAATGTTTTCCCTTATCTGTTAACGTAATAATGATAACCATCTTTCTTTTCATCAGGTGTGTTTCACTGAAGATTGGTAAGAGTATTTGTTTTCTCTCTACGCACATAACACAATGCTAAGGGACAGTATTTGTTTGCTCAAATAATTAACATTATGATAAAGAACACATTCTGTCAACTTGCACCTATTATTTCTTTCTTTTTTGTGAAAAAAGAAACATTTTTTACAAGAAAGGAAAAAAAAGCTCAGATATTTGAAAAGTTACACACCTTTGAACGCGCTCATGTCTGCAGCCTTCTTGAAGAATGAAAAGAAAGCCTGTTGACAAATTCGTTACAGATGTTGGTCAATCAATCAAAAGTTACTGAAATGCTCTCTAAAAAAAAAAAAAAAAACATAAATAACAATAATACAATATCTTTTTTTTTTTTAAGTAATGTATTAAAAATCCCAACAGAGAAAGAGAAACCACAACACCGAGAGTGCTGGTGTGAGCGCAGTCGAGAGAGAAGAGGACTGACTGACTGATTGATTGATTGATCTTTAAATACACAAGGATGAAGATTTTAGGCAAAAGTCTAGTCTTACAATCTGTCCTTATCATGGAGGCAGAGAAAGAGAGAGAGAGAGAGAGAGAGAGCGAGAGAGAGAGAGAGAAAGCACTGTGACTGCCCGTAACCCAATTTACCCTACTGTACTGTGCGCTCTTACCCAGTGCGGGTACAGTTTGACTTGAAAAACAAAAATACATGCCAATCAAGAGTTATCCTCCCTAGCTTCAGGGACAGAGAGGAAAGTCGTTTAACATAAATAAGAAAAAAAAAACAAAAAGAACAGAAAACTTAATTGCTTCCACCATGCCTAATGGAGAAAGGCAACCTTTCTCTTGGATGTCTCTTTCCCTCTGTGTGCTGCATTACACACCACTTCAATAAACCATAGAGTGTGCCTCCTCTTACAATGATCTTCCACAAAATTAACATGACTGCCCTCCAGCTAATTCCCGTAAGGCCTGCTCCTCCCCCCGCCCCTGTTCAGCCCTGTCCCCTGCCCCCTCCCACTTGCTCCTCTCTTTTCTCTTCTGTCAGTACCCTGGGATCAGTATGACTACCCATTAATCTGTTCCCATCCTTCATGGCTCCCACTTCCATATCCCTACTCTAACAGTATTATAGTTTATTTTGCTCTTTGTGAGGGTGAGTAAGTACCTCTCATCTCTCTCTTCTCTCTCTTCCTCTTTATCCCTTCCTCCCTCTCTCTCTCTCTCTCCCTCTCTCCTTTTTTCTCACTCTCCTTCCTCTCACTCTCCAATCCACCATCCATCGCATACCTGGCACTCCAGTCGCAGTGGGTCAGAGGAGGAGGTGAAGGAGGCACAGGTGATCTCCTCCGGCACGTCCACCTGGTCGTTCCAGCGAGCCAGGTAGAATCCAGAATGCACCTGCACCCCAGCTTCCTGCAGTGCCGTCTTCATGGTCTCCGCCACATGAGTGTCCTCAAAGCAGTCATCCTGAAGACAATGACAATGCTCAACGATGACTGACATCAAGTGACAGTGACAGTTGTATGAACAATGTAAAAATGGACCGGTCTCATCCCCTCTACCCTGTCAGGCGGGATGAGAATTGTGGGTTGTGGAGATCTCTGTCTGGACAGGCATCCCTCATGGATGTTGTGGTCAAGGCGGGAGAGGGGGGGGGGGGGGGGGGGTTGATGGATCAAGCCGAGTCATACTTGCTTCAATAGCACCATACACTAGAGTCAACAACCTTGACAAGCATTTCAACAAAATTCAAAAATCTCAATCAACAGAATGACAAATCTAAATCCACACTAGGGGAAAGACATAACACACATGCACACACATCCATACTTGTACATGCATGCCAATCGCTTATAATACGACTGTGCTCAAAAACATGGCATCATGAACATACACAATAAAAATATGCAAATACACGCACTCACAGACCCACCATTGCCTCTCCATGCCTCATCCCCCCCAAGAAGTGCCAACAATAAAAATGATAAAATCTAATTTCTCATTTAGTTTCTTTCCTTTAACTCTTTTAGGACAAGTAAGAGGCTGGCTGATCTGTCTCCAAACAAACTAGCACAAGAGAAGTAACTCTCATTTCAAGAGGCAATAGCATTTGTGACATGTGAAGGATCCAATACTGAGCGTATCTATATGACAAAAGAAATATTAGTTAAATG
>JADBJO010001893.1:190000-212500 GCA_016801955.1 Conus betulinus | reverse complement strand
TCATTTCCTCAGTATATCTTTTTTTTTTTTTTTTTTTTTTTAAATCATCAAATATCATTACCTCTAGTCTGCAGTCTCAAAAACAGGGCTACCTCTACTCTCCAATTTCTGAGGGAAGAATCGTTCCATCCCCAAAATCTGTTGATCGGATGGTGGAGGAGGATGGTGTGCTAGGTTCGATGGGGATGAGAGGAGGGTTGGGGTAGGGGGAAGGATGGAGGGAAGAAGGCAAAAAATGAACTGCACCAAAAAAATGTTTTTAGGGTGGAAAAAAAATGACATCTGTCCGCATTTACCAGATGACAGGGTGTCGTTGCTTTTCTTTTTTAACTGTTTTGATGCTATGCTTAAAACATTTCTTCATTTCTATATTTTTCTCCTTGACAGAAAGTGCTGACTGTAAGAAGTCAGGCATGCTAGGTTTGAGGAGACGTGCACTGAAGTTTGACAATGACAGTTCTGATGGAAACGGCACTATGTCATCACATACATCGAGGAAAAAGTTTCATCATGTCAACCTAAGTCCCCTCTTCCACGTTTCACTGCACTGGCTTTCCATAAAGTTTCACCTTGATTCTAACCAAAAAATGGATCCCATCACATCTAGCATGTAAAATCAGGGGGGGCCCTGACCCATGGGAAAGTCATGAAACAGCAGGAGGGAAATGGCAAACAGAGCAACCGACACATACATACAAACACACAGCTAGCCTTGAATGAAAGATAAACTCACACACAGCCGTGTGCAAGGACACTCTGATAGATATGCTGCAAAGAGTGGTAAACAGAAATAGCACAATAAAGTCAGATACACTGGATGTATAACTGAAGGGGCTGAAATTTTCTTTGCACTTTTATCTAAATAACAGGTTATCCAATTTTTCAAGTAACGAAAATTTCAATTTAAAACTAAACATCCTATTGGGACCAGTCAGCCTATTTGTATTAGCTGAAATTTTGGCAAGCCCCTTTTAAAATGGACTCCACTGTCTAACACAACACAAAACAATACAATATACAGGCCGGGGAGGGCGGGGGGGGGGGGGTATCAATCTCAATCTCAGCACTCACCTCCTTAGAGCTGTAGACTGGGTAGAGAGGATAGTAGAGGCAGGTCTTGTTGCTGAGGCGCAGGACTTCCTGAAACAGCAACAGAATCAGGAACGGACCTTTCAAACCACCAGCAGGACCAGAACCATGGTCCTAGACTTTCTGGCATTGGCACAACATCGTTTTGGCCAAATTCAGCAATATTTTATCACCCCCTTTAAAAAAAAGATACCTCAAACCTTTTTTTTTTTTGGGGGGGGGGGGGGGGATTCTGACAATTCAAACTTTAAACAAAAAAAAAACAAAAAAAAACATATGTATGAATAATATACATATATATGTGACCTACAGAGAGGCTGAGACTATCATCCACAACCAATACCAAAATCAGTGGAAGAGAAGGCTGGGTGCAGACAGTGGTGCTGATCCAATCCATCAGGTCCAGAGATACTAGCAAACAATCCTCTTCAGACTGAGAACTGGCTACTGCCGACTGCTGAGCCACCTCAGCCGAATTAAGATTGCCCACACACAGACGAACGTCCATGTGGCACTGGACCTCAGACCCCAGAATACATCCTCTAACACTGTCCAGCCCATGATGTTCTACAGTGCCAAACCTCGCCAGAGGATGCAGGACGGCAGATGCAGCTTTGGGGCAGCGGTCAAAACCTTAAGAAGACTGTGGTTTCATTCTGGCAAAAGGATTGAAGATCTGATGCAATCCAGACAAACTGACCGCAGAAAAGAAAGAGGACAAAGATATTTTTCATTCCAAGCTCCAGTGACATGGAACAGACTCCATGACGCCCTCTGGCACTCTAACACCCTCACCTGCACTAAATCTGCCCTCTGGCACTCTAACACCCTCACCTGCAATAGATCTGGCCTTAACACTCATCTCTTCTCTTGGTCATAGGTCTGGTTGCGACATGTCCATCTAAACAGTGTGTACTTCTGCATGTTGGATTATGTAAGTGTGTCTTCATATGTATGCGTCTTACTAGAGAAATGTGTATATGTGTTTGTTTTTAAAATGTAAAGTTAGTCTTATGCATTTTGGTGTGTATATGTGTGAGATTGTGGAACTGTGTTAAACGGAACATTATGTGTAGTGTAGTGCATAGATGTATTAATATTTTTTGTAAAGCACCTACAGCAGTTTTCTGGACAGTGAAACAGGTATCCCTCATTATAACCATTATTACTATTATCATTATTATTATCATAATTATTATCTTTATCAATATTATATACTGATATCATCATTATTTTTACATAAACTATTATCCTTCCATTCTCTCACATTGTTCCTGTCCAAGTCAATGTGAAACAAAATCATGTCTGTTTATTTTCATGAAAGGTGCATTCACAGGTACTTTACCTATTCACGCATACACATTCTGCAAAGAAAACTTAAACCGCATCAACAGAAAAAAAAGGTTCTCCATGGAAACACTGTGTTTATTCCAGACAGCAACAACAAAAATCCTAAAACAAAGTCTTTATTGGAAGGTAAATATTGTACATACCGAGACAAAACTGTTCCAGACAAACAAGCATTTTAAGACAGGGGGCATACATTAGAAGATGAATCTAGTGTAGACTCAGATGAAAACAAACAACATTATCTCAAAGAGAGGGGAAAGAGGAAAAAAAAAAAAAAAAAACATTTCTAGAAAGAAAAACACAACAACAGTCTTCTAAAGAAAAGAGGTTTTCACTGAAAGGTAAAAACTACAACTGACTAAAAGGAAAAACATTTTCCATACAAACAAGTCATTTCTGGGGCGGGGTTCCTCATACGAAAGTTAATCTACTACCGACTAAGACCAAAAAAGAAAAAATTCACCAAAAAAAAAAAAAAAACATTTTTGAAGATAGGGAGGGTTCCCAACAGGTAAATCTCAAGAGTAAGACAAAAATGTCCCAGACAAAGAAAAAAAAATTAGTGCTTAAAAGAGAGAGCGGGCTTTTACCTGGAGGTCTTTACTGGGAAGAGCCAAGTTATCAAAAAAAATCCACACCCACCTTGAGGAAGTGCTTGGTGAGGTGGGAGAAGATGGGGTTGAGGGCCAGGTGGTGCAGATGTCCGTGGTCCTCCCGCCGTGGTGGTTGTAGTAGATGAAGTCCTCGATGTTGTAGTGCGACCGGATGTACTCGATGTCCTGAGTAGGGCAGAGCATGTCAAAAATTCCCTCACACACATCTCTGATAAGCATCATTAGATTTGAGGTCAACTGATCCGGGAGACATGGCGTTCACTCCAAGGGAGGTCAGTTGGTCACTTAAGGGTGGTTGGGGCATATGACATTTCAGCTCCCATTGAATTTTTAATTGCATTCTCGTTAGCGTAGGCGTGTCAGTATCAGGTCAAATGAAGGCATCCATGTGATCAGGTAAGTGCCAGAAAAAAATTAAAACTATATCATGTAATATGGTAATAAAATGTACATATAAACATATCTTGTTACAAAGAAAACAAGTTTTGCTTTAAAAGTAGTTCATGTATCTAAAAATCAAAGACACTAAGCTGCAGTACCCATAATCTTTAATCCTTTGACTCTGGACTTTGACAGTTAAGAAGTGTATGATTGCATTGGAACAGTTCAGCATTGTGCTACTGAGCCGTAAAGGAAGGAAGTATGTAGGTGGATATCAACTCAGCCAAACTGTTGTGTTTCTTTATTTTTTTTTCTAACAGCATGTGTTACACGCATACAAATGTCAGCTAAATATTTCTCTATGTGCATCACTTTCATCACATATTAAAAAGTCAGAGAAAGACAGACAGACAGACAGACAGACAGAGACTACAGGCATAGAGAGATTGACAAATATTCGTTTTTATCTTTTCTTAATTTTCCATCCGTCCGTCCCTCCATCCGTCCGTCCGTCCCTCTGTCCGTCCATCCCTCCGTCCGTCCATCCTCTCTCTTTCTCTCTCTCTCTCTCTCTCTCTCTCTCCATCCCAGCTGGTTCTACATATTTGTTGATGTTGTAATGTTGACTCCACACACCGCACAGTAAAAGGGGCACCTACCTCCTCCCTTCTGATGATGGCCACGCCCACAACCTGCCTCAGGCACTCTGCCACGTAGGCCTGGATCTCAGTGCCATCCTGCCACCAGTCAACAGAAGCCTCTGCTGTTCACCAACATTCTAGTTCCTAACTACGCATGCACAGTAGTATGTTGCACAGTGAAGACCTCTTCACAGCAACATGAGAAAAGAAAAGGTGGAGGTATATTTAACTCTTCCTCTGTCTGTGTGTGAGTGTGTTCAGACACTTAATCAAATTGGGTTATTACAGTTCACTGATCACAAGAAACAAGGGATATGCATGAAAATATGTCACATATACCAAAGAGTAGGTAAATATTTATCAGTTTTTTAATTTGTGAGGAAATCTGCAAAGTCTGACCACAGAAAACATTAATCTTTGCTGAAATAGTAAGAGCAGAAAACATTCCATGAGTGTGGCACTGAATAGACACTGGATACCATGGGAATGAAATGATAAGAGTTACAGGAAGGTGAACCTAAGGATAGATAAAGAGAAAAAAAAAATGTGTTGTGGAGGAAAGGGCTTTTTTTTTAAAGTCAGAAGTTCTACCTAGAATGTCTTTATCAGAATGATTCACTGTACAATAAAGGCTGTTCTCAACTGATCAAACTATCAGGTTGTTATCAATTCACTGCCGACTCACGAGGGATCCCAGGTTTGTTTCTTTACTGATTTCAAAGATCCATATCATGTTCACACAGATTGTCGAGGTATGAAGATCCACAGTCCATTGACAGCTCCAGGCAATCCTTTTTCAAGGGGCAGAGCTCATCCTCTTTACATAGCCCTGGCATTCAACTGAGACAAATTGGGGGAAGGGGCGTACAGAGCTTGGAGCTCTTTTGAACTGGCTATGACATTCATTTCAGCAACCTGCTTTTTCTAATTCCACATAATTATTTTCAGAGTTCTATGAAATTTGAACACCACAGCCATACTGAATGTAATGTTTACTTCTCAATCAGGCACAGAATATGACAGGAGAGCTTTTATAACATTACTTCCCTTTGTGCGAACCTTGAACAGTTCCAGGAGTTTGTCGAGTGATGCTTTTTATTCATGAACCTAGAATCATTGGACTATGTGTCACTAACAAAATCCTGGAGAGTGAACCAAATGTTGAGCAATTAAGATCAAGTAAGCAAGCACACACACTCTCACATGTGTGTCTGTCTGTCTGTGTGTGTCTGTGTGTGTATCTGTGTGTCTTTGTGTGTCTCTGTGTGTGTCTGTCTATCTGTGTGTCTGTTTTGTGTAAGAAAGAAGACTGAACACTCTTTTTTCAGGTAAACCTGCATAAAAGGGGGTGCAGATATGTGCCGAAAATCAGACAACTCAGCACTGCTGGGAACTAGCAGAGGCTGTGTGAGGGGAGGTCACTCACCCTGTCCCGGCGTGCCTGGTTGAACTGGGCCAGATCCTGCAGTATGTTCTCATGCAGCTGCACCGACTTCACCAAGCTCTCCACTGCCCCATAGTCACTGCTGCACTGGGCCGTCCGCACCACAAAGTTTCTGAAAGGTGAACCCAGCAAGCTGAGCTGTGATGAAGCAGCAAACTGATTAATTAATAACCCTCTTACAACCAAAGTGCCTGAACCTCACTGCCTTTGCTCTCCAACTTTCTGATTTACTTCATTTGCCAGTCCAGGGGTCAATCTACTTATCATTTTGTTTCTGGTTATTCTGGGAAAGATCAAGCTTTAAGAGGTGGTATTTTGAGCAGTTAGTGTTAGTTCTTATGCGTGCTGTTTGCACTGCCGCCAAGATAGTCTTAAAAGAAATGAGCATTTTGTTCACCTTGCATCAAGCATGACTGACAAGGAGGACTAATGAAACTGACAGAGACTGTGTATTAAACATGATTGTGGACGATTTAGTGGCTCATGTGCTGATAAACTGACAACGTTGACTTGGACACTGTGTAGACTAAAGGAATAGGAAATCAGTTCAAATTTAAGTGACAATCACTCAGGTGATCCAGACACAGTTTTGCAAGGGTTTCTTTGTTTTAATTTAAAACAAATTACAACAGTACCCCCATCTGCCTAGTGCTCTAGAAAATTAATTTGAAAATTAATGTTTTCAGTCAAAACTTACCTGTGGATAAAAAAAAAAGTTAAGAGAAGATTCTTCTGCAGTCTGGTACCAAATTCATACTGATGCAGAATTTTTTCAGCCAATGCTATTTCCTTTTTGATGCTATTTCTTCCTTCAAAGTATATAAGGACTTCGTTTGGTGCATATGTGTAAGTGTACATGCATGTGTGTATGTTTGTGTGCAAGTGTGGATGCATGGGAGCATTCATGCATGCATGCATGCACTTACGCTTGCATACATGAATGCACTCATGCTCATTTTGCATGCATACATGCATGCACATGCGTGTGTTTATGTGTGTGCTTATGTAAGTGTGTGTATGAGTGTGTGTGTGTGTGTGTGTTGGTGTATGCGTATGCCTATACATGTCTGTCTACAAATATGGTTATTTTACAAGCAAGAGAGAGAGATCAGCCAAAGACATAAAATCAAAGTAAAATAACAGAATATAACACAACCACACTCACACACACACCCCACAAGACGCACTGCGAAAGAAACACAAGGAAAAAGCACTCACTTCAGAAGACCAGTGCGATGGAAGACGTACAACTCCTGAGGCAGAGTGCTGGGGCATCGTGAGTCACACGCTGCAACAGTGCCAAATGCCAATCGTCTCTTTTCCTTCTTTATTCATGCTTAACGTTTTCCCCAAAGCTCTTTTTCCCCTTGAAAGAATAGATGTGCAAGTGTGTTACCCTACTACAGTGTACACATTTTTTTATGTGTGTGGGTCTCTGTGTGTGTTTGTGAGCGCATGCATGAATATTTCCGTATTTTTTCAGCATGCCTGAGCAAGTGCGCACAGATTCAATCTTGTGTGATTGCACGATTCGCGTGTGTGTTGTAGTGTATTTCGCTCTGTGTGCGTGTGTTTTTGCATGCGTGTATATGTGCTTGAGTACACGCGAGAACATGACTTAGTGTTGTACCTCGTGACAGACACATACAAAGAGACATGGAAGCAAGACATACACATATAAAAATGGATAGGCTGAAAAAGAAAAAAAAAAAAAAAAGAAACAAGCTGAGAAACATGACATAAGAGACCGATGCGTAAGACAAAAGACAAACAGGGAAAGAGACAGTGACTATGTATATGTGCAGAGCGTCAGCATCACCAGTCCACTTCAACAGATGCCAGAGAAACAGACTGACCAGTGAACGCAACGACAGACAGACAAGCACACAGACCCACCAGTAAACACAGTCACAGACAGACAAGCACAGAGACTGACCACAAAGCTCTGGATGAGAGGGAACTCCGGCACCAGGTGGGGCACGGTGACCACACAGAAGTCGTAGTCAGGGAAGAGAGAGAACGCCTTGGGCAGGAAATCCACAGACCTGAAACAGTGCAGCACCCCTCAACAATAAGCAAAAGTTCTTGCCTGGTCGACATTCATGACACCATTTGAAACCAGTCAGAAATAAGCTTGAATTCTGAGACCATGAGTTAACTTTTTCACACAGCACGCCGCGAGAATGATTGTGGTGCCCCCGACTTACACTTGGCGACGTGGAGCAAAAATACTCATGGCAAGCCATCTGTCACTCAGGACACGTCGCGAGAATGATAGCGCGACAGTCTTCTTAAAATATTTCCCGGAGAATTTTCAACCAGTGATGTCAGCATACTGATACAGTCCTTCCTACGTCATGCCGTACCAGTTAGCGAGCTACTAACAGCCGATTTCATTGGCTGATTTGAAGAGAAAGCAACCAACCTGTTGGTGTCTTCAAGCACTGAATCGGTGCTCCTTGTTTGAAGTATGTGATTTTCAATTAAATCAAACAACAACAAAATAATTATTTTGACTTTTAATGCATTTATCATTAAAAAGATGAAGGATAGCTCTATTTCACTGTACAAAAATAAAGTCATTGTCAGCGTAAGGCTTTTAAGGAAAATTAACTAGAAACGGTCAAAATCAGGTGTCCTGAGGGAATTTCAGCGCTGTGACAGCAGTGTTTACTGGGCACAAAGAGCAGAACGAGATTATGTGTTGATAGTGTTAAGACAATAGTAAAACAAACAAGCTTAGCTTCCAAGGTGGAAAACAACGTGAAAGGATGATGATACAACAGTATAAGAAAGGTTTGTACATGCTTTTCAGTCCAAATTTCACTAACTTTTTGCAACTTTCAAGACTGGTAAGACAATGAAATGTATAAAGACCTACATACATTAAAAACTGACATTATTTCTTGTTGTGAAACAAAAAATCAAGATAATGTGAGAATGTTGCTGTCATACTGAACATGAACAAACTCTTCCTTTCTGGCAATATGTTGTCCAGACCTACAGTTTCGGTCTTTTCATGATAAGCACAGACAAACTGCTCGCAACTCTCAAGTCACTTCAAAGCAAAAAAGAAAACCCTACTCAAGAAAATTAACCACCTTTTGTTTCTTGTAGAAAGTATTTATTACACACTGTATCACATCAATTTTGTGTGTGTGTACATGTGTGTACATCTGTGTCAATGTGTGGTGCAAACTTGTCTCTTCACAGTTCAACAGTGTAACTAAGATATTCAGAAAGTTTAATTCTACAAAGTTTAAGGAGCTGTTACATCAAGGTATTCAACTTTTTCATCACCTAGAATTTGAAAGTTCAGTGACCTTTTCTTTTAATCTCTTTTACTTACAAATAGAGCACAGGCAGACTTCTTGTAAACCATGCAAGAAGCATTTCCCCAATTTGTCAAATATTTTCTCAGTCACTGTCTCTGTACTTTTTTATTTTTCTACCTGCTTTTTCTCTACATACCTGTTCCCTGTGCATCAGTGTTTGTAAACGGTACCTGCTGACATCAAATGCGTTGATTTTTTCAAAAACCTTGGCCTGATTCTAGATTTAGAAAGATTTTCAAATGACCAGCCGCTGTGGCAAAGTGGTTAGCGTCGCGGACTCTCCTGGCTGGGAGGTCGTGGGTTCGAATCCCATCAGAGTCATGTGGATTTTTTTCCTGCCCCAACCGGCTCCTAGCCAGAGTTGAGTTTGCTGCGGACTCAGTTGGGAAGACTGGGACCACACAGTTGAGTTTCACCCACTTAATGGATGCGTTTCTGAGAGTGTTGCTCAAATTTCCTGACCAACACTGCAGGTGGTTGTATCTCTCGGGCCTGGTTGACGCCAGGATATATTATGAAAGCAAGTGTAGAGTACAGCCCTGTCATGCAGTCTCAGACCGAAATGGAAATCCGTAGCTTCATCTTCATCATCCTCATTCTCATCGATCAGCATAAAAAAAAATGTCTCAAATTCTGTGGCCCTTCATGCCCTGCTCTCATGGTGACCTCAATTTCGATGTCCTCCCCACATCTGTGGCCTTGGTTTGGTTCCGTCGGGTCACTGGTATCGGCAAGTCCATGGGGGCTGTCATTGGACGGACGTGGTGGCACCCTCCGGAGGGAGAGCTCTCTCACGCCAGCTCCGAGACTAAGCAATTACTGTCATCAGTAGGGGGCTTAGTAGGTGGTGTCCTGCACATGTTAGATCAGAACAGGCACCACTGAACACTACCGAAGTGACTCGGCAGCAGTGCAGTATCTCCTCTGGTGGGTTGCCTCTTCATTCTTCATGACTTGACATTGACTGCTCCCTGTGGACTGCTGGTTCTGGGGCTGCAGCGGGGCCGACCAGGCTGTGGCTGTGGGCGGGGTGTCAGAATGAGTGGCATGGGTGCACTGCCTCTGAGGTGGTGCAGAGGTTGGGACAGCAAAACCTTGACTTGAAATGCACCATTTGAAAGGCAAATATTTGACAAACCTTTGTCTGAAACCTGAAAAGGCACGTCAAAAAAAACATATAACAAACATCTCTGCATTGAGAGCTGACCTCATTTCGTATCGTTCGTCAATGCAGAAGAGCTGGATGCTGAAGGCGTTGGGGGCGCCATTGTACTTGGGCACAAAGCGCTTGGTCAGCGAGGGGGGCTCCATTGGTTTTGGTGTGGTTGTGCTGGGAGGGCGTGACTGGAAAAACACACAGTGGAAGACAGCATGCATAATTCATGAATGACATACATTATTCATTAAATTACCATCTCCTATTTGCCTATATTTCATTTCTGATATGATAAATCTTAAAGAAAGCATGCATGCGCATGCATGCACGCACACATGGACACATGCACTCATACACACATACACACACAAAATGTGCGCACACACACACACACACACACACACACACTCACACACACACACTTTGCCAAAGTTACAGCTTTGACACATCACGGGTTATCCGCGAAGCATGGTTGTTTGACAAATGTCACCTCTGTCCTAATTCACAGATTTTCAGCTAACATCTCTCAATCAACACCACAGTCTAAGAATTTATAACATAAACAAAATTTTGGAGAAAAAAAAAAAAAAAACATTCGTAAACATTTTTTTTTTCCCCAAAAAAAACCGCCCAACACTGCCTGATTCCAAGACAAGACCCAACTGACCAGCTCTTGCTCCGTGGCCTGGGCCTCCTGCACCCTGCAGGCTGGTGTCGGACACCAGGGAGTGGGAGCTGCTCCCCAGCTGGGCATCACTCAGCTTGGGCACCACCTTGGGTTCACCCATTGCTCCCTGTCAACCACCCCCAGTCCTCAGTCACAGCAAGCCACATCCTCAGAATAGATCTATATGCAGCAATTCCTTTCAGACCCAGCGATAACAAAGCTGTTCAATTAGGAAGATTTTTATTCTCAAATGATTCAGGAAAGCAGAAGGGCACCTAGGAGAACACAGACCTCTGCCAAGATCAAATGGATCCTAAATGCTTTCTTTGATCCGCAACCACATCATGAATCCACATGAATGTTCAACGCCCCATCTGCGCTGAAGTGAATGAAGATAAGTGATTGCTCGTTCATTTCGTTGTCCTGAGTGCTTTGTATCTTGCCTGAAGAAGACCTAAGAGGTCGAAACATGTTGTGTTTTGTCTTGTGATTTGTTTGTCTACATTTTCTTGATGGTTCCCTATAATTACATTTAAAATTTGTGTTAAAAGGGTGAATGAAAAGAAATCCTGTATCAGTGCACTGATCCAGATCCAAACCAAAAAACTGAGCTCATCCTCGGCCAACACATTCTGTCTTTCCATCAAATTTGGTTAAAATCTATTTCATAGTTTTTGCATAATCTTGCTCACAGGCAGACCCCACAAGCCAAGAGACATGGATGACAATAACAACCTTAAATGGAGGCAGCAATAAGGAAGTCAGAGAGGTACACACAAGTGCCATCATTATTGTAGTGTCATTACGGCTGTTATTACCATCCTTCTCTTCCTTAAAATTATCATCATCATCATCATCCTTGGCACCAACATCATTTAACCCCAGGAACTGACCTCTGTCGCTCTTGCTGCTGGAGGCCCGACTGCCAGACTGACCCGCGTCCTTATCAGTGGTGCCACCAACCTCAGTGGTGGATGACTCCTTGCTAGCGCCGTTCTCCTCCTTTGGCGCTGTCTCCTCTCTCCGCTGCCCTGGTTGGATCCTTTGGAAGTGACCGACGCCTTGTCCACATCCCCATCATCTGAAAGCACGGTCAAGTAGACTACAAAGTCTCTCCCTCAAGTGTACACAGAGAAATAGACCACTAAGTCTCTCCCTCAAGTGTATAGTGAAATAGACCACTAAGTCTCTCCCTCAAGTGTATAGTGAAATAGATCACTAAGTCTCTCCTTAAGTGTACAGTGAAATAGACCACCAAGTCTCTCCCTTAAGTGTATAGTGAAATAGACCACTAAGTCTCTCCCTCGAGTGTATAGTGAAATTGACCACTAAGTCTCTCCTTCAAGTGTACAGCGAAATAGACCACTAAGTCTCTCCCTCAAGTGTATAGTGAAATAGACCACTAAGTCTCTCCTTAAGTGTACAGTGAAATAGACCACTAAGTCTCTCCCTCAAGTGTACAGTGAAATAAATCACTAAGTCTCTCCCTCAAGTGTACAGTGAAGCAGACTACTAAGTCTCTCCTTCAAGTGTACAGAGAAATATACCACTAAGTCTCTCCTTCAAGTGTACAGTGAAAGAGACCACTAAGTCTCTCCTTCACGTGTACAGTGAAATAGACCACTAAGTCTCTCCTTCAAGCGTACAGTGAAATAGACCACTAAGTCTCTCCCTCAAGTGTACAGTGAAATAAACCACTAAGTCTCTCCTTCAAGTGTACAGAGAAATAGACCACTAAGTCTCTCCCTCAAGTGTACAGTGAAATAGACCACTAAGTCTCTCCCTCAAGTGCACAGTGAAATAAACCACTAATTAATCTCCCTCAACTGCACAGTGAAATAAACCACTAAGTCTCTCCCTCAACTGCACAGTGAAATAAACCACTAAGTCTCTCCCTCAACTGCACAGTGAAATAGACCACTAAGAATCTGCCTCAAGTGCAAGAAAAGTATTTTGTTCTGGCGCCGACTCGTTCCCTCGCCTGATGGGTTTGTGGTCATAACAGGCTAGTGGACAGGAAAGCTGTATGTACATTAACTGGTCACAGACTCTGACAGGAGAATGCATTCCTCACGTCACTGGTTCGCTCCATCTTGTTTACTCAATGCATGTTGACCATCCTCACACTTTTATCTGAGTGAAAAGTACAAAATTACGAGCAGAGTCATATTTGATGCTGAATCTAAAAGCAAGGATAAAATCTTACTTTTAGTGAAGAACAAAAACAACAACAAAATCATGTCATGAGGAGATGGTGAAGACTGGAGCACAAGGCTTTCACCCCCTCTCCTCACTGGCTGATCTCCTTGGCTGGGCAAGTGTCTTGCATAAGAAGATGGATACATTCAATGCTCCAAAACGCGAGAGTCTTTGTTCTTGTTCTCACTTACGGTAAGGTCATGTTGCTTGTAGCCCAGCTGACCGCAAAGAGCCAGGTCAGGACTGTCACCGAGTTGAAGTCAGCTCACAATTTAAAAAAAAATAAATAATAAAATAAAATCCCACTCACACAACCCTTTAAAAAATACACCTTGCGAAAAAAAAAAAAAAAACACTGGAAATAGTGTTATAAATGTTTCTTCTGTAAAATTCTAAGATCTGATGAAAAATGTTCTCTCTTTCAGAATGTCCAAGATCATATCAGGTGGGACATCTCAGACCTAGGTTTTCATGGAATCTGCTATAATATGCTAATGTCTCACATCATGCAAGTCCCAAAAGACCTAGGTGGTCTCACTTGTTCAGAGTCTAAATATGGAGCACACTTGAGCGGCAGACTCGTCATGTGTGACATAGGCTAAACAATCAGATTGTAAAAGAGAGGGAAGCGTGACTGAGAGATGACTCTTCTAGCAGAGCCAAGAACATTCAAGAGAAAGTTTCTACAGCTGGGATAGAATTCTTTGCTGGGAAGTAATTCTGATGATAGATAAAGAGAAGCAAATTTCTTTCAGCCCTCATGTGATAGGGCATGATTTCATGCCAAGTAAGAAATAGTCCTGTTTTTCCAGCAGATTATGATGACAAAACCAGGTCTTAATGCACACACACACACACACACACACACACACACACACACACACACACACACACACACACACACAAAGTATTTTCAATGTACTTCAGGTGGGGGTAATGAATCAATATCACATCCAGAAAACAAACATCAATTACAAAAAAACACATCACTGCCAGAGGGGTACCAAGCCTTCCTTACTGTTTACATCACATGGGGTGAGGTGAGGGGATGGACATAATGTGTGTGAGGAAGACAAACGTTGAGGGAAGGGGATGGGGAAATGGAGGGGGGGTCAGATTGGAATGGAAGGGAGCAAAAAACAGCCTGGGTTGGAGCGCTGTGTGGAGAAAGCAGAGCAGAAACAGGGCACTCAAGTGAATTGGTCAGGCTCCCACAAACTATTCACACCCACCTTTGGGAGGAGTAGGCGTGGGACAGGGGTGGGCTCTGGGGACGTAACGTCATCGGGGTGGGGCTTGCGCAGCCCGTAAGACGGGCCCAGCTCAAAGCACTCATTCAGCAAATCGAAGTTCACATCGTCACTGATGCTCATGAAGCCCACGGCTGTGCCATCCACCTGCAACAGAGGTGGCATCGGTTGGCAGCATACGAAAAGTCTGTCGGACACTGTGCAGAACAGGAGTGACACTGATACACATACAGGTTGTTTGGTAGGCTCTGGCTGCTCCACCCCATTAAATATGGTAAAATGGAACAGGCATTCCTGTATGGGACTTTTGAGAGGATGACATATCAAAGACAACATGACAAAAATCAGTCTGATGCATATGTTATCAACAGCACAAAAGACAGTGAGAGTGATGTCCTATTTGCCTAAGGGTCTTACGGACAAGTTGCCGCAGGGCTGAAGCCTGTCGGAGATCATGATGCTGTGAAAACACACACCCATGCATGCATGCACCCCCCTACACACACACACACACACACACACACACACACACACACTATCATGAACACACACACACACACACACACACACACACACACACACACACAAGCACACATGCTTACACACACACACACTTGCTAAACAATAGATCTTCAAATGCAAAATGAATAGTACATGTCTACTCATTCCTTTTTAACCAAAGAAGTGAAATACAGGTACATAGTCAAAGAATGCAGTATGAACACTGTGGCAGTTACTCCAACATTCATAGGAAAGTTCGACCTGTTATGTTTCTATTTCTGACCCCTTTTCAGAATCCCAGTCAGCCTTGAATATATTCATTTGTTTCTGATTTGTTTCCCAGGCACAGACATACTGTTGTAAAGTTATGAATACCTGCTGTGGCTTATTATGGCATCAAAGAAAGTGAACTTAGTACAACGCACATTATTGTACAGCACAGAAAACATTAGACTGACAGTATCTTGTATTTGTAATATTTTGTTGATTATGACTCTACATTTGTATGTGTTTGTGATGAGTGCATGTGTGTGTGTGAGTGAAAAGTGATATCATACATGTATGTTAGGCCTCTTATATCTTTTTTCAGTTGTATACTGTCATTATATTTTGCTGTTCTTGTTGTTCATCTTCTTGTATTATTTTAAGGACATCACTGTTTATTTTGGTTTATGAAAAATTTTTGTTTAATTTAGTAACGCACACAAACACACAAACATACACACACGAGTGCGCGCACATGCGTATGCTCATACAAACATGCGCTCAAACACACACACACACACACACACACACACACACACACACACACACACACACACATAGATACATACATCATCATCACAGAAGTCAACTGAAGGTGACCAATATATCTGTGTGTTGCTAACAAGGATTCATCTGAAAATATCTCACTCACTCACTCACTCACTCAAACACACACACGCACACACACACACACACACACACACACACACACACACACACACACACACACACACACACTCAAACACACACACACACACACATGCACTTGCGCACATACATACACACACACACACGCACGTACTCACACTCACACACACACACACACACACACACACACACACACACACACATGTACGTACATGCACACCATCAATGTCTAAAACATCATGCCAGAAAACCCTAGCTTGAAGACATCTACCAAAGGCTCACCTCTGCGATGAGGCACTGCATGTGATCGTTCTGAGCTTCAATCAGCTCTGCCAGGAAGTAGTCACCATACGTCGCCTTCAGCATGTCACTCTGACGATTGAAGATGGGCGTCAAGTCGTCATGGTCCTCCACTCTGACAGGCACAGTAAAAAAAAAATTCTTTTTAAACATCAAAAAGTTTGTCGCTTGACACAGATCACGTACAGCTGTAGGTTAATCACAAACACAGAACAAAAATCGCAATAATGACATTGTCTGCAAACTAGCCGGAGTGAAAGGGAAAGAAAGAAAACATAAAGAATGTTCAACTGAAGGCCTTATTGTTGAAGCCATCTCTGCCGAAGAGTATCCAGTTTACTGCTGTTTCACACATGATTGTGGGCCTTTGGTGCATGTTGCTGCGCTGCTCCTCCCTATGGCTCGTGCCAACCCTCGCTTCTGTACAGTGAGCAATCGCGCACTACTGAGTTTGATTTAATGCCTATCACACACAATTCTTTTTTTCTTTTTTCCTTTCTGCATATGCAGGCTGATCCTCTTGCGGACACTGCCTGTATAGACAGGCAGTGGAGTTTTGTGTGTATGACCGTTTTTTTATCATGCCATTAAGGCAGCCATACTCCATCTTCAGGGAAGGTGCATGCTATGTGTAACATGTCATCCATACCAACGGCCAAACTGGCCTTCTCTTCCAAGAGTTGTGATGGGATTTTACGTGTGTGCAAGATGTTGTGCGTGCGTTCACACACGGAACCTCGGTTTATAGTCTCATTCGAAGGACTGCATGGGGAATGGAGTCAGAACCATGTTAATACACAATTCTATACCAACATGTTAATTTACACAGCTTTTTGTCAAACTAAGTCTTTCAAGAGGATCATGTACCATTGCTTGAGAACCTTCTACAGTAACTTTGCACCTGTTTTTAATTCAGCACACTGTGCAAGTTGTGGGTGAAAGTTCCACATTTTCCCTCTTTTCCAAGCAGTTTTGTTTTGTATTATCTTGTAGGAGGAGGAGATAGCAAGGACGTAGCTAAGCCTTTTGACGCAAAGAAACTCAGCGAAACTTAGTCAGCAAAATTTCACTGAACAGCTGATAGTAGCGAAGTGTATGGAAAAGTTAGTGATAATGGCAATCCTGTTCAGCGTGGTGGCAACAAAGAGCAACAGACTGTCTCTCAGCAAGCACTGACTGACCTAGATTGCCATGAAAAGGGGAAGGTCATTCGCCTGTACATTCAGGGAAAAAACAGAACATGAAAGATACTATGTACTTTCAGGGTTGTGTTACTCATTATGCATTACACTACAAATGATAGTTTATGGTGAAGAGTGGTGTGAACAGAGCTCTGCTCACCTGGCTTTGCGGATATGAAGCACAGGAACGTGGTTGTGGCGATGGCAGACAAACATCACTGCTTTGTCCGGCCCTGTGGATGCCTCTGGCTTCTCCATGGGATCAAACACACTTGCAACCGAGGCATCTGAAAGTCACCACACAGAACATGCAAACGATGTTAACACTCTGGTTAAGGTTAAAAAGCTGTTAGAGCCAGCTCAGCTGATGGCACTTCAAGGGACAGACCTAAAATTGTCATAGGCAGAACCCAAGAAAATGCGTACACAATTTAAAAGATTAAACAATCTACTTTTCATCTCCTTATTCTCTTTTTTTCCACTCTTGTTTGCCAGCAACTGATCTGCCCTGTTCATCACAACAAAGATCACCTTTTTTAACAAATTTACAACACAAACATATCTATACTGATAGGGTACTTTGCTATAAAAGCAATCAATATCTATCCTTATAGGGTACTTAACTATAAAAGCTTATTGTTGCTAATAAAAGAAATAAAAAAGAAAAAAAAAGATTTTTAAAAATCTGCCAATTTTACCTGGAAAAACTCCCACAGGCACCACCAAGAATATGAAATGAAGATCGGGAACAGCGTTGAAGGCAGTGCGCACAATCTCTTTGGCACAGCCCTGAGCATAATCCTTGCGCGCCACAAAGTAGTGCATGAAGAGGGAGTTGAGGGCGTTGCACTGCCTGCTGTTGTAGTAGCTGTTCATCCATGACTCCCACTCGGACTGCTTGACGTCGGGCAGGTTGGGGTAGTCAAAGAAGGCAGCGTGCGCCATGACCTCCTCGCTCTCATTGCTCAAAGTCACGGCTAGCACAGCCTTTTCACTGCAGAAACGTTAAAACACAGCAGTGAATCATAAAAGGAAACATCAATTGTGCTAGATATAATCACCATCGTTGCCATGACTATGGGTCATCAGACAGCTGTGGGGGGACATTAGGCCGTCTGACTCACATAATATCTACATTCCATGAGTCCATCTTACATGACAGCCACAATACTGACACATTCACAACACTAGCAGCCATGGCACAGATTTAGCATCATGGATTGTTGTGTGTTGGGAGGCTGTGGGTTTAATTCCCATCAATGACATTCATTTGAGAGATTTTTTGGCCCAGACTGGCCCGTACTAAGAGTTGGGTTTACTATGGGAATAAATGGAAAGATTGGAAACACACAATCAAGATTCAACCACTAAATAGATGCATAACTGAGGGTGTTACTCAAAATTTTCTTACCAACACTGCAGGTATCTGTATCTCTTGGGCCTGGTTGACATGGGATACATCATGAAAGGAAGTACAGAATACAGCCCTACAATGGAACTCCTAGCATCACATTCACTGTCTTTATTCTGATCGATCAGCACACACAAAAGTTGCATGTTCTGTGGCCCTTCATGTCCCAGACTTATGGTGACCTTACTCTTGATTTATTTTCACACATTTGTGCCTTTGGTGAGCTCATGTTGAGGTCATCAGTGTCGGCAAGTTCCTGGAGACTGTCAATAAACAGACATGGTGACAACCTCCAGTAGGGAAAGTTCATTCACGCTGGCTCTGCAGCTAAGCAATTACTGTCTTCAGTGGTGGCTTGGCATATGTTTTTTTTGCATATGTTTGATCAGAATAAGGAACACTGACGTGACTCACCAACTGTGCAGTGTCTCCTTTTGTGGGTTTCCATCATCACCACTCAGTACTGACCATTGCTCCCTGTGGATTGCCAGTGCTGGCGCTAAGGCTGGACAAGCCAGGAAGTGGCTGTTAATTGAACGATAGAATGAGCAGCATGGAACTGACATCACTTAAGTGGCAGGGAAGATGTGACAAAAAAAAAGAAGAAAAAAAGAAGAAAAAAAATGTAAAAAAAATCCACATCGCTGACAGATCAAAACTGAATTCACATGCTCTTCAGAACACTGACTCGTCCCACTCATATGACATTCACAACAACTCACATATCAGACTTACATAATATCCACAACATTGACACGGCCAAACAGCTGCTCCGTCCAAGCTGCACCAGCTGGAGGATGTGAGGGGCATCCAGCGATTCTGTTCTCCTGGCATTGATCACCTCTGAGGTGCCTCCTTCGTTATTGAGGGTCGTCATCATTTTGACAGCTGCCAGGCACTACAGTAGGGAGGGTTTGTGGTTGCTGATCTAGGACTGGAACCAGAAGAGAAAAGAGTGTCATCAAGCATTCAGAGTTTCATACACGACACTGTAAAGACAAGGAAAAGACTTTGTTCTGTAAAAAAAAAAAAATGACTGACAGTGACTGAATATCTGATACAGGCAATTATGAATGGACACACCAATATGCACATATGTATATATGTGCATGTACACTCACCTATACCTACGCACAGACACTCACACTCACACACACACACACACACACACACACACAGGTTTGTTAGGCCTTTCCCATCTTGACACAATCCATTGTGGTTGGCTATGACTTGATGTGCAATTCCGTTTGGAAAAGTAATACTTATGATGTTTATAACATATACTGAAACATATATTGTGATTCCAGCAAGCTCATAGTTTGTGTGCACACACATGTGATTTTGTCTCCTTTTACACTTGAACAGAAAGACTGGAGAACAACTTACACATTTTTCACTTGCGCATGGTTACTCATTGACTTTAAGCCTCCACAAATTTATAAATATTTAGTGATCAATGCAAGAACTTCTCTCTCTCTCTCTCTCTCTCTCTCTCTCTCTCTCTCTCTCTCTCTCCACGAACACGACCACAGACCACAGAAGAACACACACTGAGTGTCAAGGTTAGCATGGCAGCTCTTGTTATGTAGACCCAAGATTCAGGGTTTACCTTTACACTGCAGGGGCAACAGGCTTATTTTGCGCATGCGTAAATGATATAAACAAAAGATGCTTAAAATAGCACGGCTTTCCAGAGAATTATACAACGTAAGGAAGAAAGGTTTTCACTGTATTGTAAACGAAAATATGATGAGGGAAATGAAATAGAAAACATGTGTCTTGTATGATAGTATCAATATCATGAGTTTTGAAAAATATACTTACATTACGTTCATAAGGAAGAATGTCCAAGAAGTATTAATGTATAATTAAGATAGAATTCTGCATATACATACTGTCAGGGAAGAATGTTTGGTTGCAGTCATGGTAAATTTTGTTCTAATTATATAAAATTGATTTATATTCTTGTTTGCGTACTCATGTGAACAGACTGTCGGCCTCACATTAAAATGACGAGTCACGAGTCTTTCTCTCTCTCTCTCTCTCTCTGACCAAGCCCCCCTTCATCATCTTCTTCATTGTTATCCCCCCAAATCATCCCCACCTACTGGCAGATGTGGACTGGTCTTGTTTTTTACATGGTTGCTCTGTGGCTGCTAGTATTGCTACTACTGCTGCCGCCGATTACTGAATCAGTATACTTAAAAACCACCAGACGTCATGCTTTGCATCACCCAGATTGTAATGACCCAGAACTGTTTAAAAAGTATATCTGACAGATACAAGCAAAAGCTGATTTGGACACCTATACATAAACCTTTGCCCATATATCACTGTATATCTGAGGAGAGGAAGACAGTGAAGAGAAAACATGAACTGACAACTTTGCAGAATGGACAGGGAAAATACTTGCAGAGACCCAAGCCCTGGCTCACAACCAACAGACCTGGAGGAATATCGTGAATTGTTCTTCAGCATAGTGAATTATTTATGGAAAACAAGAATGAGAAACACCAGGCAGATTTTAAAATACCACCAAACAGCATTCAATGTCCTTGAACTGACTGTTGTCATGCATGAGAATGCTTCTGTCTAATGTTTGGTTTCAGCTTTTCTTTAAAATTTCTAGTTTTAATACTAACAGTGACCTTTATCACACTGAAAAATCCATTCTCCTTTAACTCTGAGCCCATAAGGTGCTTTTTGTTTTTAACCATTACAAAGGGCTTTCTATTTGATACTTTTTTTTTAACCAAAGAAACGACTTTATAAGCTGCTTTCTATTTGGTACTTTTTTTAACCAAAAGAAACGACTTCATAAGTTCTTCAAAGGATGAAATTTATTGCTCTGTGAAGATGTGCGTATACGATGTGCGAGCGCACGCGCACAGCGCGCGTGTGTGTATGTGTGAGTGTGTGTGTGTGTGTGTGTATGTGTTTGTTCACAAACTGTGGTCTGTTGTTAGTGATATGGACTGCTCACCGTTAGCACTAAATTATGATTATCACAGTTACTAACCATTGTCAACAGGTTAGATTCATGGATAAAGACTTAAGGCTGACAAAAAATTGGCAATACTGTTTATCAGCAGGCTCCTATTTGTCTATGCTGAGTCTCATGGTTTTGGCACTTTTGACTTTGCCTGAAGGTCCATGGTAGCTCAGTACTTTACCTAACGAACACACTGATAGCCACAGGAGGCTGTAAGTCTGTCATCATCACTGCAACTACATGGCAGTGCAAAAGCCTTTCCTATCAGCTGCGACAGATTCAATACTAAACAAAGTAGGGATAGGACTCCTTTCTTCTCACCACCACCAATGACTGAAACAAGCCATCAGAAAAAAGTTGTATTAGCAGACAGCTTTGACTCATTCACATCAACGGTGGCATGTATCTTAACCGAAGACAAATACTGTTGTTAGCCAAGTAGATTGGTGTACATTTTTTCTTCCCCATTCTCACCTTAGTATGCCTCTTTTTCAACTTATTTATGGGCCCAGTTCCATGTCAGGGCATTCCAAATTGGCTAGTCCTTCAGGGTGGAAAGCAAAAAGTAGCAGCCAGCTGATAAAACCAATATAGAGTAGGCTGAATTTTTCCATTCTTACTGCCAGATCTTTTTATTTTCTGTCAGTTTTCTATATACACAACCCATTAAGTGACAGAGGAATCAAGACGCTGAATGTGACTGTCAACTGGATGAAGGGATGAAGGCATCGTTTAGGAATTCTATTTCACACTTTCTTTTTTTTTTTTTTTTTTTTTTTTTTTTTTTTTGTCCCAATCTCTGCGCCACCTCAGAGGCAGTGACCCACGCCGCTCATTCCGACAGGCCATCCACAGCCACAGCCCGGTCGGCCATGCCGCAGCCCCAGCAATTTCACACTATTTCACCTAGCTTTCATATTTGTACATTTCATATGTATAATTGATTAGTAGCTGCATGTGTTGCAAAACAGAACAGGGCCAGTCTTGCTTTGATGTGTTGTTGTTGTTGTTTTTTTTTTAAACTGTCAGACAAAGAGGGTGTAGCACTGGATAATTCCACAGCCATCAACGCAAGAT
>JADBJO010001893.1:182500-185000 GCA_016801955.1 Conus betulinus | reverse complement strand
CTCTCTCTCTCTCTCTCTCTCTCTCTCTCTCTCTCTCTCTCGTCTAATATTACATAATTTTGTGAACTACTACTACTACTACTACTACTTCTACTTCTACTACTACTTCTACTACTACTACTACTACTACTACTACTACTACTACTACTACTACTACTACACACACACCGCTTCACCACCACCACCACCACCACCACCACCACCATCACCATCACCACCCACCACTACTCCGTTCTTCTCATTCACAGTTATCACTGAAAATGATATTAATTGAATTGATTAATTAACTGATGAAACTAACGGGGCGAAACTTCGTCGACAGGTCGGTTCTGACCAGTCATCCACTCCGGGCAGCCGGAGTCGACCTAACTGACCGTGCGAAGCGGAACTCATTCCTCCCACATCGAGAGTATGGCGCTTGGCGACTTCACGCTGTGGCCCCAGGGCCACACTCACGATATTGCACTAAAGCACCGCTATAACCCATGTCAGCGTTCTAAGGCCTACCATAAGTTTTGAGCAAGCATTTAATGTTAAAATGATAATTGATTTTTTTTTTTTAAAGGTAAAAAAGAAAGAAAAAAGAGAAAAAAAAACTCCCCGTCAATTATTTCCCTTATTTTGTGGGATCTTCGCCGATGAAATCACAATCTTTCAAAAATACGTGACCTTCGCCTTAGTTGACGGCACATTTCAGGCCTTTGCACTCACCCGTGACCCTGTCTTTGCCCCAGCTTGAAGAGCCCAAAGTAAATTCCTTTCCTTTGATTTGAATCTGTCTGCTTGGGACTACCTGGCTTGTACCTTGATGGCCATAGGAAAGGAAATGAGTGGAGTCCACTTTTGGACACAATAAAACTTCTCAAAATTATCCAGTTGCGTCAGTCTGCAAATACTCGACTCCTTAAGCAAGACCTTGGCACATTAATTGTTGGTGTGCAGCCTGCCGAAACCGAGGAGAGTATAGTGAGCTTTCGCCGAGACTTTGACTGCCCTTTTCAAAGCAGCACGAACCTTCCTCCGTCTGGCATCCCTGAGAGTACTGCGCTGACCGAGACAAGGAACCGCTGCCACACGGTTCCAGAGACCCAAATACAGCCCATCTTCATGCGGGTTGTGACAGTCCCCTGCGAGCTGACATAGCAGGTGAGCGCCGAGGGAGAGGTGGCACATCTCTTTTGAGGGACGCTGATGTGAGAGGTCAGTGTCAGGCGGCCGCAGTCAACCTTCCAGCCGTATGGGTGACGGCGGGTCTAGTGTGTGTCGTCGGGGGACGGCTCCTGGAGATGTGGGGCGATCAGCGATGGAGCGCTGCCTGAACACGAGTATCCGTGGTCCGGAAAACTATTCTTTACAGGGTAGGGGGTTGGGAGGGGGGGGCGAAGCACCCCTCAAGGGGTTGGGCTGAAAAACTGCCCTCTCGACTGTAGTCAACGGCTTTTCTGTCAGTGCTGACAGAGACTCGTGCAGCGCTCCAGCGACCTCCGTCCTGCTCTCAATTTGAGACGGCCTCACGTGGCACAGCACCATACCATGAAGAAGGCCGACTGGTGACCCTAAAGACAGGCCTTTTTAGGGAGGGGAAGAGGGGGGGTGGGTAGAAAAGCGAAGAAATCCGACGATCGCAGTCAGCCGACCAACGCTGCAAAGTGAACTGCATCCACACGGAACCAGAGCCAAGAGAGAGCAAGAGACGACAGGCCCCATTCTGGAACCAACCCAGAACTGCTGCCAACGATCACACCAGCCACCAAACATACAGACCTCGGTCTATGCGGCTATCCTGTCCTGGAGGACTTCAGCCAGTAAGACGTTAATCTCATCCTTCAACTTCGACTCGACTCAACACGAGCTCAGTGGGTGCAAAGACGCAGACATCTGCATGTTTTGTGAGAGAAACCAAAAGCTGATGTGTGGCTTTTTTTCCCAACCACACAGGCAAAGGATGGAGACACCCTACCGACAGGGTGCGACTCATTGTGTCATGGAGGATATCATGCAGGCTCATGTGTTTTGGACCGTGATCCGTGGTGGGCGAGATTTACGTCCTAGTGGCCGGAGGCCCTTAAGGACAGGGTGTACTCGCAGACTGAAGTCTGAATACTCTGTGGCAGCTGCTGTCGCTGGCAATAGTGGGCGAGTTCCGCGTGGGGGGCGTCGTCTGTCGCTCTCTGAGGTCCGGTTCCCTGTGAACCTTAGTTTATATTCGGGTGTTGGTCGGCCGACAATGGGCGTCGGTGTACTTTGCCTGTTTATCCCACCAAAAGGCCTGTCTTCAGGGCCACCAGGCGGCCTTCTTCGTGCTCGGGTGGCGATGGTCCTGTGCCGCGTGAGGCCGCCTCAGAGAGGGAGGAAGTCGCTGGAGCGCTGCACGAGTCCCCTGCATTCTCTGGTCCACGCAGACTACAGCCGAGAGGGCTATTTTTCAGCCCAACCCCGTGAGGGGCGCCCCCATAGCAGGAAAGCATGGTTTCCCAGGCTACGGTAATCGTTGTCTGGC
>JADBJO010001893.1:175000-177500 GCA_016801955.1 Conus betulinus | reverse complement strand
GCAGCCCCGGCACCAGCAATCCACAGGAAGCAGACAGTGTCAAATCGTCAAGAGGCAACCCACCAGAGGAGACGCTGCGCTGCTGCCGAGTCACTTCGGTGGTGTTCAGTGGCGCCTGTTCTGATCCAACATATGCAGAAACCACCTACTAAGCCCCTTATTGACGACAATAACTGCTTAGTCGCGGAGCCGGCGCGAGAGAGAACTCCCCCTCCTGAGGGCGCCACCACGTCCGTCCAACGACAGCCCCCATGGACTCGCCGATACCGGTGACCCCGACAGCATTAAAACAAAGGTCACAGACGTGGAGAGGACATCAAAAAACTGAGGTCACCATGAGAGCAGGGCATGAAGGGCCACAGAATTTGAGACTTTTTTATGCTGATCGATGAGAATGAGGATGATGAAGATGATGATACGGATTTTCATTCTGGTTTGAGACTGCATGACAGGGCTGTATTCTACGCTTCCTTTCATAAAATATCCCGGCGTCAACCAGGCCCGAGAGATACAGACACCTGCAGTGTTGGTCAGGAAATTTGAGCACCCATCAAGTGGATGAAATTCGACTGTATGGTCCTAGTCTTCCCAACTGAGCTCGTAGTGAACTCAGCTGTGAGTAAAATCTGGTCGGGGCAGAAAATCCCACATGATTCTGATGGGAATCGAACCCACAGCCTCCCAGCTGGGAGTCCGCTACGCTAACTACTTCGCCACGGTGGCTGGCTTTCTTGCGCTTTTCTGTCTTGTGAACCATCTTCTCAGTGATCAATTGTTAAAGTAAAATTGCAAACCTATGAAACCCACGAATCCCAAACTTAAATCACTTCAGATGTTTATCTGAGGGTGTTTTGTCTCAAGAAATTGAGGACGCTTTTCAGGAACAAAAGCTGGTCTTTGTCACCTGGATCGACCTCCAAAAGGCATTCGACAATGTCTGGATGGGGGGACTACTTATCAAACTGCTGAGGAATGGAGTCACTGATATTATGTAAAAGTGGATCAAATCCTACCTCTACAACCGCAAAGCAAGAGTCTCTCTGGACAGAACACACAGCAAGAAAATTCTGCTGTGTCGTGGTGTCTCACAGGGGGGAGTTTTATCCCCAACACTCTTCCTGCTTTTCATCAATGATCTTGTGTCAGAGATGCCTAAGGGTCTCAAGACAACACTCTACGCTAATGACCTGGTGATGTGGTGCAAGGAAGACCATGAATCAACTGCCACCTGCAGCAAGCAGTAGATCGGCTAAACAGCTGGGCGTTGCCATCAGTAAGGACAAGTCTTCCACGACCTCTTCACCTTGTCCACAAAACAGAAAGCTGGTGCCATCACTCTTGGGAGAACTCAGCTGAAAGAGGATGAAGAAGCTACATACTTTGATGTCGCCTTTGACAGAAGGGCGACATAGAAGCCACACATTGCTAAGGTAGAAGTAAATGCTAGAAGGAAGCTGGCAATTTCATGCAAGTTGGCAGGCATCACTTGGGAAGTTGAAGAGAGAATACTGATTTGAAGAGAGAATACTGAAAACTGTCTACCAGGGCTCAGTCAGACCACATCTTGAATATGGCTCCACAGTCTGGTCGACTTGCTCAAAGACAACCCAGTAAACACTGGATAAAGTCCAAAATCAGACCCTACGCATTGTCACCGGAGCAATGAAGTCAACGCCCATCAAGGAATTGGAGTGACTTATAGGCATCCAACTTTTGAACCAGCGGAAAGTGGACAAGATAATGATGCAGGCAAGAAAACTTTCAGAGTCTCCCTGATCATTCAATGAAAAGAAAGCTGGATGGCTAAAATCCAGCTTTCTTTTCATAAAATGAAGAGGAGTAGTTTTTCGTCCACGAGAGCAAAAGGCTGTCTCGACAGTATCAAGACAAACTGCCAGATGACATACTGCTCCTCTGCCCCTCAAACACTCCAGAACTCTGGGCATCAAACCAGTTCGACATCAGGGTCCACCACCACTGTCCCTTGCCTCATCCCTGGGGACGGACAGGACGAGAAAATAAAACAGACCCTCACTCTTGCAACGACTGCTGAACGTTACCCTCAGGAGGCATGGATGCACGTTGAACCGATGGGTCAGCAACTGATGCCGTGGCAGACGGAGGAGCAGGCATCCTTGCCAAATTCTACACTGGAAAGATCACAGTTTGCAGTGTTGCCCCAGGAAAGCACTGCACAAAACTACAGAGCTGAAGAACAAGTTCTCCTGCAGGCTGCCTCCATCATTCAACACACAGACAGTGACACCTGTCAGGTTGTCTTCCTATCTGACGCCCTCTCTGTCCTGCAGGCATTTCAGAACAGCAAACTCCCAAGCCTCAGCGAAGTTTTGCAGAAAGTAGCTGCTAACAGAAGAGCGGTGCTCCAATGGATTCCAGCCCACTGTGGGATACCAGGCAACGAGTTGGCTGATCACCTGACGATGGAGGATGCTCAAGGGGAGCAGTATAACAACAGCATCACTTACAGCGAGATGCGAAG
>JADBJO010001893.1:167500-170000 GCA_016801955.1 Conus betulinus | reverse complement strand
GCAGGGAGGTGTGGGGGGGGGTGAAAGGGGGCAGAGTGGGGAGAGGACAAAGAGAAAAGGTCCCCAATGAAGTTCAGAGTGAGGAGAAAAGAGGAGGAGGAAGGGGATGGAGGCCGTTGAGGAACAAAGCGTAAGAGGAAATACCAACAACAAAAAAAATGATAGAAGGGGGGCGGGCAAATCAACAACAAAAAAAGTAAAGAGGGTGTATACAATGAAGAGAAGAAGAAAAAAAGGACAAGAAAGAAGGAAAGAACTAGAGAAATAAAAGAGGTCAACGAGGATAAGAGAGGAGGATGGGTGTGTGTGGGTATGGGGGGGGGGGGGGGGGGGTCGTGGTGGAAGAAATAGTTGAAGGAGGAACAGAAGACAGGGAAGAGGATGGGGGGAAGGAAGGCAAAAAGGACAAAAAGAAGAGAGCGGATACAGAGAATAAAAAGAAAGCCATGTTGAGAATCAGAAGAGAACAGGACAGGAAGGGGTAACAGGTGAAGAAAAGGGAAGAGGTGATGGAGGAGGAGGAGGAGAATGGAGGAGGAGAAGAAGAAGAAGAAGAAGAAGAAGAGGGGGAGGAGGAGGAGAAGGTGAGAGAGAGAGAGAGAGAGAGGACAGACAGACAACCAGAGAGAGAGAGAGAGAGAGAGAGACAGAGACAGAGAGAGAGAATACGAATACAAATACGAATATCCTAGAATTGATGTGTCAGGTTTTTGGCCCATGGGCACAACATGGTGTATGGGGGGGGTAGGGCGGATATCCAAGCTGACATGAAAACGAACAAAATTTCATACGATAACAATGGACATATTCTTCGCGCCATGGAATCCCGATCGCGGTGTTGCGTTGCCTGGATAGGACAAACCGGTTCTGTCAATGTAGTCACTTGGGGGAAGGGGGAGGGGGGGTGTGCGGGGGGGATGCGTGGAAATGATTCTACAGCCCATCACGACAGATGCAAATGGGAGTGTCGTCAGTCGGGATTTCCATCCTCACCGGCTATGGAGCTGTCCTCTCGTCTGATGCCGAGTCGCAAGTCTATCCACTTCTTTTGACGTTTCTTGTAAACCCTTGAGTATTTCCCTGCTTCATTCGTGTCGTTTGTCTCATGCAATAGGCCGAAAGCCTGTTGTTGTTTTGAATAATCCACTGGAACTTTGAGACTGTCCCCGTTTTTTTTTTAATCACACGAGTTGTGTGTGTCTGACACTGTCAGAATATCCTGTATGTGGTCTGTCAGTGATCTGGATCTGGATCTGGATCAATACGTCGCTAAACATCCATTTACTGGCATAGGCGCGGCGGTGGGGGTGCGCAGCGCGATGATATTATTATCGGCTTCTGGCTTTTGCCAGAGCCGACTTGAAACTGTCGGCTGACTTTTGGTGGACGATGGTATCGTCGAGGTGGTTCCACTCAGTTATTGTCTTTGAGAAATATGAATGACGGTACTGATCGGTGTGTGCTTCAGGAACGCAGTAGCACCTATCGTTGTTCCGTATGAAGTTCTCCACTGGGTTTTGTGTCAGGTACGTACTCTTGTCTCTGGTGGAGCGGATGCGTCGTCCTGGTTTCTGCGGTGTGATGAAGTCATTCGGCGTGATCGCTGGCACCAGACCCTCAACCACCTTGTAAAAGAATCCTAGACGTAGTGGTAGACTGGGTCAAGGACTGGTCACAATACGCAGTAGCATGTTTGTTTCCACCAATCCCAACTTCCAGAATCAGATCAGTTTCACTCATAGACACTACCTCCAACTCAGAGCTACACACAGTGTTGTGAAAGTGGTCGGCGAATCGTGTCGCCCCTACATGTTCAGGACTACTGCTGGAAGCCGGCTCAGTATTTGCATTGAATTTGCCCGAGCAATGAATTTGACTGAAGCTGCAGTCAAATTCGTTGCAATTCGTTGCAGCGGTATATCATGACCACTACTACGTCGACTATATTGGTGCAACTACTACTACTACTTCAACATTTCGTTTTTTTTTTTCTTTATTCTAGGGCTCCATTGTGCGGTTTTCTACATTGAGAATGAGATTGACAGGCATACGATAGTCATTTGCAACGAATTCGACTGATCAATAGCCAGTCAAATTGGTTGCAGCTGAAAATCATGACTACTACTACTACTACTACAACTACTACTACTAACTACTACTACTACTGCTAGATTTTGTGGGTCATTGTGTTAAAGTAGTAGTAGTAGCAGTAGTAGTTGTTGTTGTAATAGTAGTAGTCATGATTTTCAGCTGCAACCAATTTGACTGGCTGTTGATTAGTCAAATTCGTTGCAAACGACCATCGTACGCCTGTCAGTGTCATTCTCAAGTGTAGAAAAACGCACAATGGAGTCCTAGAACGAGAAAAAAAAAACACGGAAACGAAATGTTAAAATAGCAGTAGTAGTGATAGCGTTGTAGTCGACGTAGTAGTGGTCATGATATTCAGCTGCAACCCCGTTTGACTACAGCTTCAGTCAAATTTCAATGCAAGTACTGA
>JADBJO010001893.1:140000-160000 GCA_016801955.1 Conus betulinus | reverse complement strand
TTGTGTGATGTGTCTGTGCAGCGTCCAATTTAACGCTAAAGTCAAACATTTGATTTTGATAGCTTTTCTTAGCTTCAGTCTCTAGGACAGCGTGTCAAGGTACAAAATACAAAAATGATAAACATTAATCTTATGTTGCGAGGAAGGCATCAGAAGCCGACTCCTCGCTATCAGCGTTTCCTTTTTTCAACACAGCGTCGGTGAGCATAAAGACAAGTCGATTTTTCCACTTCTGCCTCGATACCTTTCTGATTATATTCTGTAATCACCCTTATATTTGCAATGTACTAGGTTATACAGTCAGGGGCCCCTACCGACCACCCCTTAACCTCAGTCACCTACTGGACACAGTCCCTTCCTTCACCTCAGGGTAGGCCCAATTGTTTAGAAACTAATCGAAATCACAGACAGATACCGGGAATATGGCTCAGGGGTTGTTAGTTTCAATTGCTTTGACCGAAAATTAGGTTATTAGGAAAAAATTCCAGATTCGAATCCTTAGGGGAGCGGACTTTTTTCCCCCCCTACCTCCTTCATCTTTTGATATTTGTAGAGAAGATGGGCACTCTCGATCATCCTCTTGGTGTCCGCTGAAAAGGCAGGTACTCGGTTCTGGCGTAGTAGTAAAACGAGTAGCAAAATAGACCCTAACATAACGTGACACTACACTTCATGTTTACAGTTAACCTCATACTGGAAATCTCCGTCTCCGTGAAGAAAGTTAGGATGCAGACAGACAGTTTTGAAACCAAAAGCCTGCCATAGGTTTCACCAGGTTATAAAGAACAGTTGACAGGTGACACTATAGGGTGTTGTACGACCTGATCAAGACGTTTGACCGACACTTTGAGCGGCAATCAATGTTTTATGTCGTTAATTGAGGTTGCTACCCGTCATGACCTACGCAAACGTGATTTTGGGGAGGGTTAAGGAAGAACAGAGAATGGAAATGGGAGGATGAGAGACAGACAGACAGGCAGACAGACAGAGTGGTGGGGTCGGGGAAGGGGAGGGAGGGGGGGTCCAGACACATCTCCACAATGAAAGAAGTATGAGGTGGGGAAGGGCGAGTGGTGCTGTTTTAAAGCAAAACGGAAGAGGAGAGAGAAAGGCATGTGGGGGGGGAGGGGGGGGGGGGGGGGGGAAGAAAAAGAAAATTGTATAACTTCTGTTTTCCATTTTCTTTTTTAAATTGTCGGTCAGTCAGCATAAAAAATCATTCGTGTACTGCCATACAACACACACACACACACTAACACACACACACACCCTTCGCTGTATGTGCTCTCGCACTCCAAGAGTGGGAGAAAAGAAGAGCGAATGCGTGTGTGTAGGGAAAACAGGGAGGGCCGGTATGTGGGTGTGGGTGGGTGTGTGCGTGCGCGTGTGTGTATGTGTGTGTGTGTGTGCGTGCGTGTGTGTATGGGTTATGTGTGTGTGTGCGCGTGGTGTGTGTGTGTCGGTCCGTGTGTGCGCACTCGCACTCGCGGGTGTGTGTGTGTGTGTGTGTGTTATTCTCCTACATTTTGGATTGACTCAGTTATCTCATCATTTAGGTCAATGGCAAACTTGGCGAGTTCAATCCCTCAGCATTAAATTCAAACAGTGCTGGTTGGATGTTCGCTGTCCATCTTTGCTACGTTGGTTTTGATGGCGTTAATGAAATGTAGGCCCAATCCTTCGGCACTTTGTAGCAAGCTCGTGTGCCAAACCCTTACAAGTAATGAGGACGCGTTATGACGCGTTTCTACCCTGAGGTCTTCAACAGACAAAGAAAAAAAACGACCCAAAGATTAAAAAAAAAATGACACAAAATGAAAGGAACTTAAATGTTTTTTGGTCGGCGCTCTTCAGCTGGACTAACGCGTGGGGAAATTGGTGTGTGACGGGTCTACCCTTAGGGGGAAAAGATCCTTTCCACTGAATAGAGAAAGGGGGTGCATGGGAAAATGAGGATGAAAGAGTGGGAGGGGTGGGGGGGGGGGGGGGGGCTGTTGGGAGGGATTCAACTGTGGGAGCTGGTGTGGTGGGATTGCCCACCCTTAGTGGAGGGGGGGGGGGAGGAGGGAGGGGGATCTTTCAAGTGAGGAGAGGAAGGGGGGAGGGGAGACGGGGGTTGGGGGTGGGGGTGTGGTGGGGATGGGGGTATCCATCCAGACGCCAGTCTGGGAACAGCTTTGCCCTTGAGATCTCCGCCGAATGGAATGCCGATCTCACCTTTCACGAGTGGTGTGGGAAGATTGGTGAACGAAGAGAGAAGGTGGGTGGGAAAAAAAAAAAAAAAAAAAAGGAAGAGACTAGAAAAGAAAAAAAAAAAAAAAAAAAAAAAAACCTTGGTTCGTTTTCCTTCCAATCGTTATATTTGTACACTTTTTTCCAGATTTCAATCAGCCTTCCACCCTGAAGGCAAAAGCACTAAAACACACACGGGAGACGCAATGTTGGGCAAATATAACACGATGCAAATGCGTTTTGGTGCCCCATCTCCCCTCAGATAAAAAAAAATGTAAGCAAACAAACATACGTAAACAGAACTTATACTGAAGAAGATCTAGTTGAAAAACGTATATATGACAGCTGTAAGACATTTCTTCAGTTTCTGGTGACTACTTTCTGATTGTTAGCGATATACGTGCCTCGTTTAGCAGATAATAGATCAAAAGCTAGAATAGCGAAAAGAGAATCTCTGTGAAGCTTGATACCTGAAGTAATTTTGCTCCAGAAATGTTGTTGAACAATACATATATTTTCATAACATTTGGATGGTGCTGGAAATATATGTTAAAGGGGTTTCACGGTTTTTCTTTAGTACTGGGTGTCCACTCTCGAACAGATAATGAAGTTCATCACCAAGTTTAATTGATATTGCACAGTAAGTCTTTCTCCTGTGGAATCCCTGATTG
Source organism: Conus betulinus (assembly GCA_016801955.1). Taxonomy (NCBI): domain Eukaryota; kingdom Metazoa; phylum Mollusca; class Gastropoda; order Neogastropoda; family Conidae; genus Conus; species Conus betulinus. Next base: position 157,097 of record JADBJO010001893.1, on the reverse strand, counting down.
TCATTGTCGTTGAATTAGTGACTTATGGTGACAAACTGAATAGTGTATGGTGTATATGAAGAGAGAGAGAGAGAGAGAGAGAGAGAGAGAGAGAGAGAGAGAGAGAGAGAGAGAGAGAGAGAGAGATTGAGATTGATTGATTGACTACCAGCTTACAACTTTTCTTATTTTGGCACTACTTTTCATATCCGATGTGCTTGGCCTATCGCCATGATGAATGAGCACACAGTATACCGAACGAGAACTTGTCTATGCAATTATTCTGTCCAAGTTTGAGCAATCTTTGTGTGTGTGTGTGTGTGTGTGTGTGTGTGTGTGTGTGTGTGTGTGTGTGTGTGTGTGTGTGTGAGTGAGAGAGAGAGAGAGAGAGAGAAGAGAAGAGAGAGAGAGAGAGAGAGAGAGAGTGTGTGTGTGTGTGTGTGTGTGTGTGTGTGTGTGGTGTGTGTGTTAGAATTCGTTCTCTTTGCCCTTCAATTCCCGTCAGTTATGTTCCTCATCAAGATTATTTATAATTCATTCATCAACATTAGTAAATACAAATAAACTGAACATGAATTCGCAGAAAAAGACAAAGATTATCCAGTAACCGAGTGAAATTCTGACAAATGAATACAAAACAAACAAAAGTCATAAAAAGTTAGTACTGAAAAAAGACAAAAAGACACACGTATAACTGTAGTGTAGAAAGACACGTGAAAGGAGAAAGGGTTCATTGACAACATGCAACGAAATCTACTCTCTCCCTCTCCTCTCTCTCTCTCTCTCTCTCTCTGCGGCTTCTGTGGTGTTCGTGCGTGCGAAGGCAAAACGCGCGCGCCCCGTGTGTGTGAGCGCGGCGCAAGATGTGTGTGTGTGTGTGTGTGTGTGTGTGTGTGTGTGTGTGTGTGTGTGTGTGCGTGCGTGCGTGTGACAGCATGCCTGTATAAACTTTGAAGTAACCGCAAAGAACCACAACACTCGTTATGGTTTGGTGGTTTAATGGCATCATCAAGTTTTCATGTCACTTCGAAACAACTTTATTCATCCCCACGCAGTCGTTAGCAACACATCCCGATGAACTAATCAATTCCTCTTGTGCCCATGGCCAATTAAAAACGAACAAACCAACAAACACGATAAGATTGAATGTAAAACCGATGAAAAGAATGACGCTAAGGGTAAATCATCAAAGTCAATTTCATAACCATTTGTTGCGTAACGTTTATAAATTTCTAACGTTCTTTTCCCTGTGTAATCCATGATGAAGAAGATGACATATCTATCATCTTTCAAATGTTCCGAAGTCGAGGGTAAATGTAGCTATGAACATTGGCTGTGGAGTCTGACATTTTGTTAAAATTCGTCGATAAAAGCGTATAATCTCATGCCCTGGTGTTCATAAAGGAGTACATGAACGTCAAACGCTTTAGCATATAGTCACAATGTCGCATGAACACGTGCACGTACTCTCAGTACACACACACACACACATACACACACAAACACAAACACATAGTGGAGTAGAGGGAGGGGCGATGGGGCTGGGTGGAAAGAAAGAGAGCGAGAGGTGGGGGTGGGGGGGGGGGGAGGCTAAGACACCCACAGAAAACCTAGTGCTATCGTGTCACATATACTCTCAGACCCGCAGTATCTCCACCAGTGACTCAACACGTGATAATGACGAGTGAATCACCGCTGTACGCTTATCTTCACACCTTTGACACACCCTGTCTGCAGCAGGTTTTAATTAAGCAGCAGATATCTGTTCTGGAGAGGGCGCTATATAAATTCAACTTTCGTCCTCATTATTAGCATTCCACGCCCCCACCCCCCACCCCCCCACACCCCCTTTTTTTCCCGAACGCACTTAGCTTGATATATGGGAAGACATGCATTCTAAAGGCCAAGAGCTCAAATCATGGATACGTTTGGGTTTCAAAAAAATAATAATAATATTATTATTAATAAAAGGCGACTGCAGGCCGTAAGAGGGTAAGTGGGCTTGCCGGACAAAGCTATTATTCTTTTTTCCCGCTCTGCAGAACGAGACAGAATCGGAAAACAAGGGTAACTGACCACTCCAGTTTTTGAAAGATATGGCAAAGACTGGGACAGGAGAGAGAGAGAGAGAGAGAGAGAGAGAGAGAGAGAGAGAGAGAGAGAGATAGATCTAAGTGCGCGCGCGCGTGTGTGTGCATGCGTGTGCGCGCGCTCGTATGTGTGTGTGTATGTGTGTGTGTGTGTGTGTGTGTGTGGTGAACAACCTTCTTGAAACATTGAGCTTCTTTGGGAACTGCTTGTTTTTCTTTTGTTGTTGTTGTTGTTTTTTTGGTGGTGTGGTGTTTTTTTTTTCATTCTAGTACCACTCTTTTTCTCCCAGAAGGCGAGGGAGGGTGGGGGGGGCATACGGCTGCTGCTTGCAGGCTAACAGTCATGTGTATATTCTCACCCTGACCGAAACCAATTTCATATTGTCTGAGCCTATCCCCCGGGCATGCGTTTCATCGCTTCAGCCCCTCTTCAGCCAACCTAGCAAACGTGTGTCGTGTCGTGTCGTGGCCACCCCGACACTAAGGAAAAGCGAACTGGAAGCATTTAGTTCTTCAACACTTTTTTCCGTTTGACGTTTCCTTAAGGGTGATATTTGGAGAGTAGAGGGTAACAAAACGACAGAAGCGCCTTCTATCTGATGTCGGTCAGGCTGACCGGCGAGTCTAGTAACCCATTTCTACGCTTTTCCTGGGTTACATGTCCACTGGCGTTTTAAACGGCTTGTCGCGCTGTTAACGTGTTGTCAGTCCGGTCAGTGTAAGGATTCATACGCACACTGGGAGGGTGGGGAGGGGAATGGGGAGATGAGTGTAGCGGTACAGGTCCCTCTGAGAAGTATAAAAAAAAAAAAAAAAAAAAAGGACGATCGTATCGTTCGCGACCGATGTGATTCATAAAACGCCTGATCCTCAAGCTCGGACAGCTGGTGGATAGACCTCACGACAGTCCTGCAGGTAAGGTCAGGTCATGTCGCTTACAGCCCAGCCGACCGCACACAGTTCTATAAATCCGAAGGCGGATATACCGCACCATGACCTAATTTACTGTCAAACGCCCATGGCAACCCTGACTGGGTCACGGTGACGTACATGAAGAGCAAAGGTCGCGCGGTGACCCTTGACGGATGACACGGTATCCCGAGGCAGGTGAACAAGACCCTACGTTAATACACAAAGAGCTAGGTGCGGTGACACTAATTACATGACAACATCCTACAGAGAAACACATTTCCCGATAAAAGTTCCGGACGACAGGAACTACGTCACGGTAATGCCAGGTCACCGTGATAAAAGATTCTAAGATGGCGATAACCGAGTCCTCATATCCTCTCTTGATCACAGTGACCCTAATGACTTCATCAAGATTCGTGTCCTTCCGGACTGGGTCGTGATGACCATCCCTTGTTCCCCGTGGCCACGGGTCACTCAGAGTTGAAAGTGGCGTCCATAAGATCTCTACTGACCACGGACTGTGTTCCCACCTGAAATAGTCATACCGATACAACCCCCCCCCCCCCCCCCCCCCCTCGGTTGTGGCCCCTGAATGGAGAAATTACCCTTCTCTTCTCTCCCGGTTTAGATATAAACTATTCTAAATCTCTGTTCGCGGGACCGACCTATTGGATTTTAGGAGCTTCACACAATTTTTTTTGCCCGTGGTCTGTGTGTTGGGCACATTTCTCATCTTCTGTGGCTCTCACAGGGGGGGAGGGGGGGAGGGAGGGGGGGGAGGGATTATCTCCCACAATGTTCGTTCCAAGTTCCCTTACATACAGCCACACTCAGACTGTCCAGATGCAGCCTTACTACCAGCAGTCCACATGGATCAATCAGCATCAAGGTATAATGAGGCGACCCACCACAGCAGGAGACGCTGTACTCTGGCAACCCACTTGAGGAGACTCTGCACTATTGTCGAGTCATTACGGTGGTGTTGCCTTGATTCAATATCATACCGGCAACTACATTTTAAGTCACCCCTAGAGACAACAACAGTTGTCAAGTCGCGCGGGCCAACGTGAGTGATCGCACCACCACCACCCACCCCCACAACCCTCCCCCATTCCTCCAGAGAGCGTCATCGCATCCATCTTACGTCAATCCCCCGTGTGCCGTAAAGACTGATGACCGACGCGAATTCACCTGGAACGTGACATGGCGAGAAGTGACGTCATCACCACAGCTGGGCATGAAGCAGGTTGGTGACTGTTTGTCCAGCTGCTCAGTGAGGATGCGGGTGATCAAGATGTGCTATGGAGCGCCGTTCTGGTTTGAGATCACGTGACAGACTGCCCTCTAGGCTTTCCTTGGAACTATATCCTGGCGTCAGCCACCACGCCTGACGAACAGGGAAGGACACCTGCCGTTGTGATCGGGAAATCGGGGCAGAAACGTCGACGGTGTGGTGCCCAGTGTTCGTTCATATAAACTTCCCTGTCAGCTCCAATCTCACTAGACTTTGTCAGGCAAATTGCATTGCTGGCTTACCAGAAATTGTGGTTGTGGTTATGCGTTTAATGTTTGTCGAAGGTATTCAATGGCAGCTACACCAATGCATCTTTGTAAGAGAGAAAAATGTCAAGAATGTTCCATGACTGCCCTACAAGCACTTGTGACCACTTCTATATGCCAGTATACACTGCTCAGCAAATATAACGTTGAATCGTGAGTATAAAGGCATTGCAGTGGATGAATGAGAAACTATACGTCTGACACGCAGAGCGAATCAGGAAGAAAATTTGATACAGCAAAGCTATATGCTTCAATGTTTTGCATAATGAATGGAATAATGAAGGTGAAAATGAGACCTTTAACATTCTCATAATTTAGATCATGTATACCCATCCTTACGGTTACATTAACAGCCGTATGAAATGGCTTTGTCAGGAAATGTAAGATGAAAAATTGCAGAAACTAATACCATTTTGAGTTTGTGTTTCCAGTTGAAATGAAACTATTCTATTTCATGAAAAAAAAAGGTAAAACACACTCCTTTAAGCAAACGCATTGTGTTAATTTCATTGTTGTCGGTATTTTTTTTTCACATTGCAAATGTGTACAGAACAAATATTTAGAATACCTCCATTAAAGTCACCAATTTATGATTTGTATGATTTACAGCACCTTTTCATACTGGTGTTTACAAAAACGGATGAGGCCTTTAAAAAAACAAACAAACCGGAAATGATATTGCATTCAACGTATTTGACAAAAACAACAGAATGTGCATTGCTGATGTTGACAACACTTTAAGCGCTGATCGAAAACAATATATACATCCAATGTTAAAGACAAAAAATATCCCACGTTCCTACAAAATACATTCCTTTACTCATGTGTGCAATTATACACATCGTGTCGAGTTTTACGCAACATCCTACGCAAAACAAACTCACGCAGTCTCTACAACTGGCACAAACATTACTATTTTAACACAAGAAACACAAAATTCGTTATGGCTAACAGCTACTGAAATCGTTATGACTAAAAGCTACAGAAATCGTTCTGACTACAGCGTAGGAAATACAAACCCTGCTCTACTCGTTCATATTTTGATGTTTAAAAAAAAAAAAAAAAAAAAGATATAAACCTTTGACAACCGTGAACCGATCATACGAAGCGTGTGTTTGAGTGCACGCAATAACCTGTGTGAATGTATAGCAATCTGAAACCTTCTCTCGCGTTTCCGATCAGTCTTTCGGCGCATTTTGCTCTTCCAGGTTTACAGCAGCCAATGCCCTTTTCGCAATGTTTTCTCACTTTTTTCCCTGGTGTTTTTCCACCCTCTTCGAATAGAATCGGTGTCAACTGCGCACATTGTCCGTTGGAAGTGATTTTCAGTTCCAAAAACACAAAAGTGGATGAAAAACAATCTTGAATGGACAAATTTACCTTCCTTTTTTTTAATCTGCAGATTTTTTTTTTTTTTTTTTCCAATAGCTATAACCTATGTTTCTTAGAACATGTCCTCTGCCCACTTTGTAACGGCGTTGTCGCCCCTGCTCTCGTGTCTTCCGACGTTTCCGTCGCCTCTGCTGCCTCTGTTTCCGCTTGTCCCCCCGCCGCTGCTTGCGTCGTTTCCGTTTCCCCTCCTCGGCCACGGCGACGTCACTTCCGCCTTTCTTCTTCCGCCGCGTCTCCGCTCTTTGCGCGGTCTCCCGTTGACCTCCTGCTTGCCCTCCAAGTCTCCGTCCGGCACAGCGGGGCTCTGGGCACGCGCGTCCGTGAGGAGGCCACGCCCCGAGGCCACGGCGCACTTGCCGTGGTGCTTGAGCTTGATCTTAATCCTCTTTTGGCAGGCCGCGATCTTCATGTGGCACCTGGACTGGTACGTCTTGCCGTCGGTCCCGCACACCGGGTGCTGGTTCTTCCGTCGCCGGCACGACTTTGCGCTGTCGCACTCCCGGGGCCTCGGGCCCTCCGCCCCCGTGCAAGGTCCCCGGCGGGCCACCTTGATCCGGGTGGCGGAGTTGCAGGCGGCGATCCGCAGGTAGCAGCGGGAGTCGTAGGTCACGCCGTCCGTGCCGCAGACGGCCCGCTGTCGTGAGCGGCGCTGCTTGCAGATGAAGGGTCCAGGGCAGGTGCACAGAGGTAGTCCCTGCATGTTCTCCATGCACACCTTGAACTTGGGGCACTTCACCTTGGCGCACGCGTTACCTGGAAAACAGACAGTAAAGAGTTATGCATGAGCAGTGAGTGGGATTTTGACGTTCATCAGTTTGAGCACAGGTGAAACAAAAAAAAAATACACAGCCTGAACACACTAGAACACGTCGCTGAAACTGGAAGTCCCAGGCTTGTTCATGTTCTCTTCACCTGACTCGTTCTACAGCAACAACAGCCGAAAAGGGCGCCAATACACAGCATAAGTGATAGTGTTGTTTGTATGTTGTTGTTGTTGTTGTTGTTGTCGTCGTCGTACCCTGGCTAAAAGACTCCAGGGATCATCCAAACAGCCGAAGCACTTGAACACTTTGGTACAAATGCATCAGCTAGGGATGAGAACATTGCGTGTGTGACCGTTTTTTTGGTGACCCCGCCACATGCGTTGTTTGCATGAATGGCTGTAGGTGAAACGACGCAAAATCCTACCTAATCCGTTATTGACAGTTCCCAGAGTATACTGTAAAGCTCGTAACGCATGACTTGTGAGTTGATTTAAACGTGGGTCACAACCCTGATAAGGCCCTTTACGGTCGGATGGGCTATAAGCAACATTACCTTACCTTACTTCGTAACTCACGATTCTTTACTGAACCACATTCATTCATAAAGCAAAACACACACACACACACACACACACACACACACACACACAGAGAGAGAGAGAGAGAGAGAGAGAGAGAGAGAGAGAGAGAGAGAGAGAGAGAGAGAGAGAGAGACGAGAGACAGACAGACAGAGAGACAGAGTACTGGGTAGCGTTATGAGAAACTCCAAATGTATACAGAATACAGCACGATACACATAGGAGAGAAGTAAAAACAAAACACTAAGATTATGCAACAAAAAAAAAACACTTATGCTATATCCACAGTAAGACACGTGTTAATATACACGCAGCAAATAGAACTTGTCAATCACATCAACAACGAGCTAAAAAAAAAAATGTAATTGTACCTTAAGCAGCTTCAAGAAATGTGAATTTTTTTTAAAAATGCACTCCTACCGTGAACACATCAGAGCTACTATGACACGGCCGTCACGCTACATAGACCTGAATCTTTGGAAGAAGATGCAAAAGGGTGGATCAAGCTGGACACCGGGTTTGTTTTTTTTAACTTGTGGTAAGTCTGTGTCTCAAGTTATGTTAGAGTCTTTCGCTGTTCCTTTCTTTAAAAAAAAAAAAAAAAAAAAAAAAAAAAAAAAAAAGATGTTTTGCGGACAGGGTCGTAATCTGGACTCGCATTCCCTCTATTCGTCTTCGACGGAGTCCCCCTTCATTTGCGCAGGTCACTAGCCACCTCTGGGCGGGAAAACCCGTTACATTGACTGGGCTGCCCGCCATCTGTAGTAAGCATGCATACCAGTTTTCTGGTACCATGCACAGTGAAGTTAGTCTGCGACCTGCACGCAGCGTTTGCCCGCGCTCAAACCATGCATACCAGTTTCTGGTGGCATGCACAGCGAGGTTAGTCTACGACCTGCACGTAGCGTTTGCCCGCGCTCAAACCACTGTGTATGTGTAAAGTGTGATAAACAGACAAACACGAGGCAGACGAAGAGCTAATCAAATCAACAGGAAGCGGTGAATGCCTTCAATGTGCTCAACGGGACTCCAAGTAACGAGAAACGTGATACTGATCCTGTCCACTCCACTTCTTTGGAACTCCGCACCACCGCCAAAGATATGTCTTTTTGTCCGCGCTGGTATTTCCCTTAGGAAGAGTGAGGAGAGGAAAAAAAAAATAATAAAACAACAACAACACACAAAAACGTATTTTGACCGTGATCCAGGGCCGAACCCATCCAAGTCTAGACTGTTCATCAAGACTGAAAGGTGCACGGGGAAGAATTCCTTCAATCCGTATCAACAGTCACTTTACAGATCAAACGGCAGATGAAGATTCTGCAGTTATTTATTACTGAACAGGTTTTTAACGAACTTTCCTGTGGAAATGAACACCGTGAAGTTTCTGTTTACGACCAAAAAACTATTCACAAAGCAGCGAATTATCACGGAATAATCTCTTAGGATGTAAACGTTGATAACACGGGTTTTACGTATTCTATGACAAAAAGATCTGGGGAGTTATTCCTTCAACCTCTATCATCATCATCATCATCATATCACGATCATTATCATTGTTATCATTGTTGTTGTTGTTGTTGTCGTCGTGGTCGTTGTTGTTATTAGGACTACTCATTTAGCACCTGTCCTAGGTCTGAAATCAAGTTCTGAGCCGTTTACCACACCCACGCTCTCTTTTAAACCATGGGCTGCCCACCTGAAGTTGAGCCGACTGAAGTGCTGTCTGCTGGAACTACATTTAATCGTTTCACGAATCATTTTCTCAGTATATCAGTGTCAGTCTCTCAGTATTCATTTTTTTTTTTCTCGTTGCATGGTATTTCAAACCATCCATACTAACAGCATTACTGGCTTTCTCGTCCAAAAGTTGGTGATGGTGCGTGAAAGAAATAACGCATGTGTTCACACATGGAATCTCGGCTTTATAGTCTCATTCGAAAGACTTCACGGGAAATGGAGAGAGAAACAAATGCTAACTCTGAGGGAGGGGGGGGGGGGGGGGGGGGGGGGGGGAGAATCCCCTCGTACCAAAAGGGGGGCAAAGATTCGAACGAACCTGCAGTCCCGGGGATCACCGGAACCACGATTCCGGCGATCTACCAACTGAGCTATTCCGGCCCTTCAATTACTTCCCCTGGCGGCCCTTCAATTACTTCCCATGGCTGGGGGGGGGGGGGGGGATGTTTTGACACATAAACTGACTTAAAGGAGGGATCAAATATTCACTTAATAGCCTTTGAGGTGGTCGGCACTCTCCCAGTTATACTTCTGATTAACTAAGTACCGTTGTTCCAGACACATCAGTCGTCTTCACTGACCTGTTTTAATGAAATAACAGAATACTCATTCACATTCTCCTCTCTATGGCCCTTACAGTGTACGTCAGGAAGAAAATAAATGTTGCCTTTTTTTTTTTCTTAAGTGGAAATAATTCATTTTCAACAGATTTCTGGACAATATGATTCTTTTCAAATCTTCACCCTCACACTCTCACTCACCTCACTGAGTTTTCTCTCTCTCTCTCTCTCCCCCCCCCCCCCCCCCCCCCCCCCCCCCCCCCCCCCCCCCCCCCCCCCCCCCCCCCCCCACACACACACACACACACCTCTCACCGTGAGTGCGTGCGTGCGTGCGTAGTGCGTGTGCGTGTGCGTGTGTGTGTGTGTGATTTTTTTCATACTGACGATGTAGCAGTAGTGTGGATTAACTTATGAAATGAGTAGTTTTTTTTTTTTCTTTTTTTTTTTTTCTTTGCTCGCTGTCCCTCTACGTAACAAGGGTCACTCTGTCACCAGTCGCATATCTGAGAGAGAGAGAGAGAGAGAGAGAGAGAGAGAGAGAGAGAGAGAGAAGGTAGGAAGGTTTGGACGTCAGACCCTCTCGAGTCCGTCAGCAGCAGGCCTTGCAATCAACCCAACACACTTCACTCTTGATTTGTCTCTCTGCCCCCAGGGGGATGCGACACTTCCATTCTCAGACTGTGAATCAGCAAATAAACTCACCTTTTGTGTGTATGTGTGTTCTTGTATATGCAGCACCCCCCTCCCCTCCATTCCAACTCCCCTCCCCCCTCCCCTCCCCCTTCAAGGGAGCGACACCAGGGCAGTGAGGTCAAGGTGGCTTGATTGCCGTGGCGCAATGGCCCACATAAATTGTGCTTCAGCACGGACGTAAGAATGCCCCTGAAGGGGCAGCCCGCGACAAACCGGTAAATCAGGAAGCTCCACTTCACACACACCACGTGCACCAACAGCACACCGCCTCCATGAGAAAAAGAAAAAAGGTATCAGGTTGAGACATGCTCTTTCAAGCCCAACAGACCATGAGAGATTTCACCGCGGCTGGGAGGAAGGAAGTTGAAATGAGAAGAACGAACTGCGATGTCCGGGACTGAAATCCCGTAAACAAGTATCAAAATTTTGAGACTTGATGTCAAATAAAATACACCACTTGATGTCAAATAAAATGCATCACCAAACACTTGTCGACCAGATCACAACTTATTGATTTAAAATCATGAAAATCACACCAGGTGGAACGTCCTGGAACAAGATCTTCACAGAATCAACATAGAGGGCTTGTGTCTACTCGTTAATCTATTGTGGAGTGGTTTACACACGTTGTATATCATGAAGATTCGTCAGCCTTTCATTTCATATGTAAACCATGTGTTAGGAAGTATACAAAGCTAAATGTAAAGAAACTCTCGTCTGTTGCCTTCAACAAAAAAAGGAGAGAATTGAGAAGAAATTTTGCTATAGGCTACATATAAGGACAAAAGGATTTGGGATGAGATTTTGCCAAAGGCTACACACAAGAGCAAACGGTATTGGGAAGCAACTTTGCTGTTGGCTACATACAAGGAAAAAAAGACACGAAAATTGATGAGACTTTTTATTCTGTGTAGGGAACATACGCTTAGGAAGCAAGATCTGTCTAAAGATATGATGTAGGTTTTGGCAAAAAAATCGGTTATAAATGCAGCACCGTCGACTTCCAAACCGACAAGATCTTTTGCTCCGTATCATAATCATAGTAGGAACAAGGTAAATTTAGTTCGTTGGTTTATGTATCACGCCGTGAGATATAAACAAAGTACATCAAATAAAGAGCGCATGCAGAGAAAGAATGTTGGCACGGCATGCTTTTGTTCCACTGTGTCTTTTTTTGAGAAAGGTTCTTACGAATTCATTGTGAGGTCAGACACATCGTACATTGGTACTAATTCAGATATTATTGCCAGTGACACTTCATTCCATCTCACAGACACTAAGCCTACAAAAAATAATTACCATCGTCACTATTCATAACAGAATGTCTCACAATTCTTTCAAAGAATCACTTTGGACATTACTCGTTGTGAACTGTTTGCGAATAATTTACAGTTTGAAAATAGTATAAAAATGTTTTGTCTACACAATAAATCAAACCTGCCTCAAAATGAGATAATGTGACTCTCGGGTTTAGGAAATAATACAAAAAAGATTTAAAAGAAAAAAATAATAAGATAAACAAAGAGATGAGAAGAGATAACACAGACACAACACACACTCTCTCTCTCTCTCACACTCTCTCTCTCTCTCTCTCTCTCTCACACACACACACACAACACACACACACACACACACACACACACACACACACACACGTGGGCACACCACACACAGGTGAACAAAAACAAAGCCTAAAAATGGAACAAAAAAGATGAAAGAAAGATGAAAGAAAGACTTTTTAAATAAAATAGGAAAAATAAATGTATCATTATGAATTAACGTGTGTGTGTGTGTGTGTGTGTGTGTGTGTGTGTGTGTGTGTGTGTGTGTGTGCGTGCGTGCGTGTGTGTGTGCGTGCGTGCGTGTGTGTGATGGCTTCTAATAGTCGTGGGTCACAGTGTGCGTGCGTGTGTGTGTGTGTGTGCATGCGCGCGCGCGTATTGGCGTGTGGGGATGGGGGGGGGGGGGGGGGGGGGGGACAGGGGGTGGGGAGGGGCGGCGTCGAGGGTGTGCGTTTGTGTGTGCGCGTGCATATGAATATGAAGTGAGGGGGTGGGAACAGAGAAGGATGACGGTGGGGGGAAGCAATTTCACTTACTCAGATAAGGAGAAATGTGACATGATAAAACCCCACGCATTCGGGGCCACCCTCCACCCGTCCACCCCTCTCCCGTCCCCCTCCTTCCCCACCCGAACCCACACGCCCATCCTATATTCCCCCATCCCTACCCCCACCCTCCCAGCTCTGTGAACCTCCGGACAAGGCCTGAGCTATTAATTTTTATACCCGCCGTTTTTGGCACGTGCATACCGTCTGACGGCCAAAGTGCAGGCGAAGATAGCTGGCGACGTGTTCCTATCACGTCATCTGACAGGCTGAAGGCACGAAGCTGTCTGAGAGGGTGACGGGGATGTATGGGCATGAAACGCCGGTGATTTATACCGCCGGGGGAGGACGCGGAAATGCATGGGCATGGAATAGCGATGTTGGCATCGCACACGTCTGAGAGGGTGTGGAAGCGCATGGGCACGAAACGGCTGTTCCGTTAGTGAAGGTCGATAAGTTTGAGAGGAATGGAAGTAAGCAGGCGACGTTGTATACGTCTGAGAATGATGGAAATCCGTGGACTTGGGCTACCTGTGTTTTTATATATGTCTGAGAAAGCATGGAAGTAGACAGATGGGCGTGAAATGTTCCGAGTCTTTAAGAAAAAAATACTGGATGTGGAAGGTGTGTCAGTGAGGGTGGGTTGTCAAACCATTCACCTTGTTAGGCCACATTTTGCCTATATATATATATATATATATATATATATATATGTATATGTATATATATATATATATATATATATATATATATATATACATATATATATGTATATATGTATTATATATATATATATACACCACACACACACACACACATATATATATATATATATATATATATATATATATATATATATATATATATATATATATATATATATATATATTAGGGTTACCCTCGGAAGTTGTAAGGTAAGGTACTTTATTTCAGGATATGATCAGATTATCAAGCAAATTACAGTTGTTTTTTCTTAATTTTGTATTGGGGGAAAAATAGAAGGAGAAGGCTGGGGAAGGGTGGGTGGGTAGAAGGGGGAGGGAATCACTTGGAGTTACTATGGGGTGGAGAGTAGGACGGTATTTCAACGAATGAATATACACCAAAGTTTTCAAGCTACATGATTTCTTTTTCATAAGGGAAGGGGAGGATGTGGTTCTGACAAGCAGGGGGGCACCGACCGAGACATCATGGCCAGGACAGGCAAGGCGCCAGCAGCATTCATCATGCTAAAGAACATCTGGGCCTCAGGAGAGATAAGAAGGGCACAAAATTGCGTATCTTTAATTCAAACGTGAAGTCAGTTCTGCTCTACGGCTGCGAGACATGGATAATGACCAAGACAATACAGAAAAAAGTTCAGACCTTCATCAACACCTGTCTGAGGCGCATCTTCAAAATCAGATGGCCAGAAAAGGTCAACAATGAAGATCTATGGAAGCAAGCAGGATAGGAACCAGTTGCCTAGCAGATTCTGTGGAGGAAGTGGGGCTGGACTGGACACACTCTCAGGAAGCCAGCATCCAGCACTACACGCCAAGCCCTGACATGGAACCCGCGGGGGAAAAGGAAGAGAGGCCGACCTCGCAGAAGCTGGTGGCGAGACACTGAGGCAGAGATAAAGAGGCAGGGGACCAACTAGACAAGCATTCAGCGAGCAGCCCAGAACCGAGTGCGATGGCGAAGTGTTGTCGATGGCCTATGCTCACCCTTGAGCTATTAGCCTAGGTAAGTAAGTAAGTAAGGATGCGGGTCATACTCTAGCTTTTCCAAGCGACACACTCAAGTGACATTTTACTTTGATGTACGGCTGTGCCCCACAGTCCCAGATCAACATTTTGTTTCCGACAAGTTGATTACATGCATGATTTTCGTCGACCGATTAACTAAAAATCAATCAATGTTACTCTTGAAGAACAAGAACAAGAAAAGAAGAAGAAGAAGAAGAAGACGATGACGACGACGACGACGACGACGACGATGACGATGATGATGATGATGAAGAAGAAGATGATGATGATGATGATGATGATGATGATGATGATGATGATGGAGAAGAGGAAGAGAGGAGGAAGAGGAGGAGAAGGAGGAGGAGGGGGGGGGGGGGGGGGCGGCGGGTTAAAAAGGAAACCCCCACCTGGTTGAAATATATGGATGCTTTCAATAACACCCACTCCGTTTCCCCGCGCTTTCATCGCTCACAGAGTACACAACACCAGTATGCCCGGAAAATAAAAGACGAGAGTCGCAGTTTGCCAAACAATCACAAGCGACGCACCTTTTGCACTCAGTTGTGAAAATGTTTATGATGCGAGTTCACCATCAACATATCAACATATGTTCGGTAGTTATCATCTCTTTCGAGTCCTGCATAGTGCCGACATACTCTGAACCGGCCCAGAGTTACCTTCGAGTAGGCCATGAAGTTGTTCACGTTCGCCAGAAAACCAACATTGGCTAATGCAGTTGAGAACGACCGTGGTGTTCACGGGGGCCGTTGGTCCTTTTTCCATAGACGAGAGAGTTCAGTCAGAAGCTCACACTATTATTTAATCTCAAATGATTCTGTTTAAACGGGAATTTAAGGGGGGGGGGGGGGGGGGGGGGGGGGGGGGGGGGGGGGGGGGGGGGGGTCTCGAGTTTGCTAATCCTGCAATATTTCCATTATTTTTTTTTACTTGGATCCTACCCGTGTGCGAGTGTGTGTGTGTTGGTGATATTAGACTTTACAAGAGGTGGGGGGGGGGGGGGGGGGGGGGGGGGGGGGGGGGGGGGGGGGGGGGGGGGGGGGGGGGGGGGGGGAGGGGAGGGCGGAGGAGGGCTGTCAAGAACAGTACACATTTAAATATAAACTACACTATCATAATTATAAAAATATGCTAATTTGAGATTTGAGAGATAATTTTTGCAACCTCAACAATTTCTGAACTGAAAGAAATAGCGTGAGCCGGTTTTTGGATTTCGAAATTTCAATGTTTGCTTTTGAATAAAGAGCATTTTAAAATGGGGCAATGGAAAAGTATATGTTCACCAGATAATGGCTTAGAACATGCACACGCTACATTTTGGGAATATTTGGTCTTCCAAGAGTTCAAACGTATCTTGTATATTAAACTAGAAATATGTCTAGGACATGTTTCCATTACACATTTTTCT
The DNA here is from genome assembly GCA_016801955.1 of Conus betulinus. Classification (NCBI taxonomy): domain Eukaryota; kingdom Metazoa; phylum Mollusca; class Gastropoda; order Neogastropoda; family Conidae; genus Conus; species Conus betulinus. The sequence continues at coordinate 141,562 of JADBJO010001893.1, read as the reverse complement.
TGAGACTTTTCAATTCGGAAACAGCTATCCAATAACGAATGTATTTCAGATATATCTAGCTATTTCATTCCAATATGTGTGTGTGTGTGTGTGGTGTGTGTGTGTGTTGGTGTGTGTGTGTGTGTGGTGTGTGTGTGTGTGCGCGCGCGCGCGCGTGCGTGTATGTCTAAGTGTGTGTCTGTGTGCAGGGCGCGCGTCTGAAAAGATCATGCATCCAATGCCTTCAACTTTTTTTTCCGTTTAAAAAACATTCCCAATATTCGGCCTTACCACTTCCCAGGGGGGAGTTGAACAACAATAAACAACGTCATATTAAATCAGGTCTTAATTACCTAGATAGGTGACCGGCACAATGTGTTTGTTTCCGCCCCGCTGACTGTTTCACGTGGTTCTCAGCAACGATCGCACACACACATATACACACAAATAAACAGCGAGTCCGAGAAAGGCGGGGTGGGGGCGGGGGGAGGGGGGACGCTCGCTCACAAAGAAAGAGGGAAGGAAGAAGGAAAAGAGAGAGGGAATGTAGTGGAAAGAAGGTGATTTTCACTAGTATATCAGCTTTTCAAAGCACATGTGCAGAGGGGTATATTGTATGAGATCGCACATTTTGCACAATGGAAAATGTTCAACTGAACACAGAAGCACGTAGTGTCGAATGATATTAAGAGCTTGGATATCAGAGGACGGAGGGAGGGAGGGAGGTGGTTTTTGGTCTTTTTTGACGGTGGGGGGAGAGACAGACAGACAGAGGACCAGACGACAGACAGACGAAGTTAGTAAGTTAACATGTGTAACTGGAGGTGAGAGTGCATAGTTTACACAAAAAAGGGATTTACCCAGCACACTCACGTACCCTGCACAAAGCTTAGGAAATTAAAGCTTTAACGCAAAAAATGAAAAGAGCAGATTCCAGAAAAAAAAAAACAAAAAAATAAACAATCAGAATAAGATTAAGGTGTGGTTGTACTTTGCCACAGTTTTTTTTTTTTTTTTTTTTTTGGTGGAACACCTTTTTTTTTCTGACGTGGCCTTGCTTCTGCGCACTTCACAGCTACGTTTTTTTTTGTTTGTTTTTTTTTCTGTGGAAGCAAGCACCCTGCAGCTATTACCTTTCTACGTGTTTGCGCCTCTTCTCTTTTCTAAATCCGCAAGCCTCTCTGCATCAGCCTCATCTCCAGCATGCTCCGCCACGCACTAAACGCACACGCACACACCACACACACAACACACACACATCATTCTTACTCTTTCTCTCTCCGTTTCTCACTTCTCTTTCCTTTTTCCTTCTGTTTTTCTCGATCATTCTTCTAATAAGGTAAGAACACATATGAAGGCTGACGACAGTAGCAGAAAAAAAAAAATCTGTGGTGTGGCCCTCTTCAGATCTGAGTTCCAGTTCCATACGCTCCCGCTCGTTCTCCCAAACCTGTCTCCCTTTCCTCCTCCACTCCCCTCCCCTCCCCGTGTCCTCTCTGTCTTGCCCCTGCATCGCCGTCCGTCGTCCGTCCGTCCGTCTGTCTGTTGTCTGGTCCTGTCTGTCTTGTCTGTCCCCTTCTCTC
>JADBJO010001893.1:127500-132500 GCA_016801955.1 Conus betulinus | reverse complement strand
GAGAGAGAGAGAGAGAGAGAGAGAGTATCGCACACGATTAACATCAGGTTTTTTTTTTATTCTTCTTTCTTTCAAAGCCTGCAAAGAGACAATATAACACGTACAATGACGTCAAATCAGACGGAAGACACATTTCCTGGGTATTAAAACACACACACACACACAAGAAAACAAAGCACACACACACACACACACACACACACACACACACACACACACACACACACACACACACACACACCAAAGCCAACAAAACCGAGACAAAACAGACGCCCGGAGTGAGACGACAGTCGAACAAGAGAAGAAAAGAACAGGAGGAGGAGGAGGGAAGGAGAGGAGGATGGGGGAAGAAGAGAGACACAGGAGAGCTGACAACCGCGGAATCCAGAAAAAAGAAAATGACGGGAGCGTCTGTGTTGTAAGAACACACACACACACACACACACACACACACACACATACACACACACACACACACACACACATACACACAAAAAACCCCTAAAAAACAGATAATGGAATGTATAACTGTGACTCGCGCAGATCCATGAGGCATCAATATTTACCACTGTACTGAGCCAGGTGCAAACCAAGCCTAAGAGAGAGAGAGAGAGAGAGAGAGAGAGAGAGAGAGAGAGAGAGAGAGATCCGGAAAAACGTTGGTTTGACATTTTTTGCTTAGATGCGTAATAGAAATAAAATACTAGAGACGACAAAAAAAAATAAACAAAAAAAATGATGTGATTAAAAACTGGGGGGGGGGGGGGGGGGGGGGGGGGGGGGGGGGGGGGGGGGGGGGGAAAAACAAAGAGACAAAAAAGAGGAAAAAAACAAAGAGACACAAAATAAAGAGCAAAGAAAGAAAGAAAACATCTGAATCAGCAGAATGAAAATGTTTCAGGCAGCGCACGCACGCACACACGCACGCGCGCGCACACACACACCACACACACACACGCGCGCACACACACACACACACACACACGCGCGCGCACACACACACACACATGCGCGCGCACACACACACAGAGGCAGCAGACTGAGAGATGGGGGAAAATGGGAACGGAATGGAAGGGGCGTTATTTCTCCCACTCCTCTGAGTCCATAGTCCACACCAGAACGGGCTTTCAGCCTAACATACTTGTACTGCTGCCAATGGGGAGAGAGAGAGAGAGAGAGAGAGAGAGAGAGAGAGAGAGAGAGAGAGAGAGAGAGAGAGAGAGAGAGAGACAGACAGACAGACAGAGAGAGAGAGAGGGGGGGGGGGAGGCTCTTGTCAAGTCTCGACGCCGCGTCATGTTTGCCTGTAACGAGTTCCTGGGAAATCATGTTCCTGCTGTTCCCCTCAATTTCCCCCATACCACATCATGGTGTCTGGGGGGAGGGGGGTGGGGGGTGAGAATAAAAGAACCACTCCCATCCCCTCCCCCCCCCCCCCCCCCCCCCCCCCCCCCCCCCCCCCCCCACTCCTACCCAACCCTTCCACAACCCCTTCCACAACTTTCTTCTACTCTATGACCGCCCCCCCCCCCCCCCCCCCCCTTTCCCTCCCCTCCTCCCCTTGCCTAAAACTTTGCCAGCTACTGAAGTCTTCCTGTTCTGGCCTCTCGTACGTCTCCTATCTTCTCTCCTTCTTCTTCTTGCGCTGTAGGGTGGTTTTTGTTTTTTCTTTCTTTTCTTTTTTTCTTTTTTTTTTTTTTTTTTTTTTTACTACCTTTGACTGCTTTGCACTACACGTGTCGTTTAGCCAAACACGGCTGAACTTCCACGTGGGAAACAGTTACGGCCCCTTTTCGCTACGCCATGCTGAACACGTCAAGACAAAGACCAGACGAACTCTTGTGTAACGAGGATGAGAGAAGGAAAAAAAAAAAAAAACGCATATGTATATACACACACACACACACATATACATATATATATATATATATATACAGCCCCCCTCCCCCCTCCCCTCCTTCTCTTCCCCCCTCCCCATCCCCCACGTCTATTCGTCTTCCTCCATAACAACTGCGACAGACAGACAGACAGAGACAGAGAGAAACCAGATGCTGGTATCTTTTTTAGTTTCAGTATCAACTTCATCAAAGATGGTGTCACTGCGTGCGGACTGGTCCATACACGCTACACCACATCCGTTAAGTTTTGAGGCCACACTGCGCATGATTTAAAGCTGATGATAAAGCGAACGACTGACCAGGATGGGAGAATTTAAGAACAGGGTCTCATGGCCACGACTTCACTAACCAGATGCCTGACGGCAAGAACGCTATCAGTAACGCCGTTGGAGATAAGTGTCAGTAACGCAGGCAGCGGAGGGGAGGGGGTGGAAGGAATGCACACACACACACACACCCCTCTCCGAAGAAATCACGTGAAGAGAGCGAAAGTCTTTTTTGACCCCCCACCCCCACCCCCACCCCTCTTGCCCGCCGCCCCACCCTTCCATCTTGGCTTTTCAAGTGCCAGTTCAAACAAATCCTTGCCTCGCTGGGCACACTGCTCCCGGTGTCTGTGACGGTGCCCGTGACAACAGCAAACACACAGACAGGGATCGCCGCAAGGAAGGCCTGGTCCAGCCATCCCTCGTTAGTCTCCATGTCATTAACAGTGCTCTCTCTCTCTCTCTCTGACACCATCCAAACCCTGGCGCGTTCGTTTAGCGGAATGACCCCAGAAGAGAGACTCGAACACTGCACGCTGCCTAGGTGTCAACAGGAAACGGACAATCTCAACGTGCAGCGGATCGTTCACAGTCTTGGTTGTGTGGAATGGGGGGGGGGGGGGGGGGGGAGAGATGGGGATTGAGGGGGTGGTCCTGGATGCCCTGATACACCCTGCTCTCGCCCCCCCATCCCCTCCTCCCTCGCCCCAACGTTTGAGTCGAGGTCGACTAACACATGCGTATTTTGTGAGGAGACACCATTCTTCATCTACCTGGAGAGGCTTCCAATGCGGTGTTCATTACCTTCAGCGAGGTGTTGCCTCTGGATCCCCAGCCCCAGTTGCACCCCCCTCCCCCTTCCCCCCTCCCGCTTTCCACACGCATACATCCACTAATGTTTGAACCGCACATGTATGAACACTGCTACTTTAAATGACACTTTGTCTTTTACAACCTTCAGAAAGAACCATCGTCTTTCTTTTGGAACCCCCGCCCCCTTCCTCCACGCCCGCTTTCTGATTGGCCACCCACCCACCCATCCACCACCCCCACCCATCCACCCCCATCGTTTTTCTTTTCGAACCCTATCTCCCCATCCCCCATCCCCCTCTTCCTTCCCCCCCCCGCTCTCTGACCCCCCCCCCCCCCCCCCCCCCCCCCCCCCGGTTGGAAATCTTGGCACTCCACTGACCGTCTGATTAGGAAAGTATGAGAAAAACTGCACACGCTTTTCACTCTTAAAAAAGCTGTCATTGAAATATATATTCAGATGTTCAAGAAGAAGCATCAGAAAAAGACAAAAGACTTCAAACTCAAACTCCAGACAAAATACTGGCGTCAAGACGGAAACCGGAAACTGAAGTCTTCTTCGCCTTCTCTCCCTCCATCCATGTTCTTCCTCAGGTCTGAATAGCTCCTTCAGTTTCTTCTTCGTTATCATCATCATTTTCTTTTTTTCCCTGTTTTTCTTGTCTGGAAAATTCTAGAGATCCACTACTCACCTATTTCTCCTAGGTAGGACTGTCACTTGGTAAAACGAACAGGTGACCCACAGTCTTAACGTCTGTTCACGGTTTTACCAGAGAAGCAATACCGTTACAACTCCTCTAACAAAGAGAGGCGTTGCTGTGAATGCGTAGGCTTTTTTGTTTGCTTTTTCCTCCTCGCTTGTCTTTGTGCTCAAGAATGCCTCTGTGTCCCTGGCATGCATTCAGAATAACATGTCAGGGAACAGCGTGTTTAAATTCAAGCCAGCAATGAATACGCCCTTGAGAAAGTGGGATACGCGCGCGCGCGCGTGTGTGTGTGTGTGTGTGTGTGTGTGTGTGTGTGTGTGTGCAACCGCGCAATCGCTTAACGTTCGTGTTTTACGCATTCCCAAGTCACGATGACGGTATGTCTCTTTCGGGGTATCATTCAACAACAACAAAAGAAGGAATTTCCGAATCAGCCGGCATGCTAATCCACCACAACAATGTATGGAACGCCCGTATGTGTGTGTGTGTGCGTGTGCATGTTAATTCAACCTTGCCACCCGAACAGACTCTTTTTCACATTTAAATCAGCTGTTTTGCTTTGTACAGTCGTGCGTACGTTCCTCTACTTTTCGAAGAATTGCTGGGACGCGGCACAAAGGAAGTCGGTGCACATCAGACTACTTCAGTTCTGTGGGGCTGTGCCTGGCGTTGGCATATACGCACAGTATAGTGAAGTCGTTTCAAGCCGTGCCCATGCTCTTGCATTTATTCATCAACATGATTGCATGCAAATAGTCCTCTGCACATCTGAGGGCAGAATACACTTCTTGAGTATTTGCGGCGTCCATTTTAGCGCTTAAAAATGCTACAATGTGGATGGTGTCAAGTTCAGTAAGTGCGACGGGTGTTATGTCTTTTCTTTCTTTTTTTGTTTTCTCCCCCCCTGAACAATGTGTGCATATTTAGAATGGCAAGATTTTAAAACAGAAGAATCCAAACGTTTACCCTGATGTTTCTTCTTTCTATCAAATTATTAAAACTGAAAGTGACCCGCATGCTTCGCATAGTACTATATAACCGCATGCTTCGCATAGTACTATAGTTATATAAAGCAGTGATCCCATGAAATAATGCACGTGCGCACACACACACGCGCGCGTGTGCAAACACACAAACACGCATGCACGCGCCAACATAACACAACACACACACACACACACACACACACACACACACGCTTTGTCAGAGACATTCTTTTTTACGACTCATACCGTTAATGAGTCATCACTAACGTCAAGGTTATGACGGGAGGGAAAAGAGGATAACGGAATGCATATAGAACAAGCCAGACGAAAAGG
>JADBJO010001893.1:117500-120000 GCA_016801955.1 Conus betulinus | reverse complement strand
AGAGAGAGAGAGAGAGAGAGAGAGAGAGAGAGAGATTCCTTTACATCTTTCGGCCACTCACAGTCGTAGCTGAAAAAAAATCCTTCCAACACAGCTAAACGACCTATCTGCAAGCAAACCCTGGCGTACGGAAGCGAAAACACTCGCGTCTTCAAGACCTTTTGCCCCCTTCAAATTATTCATATTCAGTGTCACATTCCAACCCGCAAATCGACTGCCACGTATGCCTTCACACAATATTGAATCGGACACGCCGATCAGACCAGCACCACGGACAGGTTAGTGCATAGTCCCTACAATCTCTGCGCTAAAAATACAGGTCAACAACAACAACAACAAAATCCCCAGAGTGCAAATGCAACACTCATTCAATACATGTACAGCGCTCGGTGAACTGACAAAACGAATTTTTGACGATGTCAGTGTGTCTTCTTCTTCTCCAGTCGTCACAGATAACGGACACGAGGTGTGGGGGGGGGGAGGGGGGATCCCACAAACTGATACTCGCTAGGAAGGGGGGCGGGAGATGACAGGGAGGGGGGGGGGGGGGGGGGGGCGCTGTCAGCGAAGTGAACGAAGAGAGGTCGTGAAGGTAAGACAGTGAGAACCAGAGAGCAGGAAGAGGAAGGGAGAATAGGGGAGAGGTGAGGAGGGCTGGTGGTGGAGGGGGCGCGTGGGGGGGGGGGGGGGGAGAGAGGGGGTGTAGGAGTGGGGGCGCGCTGAGGAAGAAGTGAGCTTGCGCTATTTCACTTCTCACTTTCAAGTTGCCACTCTCACGTTGACAGCCTTCTGGATGGGGGGTATCGTTTGCAAACACTTGCGGTTTAGGAGACCAAACTCGTTTCTTCCCTCCCCCCCCCCCCACACACACACACTCCGCCGCCGCCGCCTTCAATACGTACGTTCTTGTTCTCTCTGTTTCTGAGCTACCCTCACTTCCACAACTTTTATTTTGCCATTCTCATACGTGCAGGGAACTGGAGAATAGTGTTTTGGTGCTTTTTTTTTTGTGTGGTCAAAATGTGCATTTTCGTGCTTTTTTTTCAAAATGTCTGTTTTAATGCATTTTTTTTCAAAATGTCTGTTTTAGTGCTTTTTTTTTTTTCAAAATGTCTGTTTTAGTGCATTTTTTTTTTTCAAAATGTCTGTTTTAGTGCATTTTTTTTTTCAAAGTGTCTATTTTCGTGATTTTATTCAAAGTGTCTGTTTTCAGGCATTTCTTAAAACGTCCAGTTTCAGGTGTTTTTTTCCACAATGTCAGTTATTTGCGGCGGACTGAAATCCCAATTTTTTTTTTTTTTTTTTTTTTTTGTGTCGACGATTCCACTTTTCTGTTTTTCCACTGTGTGTATTGATAAGAGCTACTCTGCTGTATCGTTGTGTTTGACATGTAACTTTGGCCTGATTGCAACCGCAGCCGCACCGCAGTGTTTGTTTCAGTCCTCGGACAGACCCGGTCTGCCTGTGACGGCGCCAGGAAACCCAGCACTGTGGTGTCGCTCATCAGATACCGACAGGGACAGGAGAGCTATGACCCCGCTCCCACCTGACAATGGGCCGTTATTAATGACTCACACACGGACGGACGGACACACACACACACACACACACACACACACACACACACACACACAGCTGCACGGAGATGGGGACGAATGGAGCTATCAAGGGAAGAGGAGAGTGGGGGGAGAATAGGAGAGCAGGGGAAGTGACATCGCGGAGATGGGGCGGGGAGGGGTGGAAGAAGAAGGGGGGGGGGGGGGGGAGGGAGGGAGGGAAGATTTCAGAGGAAGCAGCCACTCTTGACATGCCTCATTAATATTTATGCAGTCTACGGTGCATGACCTTCTGTGTCCTGAGTTCGTCGTTGTAACGCCGGTGTGAATAATGGGTGAGGATTTCTCTTAATCCGACATGGGAACTGTACATCATATGTTCGAAAGCCCCGTGCTTTGTACCACGCCAAGACACGAAATAACACTCAGCTGATCTGACAACGTTCAGTGATAGCCAAAAAAAAGCAGGACCAAAGTTCTGTTTCGTTTTCAAATGCGGATACGATGCAACAATTCATCACACGGTAACAACAGTATCTTCCAGACCGGCCTAACCACTGCTACTTGGCATCATGTGTCATCAATCATTTCTCCTGAAAAGGTAAAAAAAAAATACAAGTAGAGCACGTAACATTTTAACAGAATGTGACATTGCTCCCCTGCCCTCCTCCCCCCACCCCCCACCCCTTCATCCCTCGACCCTCACTTTAACCTCTCTTAAACACACACACCAGCACACGTATGCACGCGCGCGCACACAGACACAGACACACACACACACACACACACACACACACACACACACACACACACACACACAGCACGCACACACACACACACACACTGCACATGACCGTCTCATCACCAATTCGGTCTTTTCGCCTTCCTCGTCGTAAGAAGACAACATGGATGCACCCTCGCTCCGAGCACTGGCACCCCCGCTG
>JADBJO010001893.1:100000-105000 GCA_016801955.1 Conus betulinus | reverse complement strand
CGTCATCCATACCAACGGCCAAACTGGGCCTTCTCTTCCGAAAGTTGGTGATGGGATTTGACGTGTGTGCAAGATGTTATGCGCGCGTTCACACACGGAACCTCGGTTTATAGTCTCATTCGAAGGACTGTATGGGAAAATGGAGTCAGAACCAATGTTAACTCCGAGGGAAAAATCCCCCTGTACCGAAACGACCCGGCGGAGATTCGAACCCGCAACCCTTGGATTCCGAGTCCGGCGCTCTACCAACTGAGCTACTCCGGCCCCCATCCAATAGTAGTCAATGCAATAGAGTACACTGCTTTACAAAATGCAATGCAATACAAAACATGGTACAAAACAAAACAACACAATACAGTACATACAGCGCAATAAATACAATACGACAAAATACAATGAAATACAACACAACACAACACAATACAGTGCAATACAACACAATACAATAAAATACAATATAGTACAATACAACACAAGACAATAGAATTAGGTGCAATGCAATACAGTCAAAACGATACTACACACTACACAACACAACACAATACATTACAATACAACACAAATACAATGCAACACAACACAATACAGTACAACACAATACAGCACAGTACAAAACAACACAACCCACTGCAATTCCATTCAATACAACACAATACAATACAATATAGCACAGTCCAATTTAACACAATACAACACAATACAATACAATTAAGTACAAGACAAGACAGGGACAGGGCAGGACAGTACAACACAACACAACACAACACAATGCAACACAAAACAATACCAACACAAAACAACAAATACCAATACAATACAATTCCAAACTAGAATTTCACATGTGCGGAGAAAGAAAGAAACAATTCCCCCATACTGCGTACCATGCCAGCCTCTTCGATTTTCGCTGTTAGCAAACAGACGGACGGAGTGAGTGAGTCAGCTAGCAGCTTTGCCAGTCAGCAATAATTGGATTTCAGACCAGAGCCAAGAGTAAGCCTCCTGGCTGTTATTGTGGGTGATTGGTTCCGTTTGCTGTCTGGAACCACAGGAAGAGGCGAGGAGAGTGTGTGCCTTTGTTTGTCGTTGTTGTTGCTGTTGCTGTGTGTTGTTGTTGTGTTGTTGTTTGTTGTTGTTGTTGTTGTCTTCTTCTTCTTCTTCTCTTCTTCTTCTTCTTCTTCTTCTTCTTCTTCTTCTGTGCAGCCAACGATGCCGATGAGTTGGGTGGTGGTCTGGTGTTGATCAACCCCTTATCAAGAAAAGATGGGGGGAGGAGGGGGGGAGAGGGTGGTGGAGGGGGGGGAACGGGGGGGGATGGGGGCTGCATTACGAGAAAGGAGGGGGTGAGGGAGGAGCTTGGGGGAGGGGGAGGGAAGCAGAAAGAAAGACCTACATGCAGATGGAGGGGGAAAAAAACGTAGAAACTGGCAAACTGAAAAATCACACAAGCTAGCGAGAAAAACAAGCTAACGTACCCGCGCGCGCGCACACACATACACACACACACACACGTACACACGCGCGCGCGCGCGCGCGCACGCACGCACACACGCACGCACGCACGCACGCACGCACGCACGCACACACACACACACACACACACACACACACACACACACACACACACACAGAGGGTGGGTGAAAAGAGAGGAAAGGAGAGAGGAAAAACAATAAATGCGGCAGTCTACTATGGCGACACGCTTTCCCACATTGATAGCAGCCCGAATGCCACACAGAGAAACTCTACTGTGACAATGGACTCACACAATCCAATAGTAGTCAATACAATACAATGCTTTACACAATGCATTGCAACATAAAATACTATACAATACCATATAACACAATACAATGCAACAGAACACAATATAATACGATGTAACACAACACAAAACAATACAATACAATTCTGTTCAATACAAAACGACAAAAGACAACACATCGCAATACAACACGACACAAAAACAATACGGCACAAAACAATAGAATAGAATTCAATACCATACAATTCATTGCACTACAATTCAATACAATATGATACAATGCAATACAATACAGTACAGTACTGTACAGTACAACACGACACGACACGGCACGGCCCGACACGACACAACACAATAATACACAATAGAGCGCAATACAATACAGTGCAACACAACACGACGCAAAATGACATGACATAGCATGGCACGGCACGACATGACACGACACGACACAATAGAATACAACAGAGCACAATACAGTACATTACAACACAACACGGCACGACTTGACACAGTATGGCACGGCACGGCACAGTCTGACATGACACAACACAATAGAATACCATTGAGCACAATACAAAACAGTACAATACAACACGACACAACATGACATGACATAACATGGCACAGCACGACACGACACGATACGACACGATACGACACAATAGAATACTATAGAGCACAATACAATACGGTACAACACAACATGACACAACATGACACGACATGGCACGGCACGACACGTCACGACACGACACGACACGACACGACACGACACGACACGACACGACACGACACGACACGACACGACACGACACGACACGACACGACACGACACGACACGATAGAATGCAATAGCTCACAATACAGTACAGTACCACACAACACGACACGACACGGCATGGCACGGCACGGCACGACACGACACGACACGACACAATAGACTACAATAGATCACAATACAGTACAGGACAACACAAAACGACAAAACACGACACGACATGGCACGGCATGGCACAGCACGGCACGATATAGCACGACACGACACGACACAATAGAATACAATAGAGTACAATACAGTATAGTACAACACAACATGACACAACACGACACAACACGACACGACACGGCACGGCATGGGCACGATATAGCACGACACGACTTGACACGATACCATAGAATACAATAGAGCACAATACAGTACAGTACAACACAACACGACACGACACGACACAATAGAATACCATAGAGCACAATATAGTACAGTAGAACACAACACGGCACGGCACGGCACGGCACGGCATGACACGACACAATAGAATATAATAGAGTACAACACGATACAGTACAACACAACACGACACGACACGGCACGACACGGCACGACATGACACGTCACAACACAAAAAAATACAATAGAGTACAATACAATACAGTACAGTACAGTACAACACAATACAACACAACACGACACGACACGACACGACACGACACGACACGACACGACACGACACGACACGACACGACACGACACGACACGGCACGGCACAATACAACACAGTACAATACAACACAGTACAATACAATACCAGTCAACACAATACCAATACCAGACAATACAATTCCAAACTAGGATTTGCCATATACGGAGAAAGAACAGAAATTTCCCCATACTGCGTACCATGCCAGCCTCTTCGATTTTCGCTGTTAGCAAACAGAGACGGAGTGAGTGAGTCAGCTAGCAGCTTTGCCAGTCAGCAATAATTGGATTTCAGACCAGAACCAGGGGTAAGCCTCCTGGCTGCTGCTGTGGGGTGATTGGCTCCGTCTGCTGTCTGGAACCGCAGGAAGAGGCGAGAAGAGTTTATATCTTTTGTTGTAAGTGGTGGTGGTGGTGGTGGTGGTGGCGGTGGCGGTGGTGGTAGTGGTGGTGGTGGTGGTGATGGTGGTGGTGGTCTTTCTGTTCAGTCAACCATGCTGATGATTAAGGGGGTGAGGTGGGGGGGGGGGGGGGGGTGTCTGTGTGATCTGCCTCTTTGTCATGAAATAGGGGTGGGAGGAGGAGAGAGGGGTGGTCGGGGTGGGAGGGGGGAGCGGGGGAGGGGGGTTGCAATATGAGGAAGAAAGGGGAGAGGAGCTTGGGGAAGGGGGGGGGGGGGGGGAGGGGGGGGGGGGGGGGGGGGGGTAAGCAGAAAGAAAGATCTACATGCAGGTGGAGTGGGAAAAAAACACAGAAATTGGCAAACTGAAAAATCACACAAGCAAGCAAGCAAGCAAGAAGCAAAGCAAGCAAGCGCACACACACACACACACACACACACACACACACACACACACACACACACACACACACACATACACACACACACACAGAGGCATGCACGCACGCACGCACGCACGCACGCACGCACGCACGCACGTACGCACGCACGCACACACACACACACACACACACACACACACACACACACACACACACACGCACGCACGCACGCACGCACGCACATGCACGCGAGCGCGCGCGCGCACGCACACACACACACACACACACACACACACACACACACACACACACACACACGCATACACACGCGCACACACACACACACACACACACACACACACACACACACACACACACACACACACACACATGCGCACGCGCACGCTGAATCTGCTTGCAGTTACATCCAAGTGTGTGTGCGTATTCTCTCTTGTGCTCATACACAGGCGATAAAGACAGGAAGATGGAAAGGAATGCGAGAAATCGTGAGACAGGCAGACAGACAAACAGATAGACAGACAGAGACACAGACGAAAAGATAGACAGACAGAAGGAGATCGAGACACACAGGCAGGTTAGGTGTGCTTATCGTTGCCCCTCATAAACTGAGAAGAAAAAAAAAAAAGGATATAGCATTGCAACATTTTCATGATATATTCAAGGATCTATCTAGAAGACCGCGTAGTTGACCGTCTATGAAACGCTTTGTGTGGAAAAGCTAGTGCCCACCCCAGCGATTACATTGTCACTGTTTATATGCTGGATGACAACATACAAACATACATGTTATAAATTGTGAGTAAACAGCGTCAAGACATTCGAGAACAAAGACGGTTAAATGGGCACTTCCAGATGCGGCGAAACAATGGATTACATTAAAGTAAAATAGGAAAATGACAGTGGAACAGGAACATAAAGAAAGAATAAGAGAAACACCTAGGGTACAGTTTCTAGAG
>JADBJO010001893.1:92500-95000 GCA_016801955.1 Conus betulinus | reverse complement strand
ATCTCAGATTACCTTTTATACTTTAAGGGAGATAACACGAGGCCAGCTTGTCCGCTAAACTGATCATCCCCAGATTAGATAAAGGGAAAAATGAATGCTAAATATAATCGTATCACAGAAATAGGTAAAAAGTCATGGTATCACAGAAATAGGTAAAAAGTCATCGTATCACAGAAATAGGTAAAAAGTCATCGTATCACTGAAACAGGTAAAAAGTCTTATGGGCATATGAAAGCTGCAAAACGAAACGCCAGTGTCCTCTCTAGACCCGTGTATACATTTTCACTATTCACTCGCCAGTTGACCAAAAGAGAATGACATATGTTATATGAATCTTGCATGAGAACCAAGACGAATGGACCACAAAGACAGGAAAAAAAAAACACTTTTTTTTCCTGAACAATATTGGATTTTTTTTTATCTGATATTTTCACGTGAAATCACGCAGTAACTTCTGGACTGGTGCCAAAACACATTCGATTTTTTCCAGTCACACACACACGCGTGCGCGCACGCGCATGCATACCCACACACATGCCCGCGCGCGCGCGCGTGTATGTGTGTGTGTCTGTGTCTGTGTGTATGCGTGTGTGTGTGTGTGTGTGTGTGTGTGTGTGTGTGTGTGTGTGTGTGTGTGTGTGTGTGTGTGTGTGTGTGTGTGTGTGTGTGTGTGTGTGTGTGTGTGTGTGTGTGTGTGTGTGTGTGTGTGTGTGTGTGTGTGTGTGTGTGTGTGTGCGTGTGTGTATGCGTGTGTGTGTGTGTGTGTGTGTGTGTGTGTGTGTGTGTGTGTGTGTGTGTGTGTGTGTTGTGTGGTGTGCTTGTGTGTGTTTGGCCGACTTTCTGTCTGCGTATCATACAAAAACAAACCATAATAAACTAAAGTGGTTACATAATTAAAAAAAAAATGATTTAAGGTAATAATCTACACGATAATGTGGACTTTGAAATAAAGAGAAAGATTGCATGCGTTATGGTCGACTACTTCACATCACACGAAGAAACAATCAAGACAATGCATTTGTGTGGGGTGGAACCTTACAGGGCTAAACACTTCAAACTTCCGCGTCTCTCTCCCTGTCTCTGTAAACTGAAAAGCTGAAAAATCCAACTTGTCATTCAGATGGAAAGCTAGCAAACAGAAACGATCGGTAATCAATACATTTACACATAGTGGGTGTCTCCTATGGATTTCTCTCTCTCGCCTCCCCTCCTCTCCCACTCTTCCTCCACCTCCTCCTCTCCACCCCCCCCCCCCCAGCCCACCTTCCACCCACCCTTCACCCTTACAATGAAAATGAGACAGGGACTACAGTGGGCACGCGTCTCTTCCATGTTGTCCATAATACAGAAAAAGAAATATGAAATCCGAAATTCTCCATTTCTTTTTTTTTTCTGTTGGTTTTCGTTTAGATCGTTATGTGGTCTTTTGTGGATAAAGGTTATATGAGGATTTTTTTTGTAAAATGTACTTGTAATACCTGTCTGTTAGTTTTATAATCACAAAATCATCAATCAGCTTTTTTTTTTATCATCCATTTTTGTCGAAATTCTCATTTGTCCTAAATGTAACAAAACATATCGACTAGCTTTTCTCTTTTTTTTCCCATTTTATCGAAATTATCATGTGTCCTAACTGTAACAAAAACATATCAATAAGCTTTTTTTGATTTCAATTTTATCGAAATTCTCATGTGTCCTAAATGTAACAAAACATCATATCAATCAAAGCACATTGCACCTAGATTTGCGGGGGGGGGGGGGGGGGGGGGGGGGGGGGGGGGGGGGGGGGGGGGGGGGGGGGGGGGGGGGGGGGGGGTGGGGAGGTGGAGTGATTCTGGACTTGAGTCAGAACAAAAAACTCCACCTCTACCCAACCCCCACCCCACCCCAGCCCCTTGTTCCAAAACCACAATCATATGACTGATTTGGGGCATTCCTACCTCCCTGTCACATGGGGCTTGCAAGTTTGGCATGTGCCCATTTTCACTCCTTGGAGTGTCAGGACCATGTCCCAAATGCCCAAATTAGTCACCATGGAGTCATTGTGGAAGAGGGGGGGGTGCCCAGGTTAAAGATCACCCCCCCCCCCCCCCCCTTCCCTCTCTCAAAATTCAAATGTGCTGTAAATGATATTTTGCGCTCAAATTTTGAGCAGCTAAGTGATTGATCGTTCTTCGTTTTTCGTTATCTTGAATCTTGTTTGTCTTGTCTGAAGAAGATCAAACAGGTCGAAACGCGTCGTGTTTTGTCTCGTAATAATTTTTTGGCCACTCTTTGTTCGGCGGAACAGCAAATCTTCTTTGAAGTTTGTCAACGATATGTTTTGTTGTTTGGAACATTTTGAGAATTTTGAAGCAGGAGAGTGATTTTAAACGTAGGGGGGAGGTAGGTCTGGGATCTCCTCAATTGAGTATGGGGTGGGTGGCTGGGGGTGGGTGGGGGAGAGGGAGGGTGAGTCTGAGCACGTGCTCTTTCTCGCCCGTGTGTGGTTTTGGGGCGT
>JADBJO010001893.1:72500-87500 GCA_016801955.1 Conus betulinus | reverse complement strand
CCACAGCGGCGGATAATAACGGCATTCCTCTGTTTCGTTATTAAGACCAAAACGGCTACTGGTACCAAAAACAGCCTTCTGTCGTGCCCTCCTTTGACGTCCTGATACCAAAAAAACAAAACAAACAAACAAACAAACGAACAAACAAACCAAAAAAAAAAAAAAAAAAAAAAACGTCGAAAAATTACCTCAGCCGTTTTACAATCCACGATCACTTTTATAGAATCCACGAACCCTTTGGTATTCAAACGCCAAAATGGTCCCAGAAACCAAAATGGCGTTTTTTTCACGTGATGGTCGAACTAGGCTCATCAAGTAAGTGACGAAAGTCCATTGTTCGGTCTCCGTTTATTGATAGAGAATGGTCTGAACCTGCAACCACGCAGAGTCATGGTGATAATGTTGATGCAGCTCAGTTTTACTATACTATACACAGTGGGGTAAGATTCGAGGACTGAAGGGGGGAGGGAAAGCAGGAAATACATTATACGACAAATAAATAACTAAAAAAAAAAACTCCTAAAGATATAGAGAAAGTAAGACTTAGGTGAAAGAGGATGAGAGACAGAGACAAAGACAGAGAGAGAGAGAGAGAGAGAGAGAGAGAGAGAGAGAGAGAGAGAGACAGACAGACAGACAGACAGACACAGACAGACAGAGACACAGACAGAGAGACAAAGAGAGACAGAGAGACAGACAACAAGACACACAGCCATGTACAGTTTCATAGACAGATACGTACCTAGGGACACGAATAGGGCAAGATGAAACACACACGCACACACACGCGCGCGCGCGCTCACACGCACGCACGCACGCACGCACGCACGCACGCACACACACACACACACACACACACACACACACGCACGCACGCACGCACGCACGCACACACACACACACACACACACACACACATACACACACACACACGCCACTTGTCCTGAAAGCCGGAGACCATTACAAGAAGGAAGACCCGCCCCATCAGCTCAGAGCAGAAACCAATTTTCTCCACCGACATCCGTCACTCTGCCTCTACATTGCCACAGTTGCACGTGCGCTAACGACATCAACACGTAGACCGTGATGTCACCTGACGGACACCTGCACTGCACCTGCGCAGGAAGCGTGAGAGAAGAAACGAGTGCCAGATCCGATGAAAACTGCATGAAAACTAACAGGCAGAAAACGTT
This sequence comes from Conus betulinus, assembly GCA_016801955.1. Classification (NCBI taxonomy): domain Eukaryota; kingdom Metazoa; phylum Mollusca; class Gastropoda; order Neogastropoda; family Conidae; genus Conus; species Conus betulinus. Next base: position 86,307 of record JADBJO010001893.1, on the reverse strand, counting down.
AGAAAAAAAAAAAACATAAAAAAAAAAAAGATTCGCTGACTCTGGGACTTTGCAAGAAGCAGAAAAGAAAAAAAAAGAAAGAAAGAAAGAAAGAATAAAACAACATTCAAAAGAAAGATTATAGCTGACTCTGAGACTCTGCAAGAAGTCTGGTTTTTATGGTCAGTCTGGCTAAAGGTAAAGATTGGGATATTCTTTGAGGTGTACATATGTGTTTATCTCTGTTTCCTTGAATGAAATTGGAGAGGACACACACACACACACACACACACACACACACACACACACACACACACACACACACACACACACACACGCACGCACGCACGCACACACACACACACACACACACACACACACACACACACACCTGAAATTTCATTTTCAGATGATACATGTATATAAACAATTTGCCATCAAGTCTTTGGAAAGATGAAAGAGGGAAGAAAAAAAAGTTGAAAGATTTGAAGGTGCTTTTTTTTTTTTTTTATAACCCATCCAACCACAAATTAAAAAAAACTTTTCAGGGCTGTAAAACAAAACAAAACGAAACAAGAAAATGTAAACTTTGAACAGGTCAGATTATGTTTTTTTAAAAAATGACCGTATTGTGAAAAAGAAATAACAAGAAAAAGCAAATCACGACATGCGGCTGAACTATCGACATGAGAAGAAAAAGATACATCGGAAGATGTGAGAAGGACCCAGAGAAATACTGTCTACAACTGTTGAACCAACCAGCTGGGAGCAATCCTGCACCACCCTTGAAAGCCTGCACTGTGTTTGAACAGGGCGCAGGTACGCACAGGGCATTTTATTAAGACGTTAAGAGATAACCAATTACTCCCTAACAGATGCCCTTGTGTAATGGCCACTGGAAGTGACACGACAGAACCTCCACGGGAGCGTTCCCATGGGTGTAACAGCCCATATTTCATGACTGCGGGGCCTACCGGCGAAAAACGCCTCCCTTAAAACAACTGCCGTGTGAGTCATGCCGTCTCATTCGTAGCTGTTTCGCTGACAGGTGAGAACAGTACAACTCCGGACACGGCCAAGCTTTCGCGCCATGAGGTCTTGCGTGCCCTCTAATGAGGATTCTGGCATCTAAAACCAGCTTGTGCAGAGGGTGTCACATACTGTGTTCGATTTCTCACTAAATTGCTTTCAAAATACGTGAAAAGCCCACAAAGGCAAATGCAAAATAGACAGCTGGCGTCCACTCTGGATAGTGCTAACCATTTTGGTAAACAACAGTAAAATTAGACAATTTTTGAGAACGCAGTCAATGAGAGTGAAAGAAAAGAGGAACTTATTAGGACAGAACTTCAGAAAGCGGGAGGGTGGAGGGGGTATTTGTACTGACAGCGTTCCAGACACTTTCATGGAGACTAGAAACTAATAATGATCGAAGGTGTATTATACAGTAATAACAATGGCATAAGGAATGTGTGTGTGTGTGTGTGTGTGTGTGTGTGTGTGTGTGTGTGTGTGTGTGTGTGTGTGTGTGTGTGTGTGACAGACAGACAGACGGACAGACAGAAAAAAGAGACAGACAGACCGGCAGACAGACAGACACAGAGAGAGTGTGTCTGTGTGTATGTGCGCGTGCGTGCATGTGTACATGAAGGTCATTGTGACGAGGTGGGCACCACGGTACTGTCCTCCTCATCTCTTATCCCCATCCTTCCCCGGCATTCCCCCCCCCCCCCTCTCTCTCTCTCTCTCTCTCTCTCTCTGTTCGGCTGCTTACGTTAGTGAGTCAGTGTCAGGATTCACCCCTCTCTCTCTCTCCCTGTCTTTCTCTCTCCCTCCTCTCTCTTTCGCTTTTACTCCCTCCCTCCCTCTCTCTTTATCGTTCCCTCCTCCCCTCTGTCTCTCTCCCTCTCTCTTTCCCTCCTCCCTACCCTCTCTCTCTCTCTCTCTCTCTCTCTCTCTCTCTCTCTCTCTCTCTCACAAGGCTAGTACTACCACCAAGCATCTTTCGTCTCAAGAATGGCAAGATTCTTACCTCCCCTACTCGCTTCCGAAGAGTCAGCAAAACAGTAGAGAGAGGATTTCTCCGCGCTTTTCTACAACCCCTTCCCCACAGCCATTGAGAAAACAAGGAGAACTGGCTTTATGGGGGCTAAGCGGCTCTCAGACATCAAGAGCGTTTACCGCGTCAACCAAACACACACGTGTTTCTCGGTTCGGTTAGTCTGTGGCCGGAGCAATGCACAATCACGTGTCATGATGCTCCGACACCCTTGAGCTTAGGAAAACCGTTGTTTGAATTTAATAACCACATCAGTCGCAAATGCTTGTCAGTCTAACATGATATCTGGTGACTGGATTCACAGGTCTGATAAGTGTGTACGCCTGTTTTGCTCTACAATTTGAATTATTTGGTAAGTAACATCAAAAACAGAATTACTAAGCCCGCCGAACGAACGAACACACGAAGTACAAAAGAGACACGTGTTTCTACCTATCGGATCTTCTTCACGCAGTTTCAAAGTAAGATGACTGCAGACAGGAATTAAAGCAAACTTAAAAGGAAAACTATTATTCCGCCACACGAAAGGGACAAACAAATCACAAGACAAAATGCGACGCGTTTCGACCTTTGTGGTCTTCTTCTGGCAAGACAAAACAACGTTCAAGACAATGAAATCACTTATTTCCTCAACTTGGGCGCAAAATGGATGTCCATTTTGCTCCCAATTTGAAGAGATAATTGGACGTTCATTTTGTGCGCTATTTGAGGAGAAACGTGATTGCTCGTTCTTCTGTTTCGTTGTACTGAATGTTGTGTATCTTGCCTGAAGAAGACCAAAGAGGTCGAAACGCGTCCTGCTTTGTCTTGTAATTTGTTTGTCCCTTCTGTCCGGCGTCTGGCAGAATTAAATTGTTTTGAGAATTCTTTTTGTGTCTGAAAGTTGATTCTCCTCGTTTTCTTTCATATGGTGATCAAAGTACAAGCCAGGTGGTTCCAGTCGTTTCCTGTTTCGTTCAGTTCTAAATCACTCACTTCTTTCGTTTTTCATCCACGGAGGTGGAGTGCATGCTATATAACGTGTCATCCAGACCAATGGCCAAACTGGGCCTCCTCTTCTGAAAGCTTGTGATTGAATTTTACGTGTTATGTGAGATGTTATGCGTGCGTCTATACACAGAACCTCGGTTTATAGTCTCATTGGAAGGACTAAGTTAGATGTGCTATAGACATATGTTTCATTGTGCCGGATGAGAGCCCACACTTTTTTCTGAAAGTTCAGAGGGCAGGTGTGAGGACTCTTGCAGTCAGAGTTCGTGGAACTAACAGTAAAATCCAAGCTCTGTTAATTCAACAGAAACCCTAGGTTTCCAGCCAAGATTCCACGTCATAATAATTCCTGGCATTCTATCTTTACAATGTCAGGCACTGAAATAATCCATGAATCTAGAAACTAACGAACAAACAATAAAAACAAACTTACAACACATTGTACTGAATCCTTTCATGCAACGAATTCCAAAACCGTGTGGGCCACACAAATTTACAAGATAAAGGGAAGAAAGAGAAAGAAGATAGACAGAAGGCAAGTTTGCCGTTTGGAGTTCAACTAGGATCTGTTCAGGGTCCCATCCTCTTTGTGCTTTATACTCATTGTATCTCTGACAATGTCACTCAGCACACTCCCGTCTCGCCATAAGTTTCTCTGATGGTGTCCAGCTCTGTAAATCTGGTGAATTGTTCCTTTTCTCCTCTTCTACCACTTATTTACCATTCAAAGAAAATAAACGTGCATTTCTGATATTAGAGCTTGGATGATACACAATGAGCTCCAGCTGAAGCCAGAAATGATGTGCATTGCAAACGAAAAGGGTTATTAATTTCCTCTGAGTTCCAGCTGGTCAGCTACCTCATTCGTCTAACACGTTTGTTCGTAACTTAGGTGTCACACTGGACGAGTCATTTTCATTTCTGTGGTTTAGCTTCTTTTTCCAGTGTGCATGTTACCCGTTTCCAGCCCAAATGGTAAAGCTCTTATCATATCCTCCTCATCTGTCCCAGCCGTACCCTCCAGCCCAGGCCTTCCATTTCTCCGCTGATACTCTCTTCCTCCAGGTCCTTCATTCCTGGACCGAAACCCTTGGAAATCGTTTTTTCTTTCTTTTTTTTTTTTCTTCTTCTTTCTCTTCTTTTTTTTTTTTTTTTCCTCAAGCGCCCTTTGCTTCGAACAAACTTCTTTTTTGTCCTCCCCACAACTCTGTCTTTTCCTTCAAGTCATATATCAAGATTACACTTTTCTTTCAATGACTAAAATCCTTATATCTTTTTGCCTTATGATTGTGCGCGCGCGTGTATGTGTGTGTGTGGGTGTGTGGGTGTGGGTGTGTGTGTGTGTGTTTTGCGTACATGTGTGCATGAATGGAATTCCCTGTGTTTGTGTTATGTGCATGAGTGCGTGTAAGCATATCTCTGTATGTACGCGCGCGCGCGCGCGCGCGTGTGTTTGTGTGTGTGTGAGAGAGAGAGAGAGAGAGAGAGAGAGAGAGAGAGAGAGAGAGAGAGAGAGAGACAGAGAGAGAAAGGGGTGAAAGAGAGAGTGTTGTGTACTTTGTAAGCACTTAGGGCTATTTATAAACTAAGCGGCTAAAATACCCATTATAATCACCATTCCTAGTCCAATGTTCCACTCAAGGGGAACAGATTCAGAACAAGCAGAGCTGCAGGAGAATCAGAGGCAGATTAACAGGATCCCATGACACCAGCAAGACACGACGAAGGATTCTGGCTACAGACATCCAGTATTCCACACTCACAAGCAAGGCCAAGGGCAGGAAGGGGATTGGGACCCCGCCTGAGAGAGAGAGAGAGAGGGACACCTCCATCAACTGAAGTGATGCAATGAGAAAAAATGGTGCCACCGACCGGGGCCGTAATCTTGGTGATCCTGGGGTTGTGGGTTCGAATCTCCGCCGGGCCGTTTCGGTACAGGAGGATTTTTCCCTTGGAGTTAACATTGGTTTTGATTCCCATTTCCAATACAGTCCTTTGAATGAAACTAGTATACCGAGGTTCCGAGTGTGAACGCACGCAAAACATCTTGCACACATGTAAAATCCCATCACCAGCTTCGGAAGAGAAGGCCAGTTTGGCCGTTGGTATGGATGACACTTTACAACTAGCATACACCCTGCATGTGAAATGGGAAGAATGAAGGAAGTGAGGAAATTGAGCATTGACTGGGTCACAGGGGAAAAGACTGATCGAAGCGCCAGCTGACAGCTCTCCAGTCGGCACTATCCAGGTTAACTCGTGTGGATTGTAAAGCGCCTAGAGCTTGGCCTCTAGCCGAAGATTGGCGCTATGTAAGTATTCATCATGATGATGATAATAATAATAATAATAATAATAGACACCAGGCAAACCTCAAAAGCCCATCGTGGGTGGTGCAGCCAACAAGTGACAATGCCATCGCTGATGATGCTGAGGAAGGGGAGCCAGCCAACTGCGCAGAGACCAGGACCAGCGACACAGAGCCACAGGAGGAGAGACAACACAAATGGAGATGCATGGGGGAAAGGGAGTGGGTCAACAAAGAGAAATAATTATGTGTACCAGAGGCTATAGGAGGTCTGGAAGTTGAATGAGACAACTGCAGTTTTAGCTTAGTGCTAGCTCTAAATATTGTTAAAATGCATAACTACCTTTATGCCTTATTGAACGACATGAAAACTCACGTCGAAGAAACACATCAGCAAAATTGTTTAACAGATAAATGAAAATGGAAATACTCAACATATCATCGCAAGTTAAGAAATAAAAAATGGCTGTAGAGAAACAGGGGGTTTCATGAAAAGAGAGCACCACGGGGAGGGGGGGGGGGGGGGGGTTGGGGGGGGGGAATGCAGAGGGAAGGCAAGAAACTCATTCGTTTTGTCCTTAGGTTCATTCCCTGAAGCTGGAGTATGGCTGCCTTAGTGGCGGAATAACAAACGGTCATTCACATAAAACTCCACTCCTTTGTTGGGCAGATGGGTTTAATACTTGCCTGTCTATACAGGGAGTGATCGCAGGTGGTATCAGCCCGCATACGCAAAAGAAGTCCCAAGGTTCAGATCTCAGTCTAGACATCCTATTCAGACTTATGATTTGCTCACCATTTGAATGAGATGTCTGTGCTCAACAGTACCGCGTGTAATCAAACTGTAATTTTGACTTAATCTCATTGCACTCTACAAGGTATGTGCTTCATATGAGACAATAGTTATGGCACCTAACTACTCTTCTGAATCTCCTTATAAAATCTCTTTTCCAGAAGTCATTTTTTTTTTTAAATTGAAGCTTGTATTAATTCTGTCAAAGTTTTGGCCTTCAAAGAACTCAGTATTGCTTTTCCACAAGACTGTCACCAGAAAGACTGATGACTCATGGGTCGTTACAAACTGAAATCATACACTCTGTATATTTGCTTCAGTTGGGAGGGGAGACAGACAGACAGACAGACAGACAGAGCAAGCAAGAAAGAGAGAGAGGGAGAAGAAGGGTAAAGACGTAATGAGAGAGAGAGAGAAAGAGAGAGAGCAAGAGAGAGAGAGAGAGAGAGCAAAAAAAAGTACATGTCAACAAAATCTCCACACATACATACACAAACTAAAACTCGCACAGGAAAAACTATTCTTCACGAAACTTTAATGTGTATTGGTAAATCAGAACCAAAACAAAACTGAACCTTTCTTTGAAAGAGTTCAAATGAAGCAAATTTGCTCAAGTGCAGTCACAGTGCAGTCACAGATAAAAAGAATTGAGGAGAATACAAAATATACACACATATGCATTTACACACACACACACACACACACACACACACACACACACACACACACACACACACACACACACACACACACACACTGACATGCTGCCCCCATATATTCAGAGCATCCATTTTCTTTTCCCTAATCATGGACCTTTCTCTCTCTCACCCAGATATTTCATCTTTGATATGTTTTCTCCTTCTCAAGGTTTTTTTTTCTAAGGGAAAAAAAAAAACACTTTCTAGTACCTTTTAGTTTCACAGTTATTATATGCGACATGCCTGTTTGGATCTTTGACACAAGCAAAAACGAAATAGTATGTTCATTGTTTTAAGACGAAGAAACAAGGAAAATTCAAAAGAAGATGATATTGATAAAGAAATTAATAGATCATAATGGCCAACCTTTTGGAATCAAATTTCTGAAGCCAGGGGACGAATGGGAAAAATCTGGGTTTTAAATAAAACAATTTTCAATCCCTCTGATGAATGTTTTCTCCATTATGTTCCATTGAAGATATGCTTTACTCAATAATATCTTATCAACCCTCCACAAAAATAATCCTCCACACATTGAATGTTTCACCCTCATCATTGAAATTCTATCATAAAACAAAAAAAGCAAACAAACAAAAAATCTAAATTCAAGATGTTAGGAATGGACTGTACTTGGTGGAAGGTCCTGAAAAATCTGGGAGGGTTGGCAGCAATCTTGATGCCTCCGGCCCTAATAAGGTTTGTTTTCAGCACTGCTATTAATGCCAAATTTATCTAACACATGATTCTTAAAACAGGCAGCAGTCTGAAATCACACCTAAATCACAGTTAAGTGAATTAATTCTGAATGCTAGTAAACTGAGACCAATGAGGAAGACAGAAAATTGAGGCTGGGGTGGAGGCTGGAAAAAGAGAAGTAAGTCTGCAAAGAAATAACTACAATAAAGCCTTCACATCAAGATCCCTGTACGATTACTTTCTTGAAATATTTGCCCTTCTGGAAAATGTTCCTCTTTGCCTAATTCAGTTCAGCCTCCAGTTCCAACTCCCAAAGATTAAAGATCCAATTTTCCTGAGGGTCTCTAGGCAATTAGAGGTCTCCAGGCAGGTCTCTTGGCAATTAGGTCTCTAGGCAATTTGAGGTCTCGAGGCAGGTTTCTAGGCAATAAGAGGTCTCTAGGCAATTACAGGTCTCTAGGCAATTAGAGATCTTTAAACAGAAGGTTTACTGTCCAGCTTACAGTTTTAATCACTGACCATGAACCTTCTGTCTGAGCAAATAATCTGGGCACTCAAATGCTCAGTTAGTGTGAATCCCAGGTTCCACTTACATGCTCCTTATCAGCTGTACTGAGTTTCTATTCCTAAAGAACAAACTGCAGCAGATGTTACAGAACTTGCGCAGTCATGGTTTTCCACAATATACACGTCAAGTCCCAAACACTTCAACTCTTGTTTTACACACAGGTTCCAACAGAAATAAAACAACAAACAAAACAGCAAAGGCATGTTATGCGGGGTGCAAGAAATGATAAATCCCCTTACCTGTTAGAAATTAGGAGTGAAAAAGATTATAAAGACTCCTTATGCTCATGTGTGAAGGGTTATCAGTAAAAGATGATAAACACTAGTTTTAGAACCTATTTCTTAGATAGTCTTTACCCTTTCATCTCCATGGGGTCATTTCCCTCTGAAACAAAGATCTTCTTCTGGCTGTGATGGAGGTTACTGTCAGCGGAGTCAGGACCCTTTAGGGCCATAGGGATACTGCAGTGATGAACCCAGCACCACTTGTCACTACTAGTGATAACACTTGAGGGCAAGCGTCTGAGGTGTGGCAGAGCTCTTCTTCATCCACAGCATGTGACGCAGGAAATCCAGTCCAGACAGTGGGACAACCCCCTCACTATCCACCATTCTAATCAGAACGACTCTTGGCGGAAGTAAATCCAACATCTCACTCATGGATTCAACGCATAACTACACACCCTGAAAGGTCTTTTAAGGTTTTTTTTTAAACTGAAAAAAGAAAATGGGATGCTTCCTTGCGTCTTCCTCACAAATCCTCACGCACAAACGGCAGCCTGTCTCTCTCTCTCTGCTGACGCCCCTTCTCCCAGGCGCCCCACATCAAAGCAAAGAGCAGACAGGTCACCACCACGGCCAGCAGCACGTTGACAGCCAACAAGATCTCCCCCTCCCTCCTCCTCCTCCTCCTCCTGAATGACCACACTTGAGCAGTCCCGTGTCAGTCCAGGTCCTCAGGCCGCACGGGTGGGGCAGGGGTATCATGGACTTCTTCTCCTTGTCCCGGGACAGGGCCTTCCTCATGTCTGCAACACAAATCATGGTGACTGACGTTGTGTGATGATGAATGTACAGTTCTGTAAACGGGGGAGCATCTTCTACCAGGCAGAAAATAGCTGAGAGACGCGTGTGAAGAATACTGTGTGGTGAAGAGTAAAGGAACCTGCTGATAACGATCTCCAGAAATCGTTAGAAAACTGGGTCTTTTATAGAATGGAATTTTGGCAGGAAGGTCAGTCTGGTAGGAAACACACACACACACACACACACACACACACACACACACACACACACACACACACACACACACACACACACACACACACACATAAACACACACACAACTTAAGCATAAAAACAGAGTCTTTGAAAAGATCAATGGAGCCAGCAGAGAGAGGTCAACCTAGCAGGGACAAATCGTAGCTTGCATGAAAACATGTCTCCTAAAAGGAGGCTGGTCTTACTGGAAGCTAAATTTAGCTCTAACAAAACCAAAACATGCTGCAGAAAGCCAGGTCTTTTAAATAGAGGACATCTTAAAGTTAATTGCAAATGTATCAAGCACAGATAAAAGCAATATACTGCTGAAAAGAATGTCTTTCAAAGTGGGGGAGGGCCTTTACTGAGATGTAAATTTATTTAGCAATCACAGAGGAAAATCAAGTGTTGTAATGAGAGGGGAGATAAATTGGTTCTGCAGAGACAGAGATCAATAGCTTGTGGAAAAATGAGTTCTTGCAGAGAGAGATAACCTGTATCGGAGAAGGAGGGGGTAATTTTTGTTCTGCACTGATGTTGACAAACGAGACGCAAACAACAAATCTTTGAAGATAAGGAGTCTTCAAAGGAAAGTAAATTTACCAGGCAAAGATAGAGACCAACATATGGGGGGAAGGGGAGGAGGGGGGGGCATTCTTAAAATGGAGGGAGGGAGGCTCTATTGGGAAGTACATTTATCTAGCATATTTACTTCCTACAGCTCCCACAGAGCATCACAGCTTTGATGGATTGCACACACACACACACACACACACACACACACACGCTTCGCTTCACATGCATACGCATCTGAGATCCCTGCTGACTGAAGATCTCAGCATGCTGTGCACATACCCATGTATCATAGCAAAAAAAAAAATCATTTTTGCTTTTTTTCTTTTTCTTAAGACAGACATAACATTTTTTTCACACTTTTTTTTTCTTTTGTAAGACAGAACGCAAAATTTGTTCAAACTGCGAATGACTGCGCAGGTCTGTTATTCATGCCATGACCATGGTTTACCAGACATGATGCACTGTGCAGATATATTATGGGAGAGGGTGCAGCCATTGAATCCGCCCATCATTCACACCAACCCATGATTTCCAGGCCCACTCTGGGCATCAGTTTTTTTTGTTTTTTTTTTTTTTCAAACAGAGAGAATCCTTTGCACCACACACTGATGAGTTCAGTGTGACCCACCAGAGGGGAAAAAAGGATTGAAAGAAGTGGAAAAGGCAGACAAAAGAAGAGCTTGATCTAAAACATTAACAAGATGCAAAGCATATAAACGTACTCCCAGTACAGTGACAGACAGGGGAAACAATTTCCAGTTAGTAGAAGAAAAAAAACTTGACAGTGCAGTGGTTCTTTCCCTGATCGGACTTGATTTTTTTTTTTAATCATCATTTATATAGCCATTAGTAATGCCTATTCTGGTAAAATGAAACATCGGGCATCATCCGTGACCCATAATGAACATATCTACAAATTTTCAGAAAGATCAGCCCAGAAGTTTTGTCTGGAGCGAGTGGAACGCATTTTGACCACAGACAGACATACAGACAGACAGACACACAGACAGCATTTCTCTTTGTTCCCATCATAAAATACTCCCTGTCCTATAAGAACTGGGAGTACAAAAAGGGGGCGTTTTAACCTTTTGAAGGTGACAGCAATGAAGAAAATGATATTACAAAAGTGTTCAAAAAAAAAAAAAAAAAAAAAAAAAAAAAAACAGGATGAAGAATGGATGGGACTGAGTAGGTCCAGACAAGACCTGGGTCGCGCTAGCTTGCTCTGCATTCAGGGATACCCTGATGATCTGACGCTGGAAGCATTCACTTGTGTGTGCCAGCTGCCAGCCACAGGCAAACGCAGACTCCTCCTGCATGTGAATGAACATAAAAAAACTTCAGGGATTTTTTTTTTCTCTTGTCTTTTTCTGTTCTAATTTGATGATTCTCAACTCTGTAATGAATACACAACTAACTCCCCGCCATGTGGATCACTTTGCTGTCACAAACAGGTTTGTCCTGTGTGGATTTCAAGGTGCTCTTTCCTGGGGGAGGATGCAAGGACATTACACTCCCATCAACTTTTTCTTTCCTGTCCACAGCATCTTTTTTTTTTTTTTTTCAACTAGAGATCACCTGTCCATCAATGTTTTTTCCCCCTTGTCTGTGCATATCTGTTTTAAAGCTACAGATCAAAGTGGACTTTGCTACAGAATCTGTTGTCACGGGTTCTTGTTTTTAAAAACAAAATGAACACTGTGCCTCAGTTTCTTGTCCTTCCTGAAAGACTGACCCAAGACAGCCACTTTAGGGTCTAGTGGACATCAGGAGAACAGTGGATATCAGGAGAACAATCAGCAAACCGCAAGTTTCGGGGCTCCATACCTTTGATTCTCACTCTCCTTCATACATTTTTACCCCCATCATGTTTGTTTTTTTTTGTTTGTTTTTAAAGATCAAAACGAATTTGATCAGAAACCCTAAATAGAAAGAAAAGAGCGAGGTACACCTGAAGGTGCAGGTGGGACCCAGAGAAGTACTGTCCTCAACCGCTGAACAAACCAGCTGGGAGCAATCCTGCACCACCCTCGGAAGCCTGCACTGTGTTCACATAGGCTGCAGGCATGCACAGGGCATTCCAGTAACGCATGAAGCGACATGATTACTCCCGGGCAGATGCCACTGGATAATGGCCACCAGATGTGACACGACAGAACCTCCACAGGAGCATTCCCATGGGTGTACCCACCCGCATTTCATGACTGCAGAGCCCACTGACAAAACAACGCCCCCTTCAAGCAACTACCATGTGCATCCCATAGCCTCCCTCATTGCTGTTCTGCTGACAGGTGATGATAGTCCAACTCCAGACACAGCCAAGCTTTTGCCATGAGGTCTACATACATGCTCTCTGGAGAGGATCCCCAGTCACCGTCTTTCCCGTTGTCAACAGGACTTTCCCTGTGGTCGGTGAGTCTTTCCTCATCGTCACTGGACCTTTCCCCAGAGTCGGCCAAAAGGCAGACAAGAAAAAGATACACCTGAGGGTGTGGGTAAGACCTAGAGAAGTACCCAAAGACCCAAAAAAAATTTGATCAGAAACCCAAAATACTCTACACAGGCCAACTAAATGCACACTCTGGCATATCTCCACTACTTCAGCCTTAACATTTGACAGAAAGAAACTGTCCTTCAATGTGAAGTAGCCCCTGGTTGGTATCTGAGTAAGTGGGGCCCTAAACTCTAAACCTAGCAAAATAAATTCCACCCATATAAGACTGGATCCACTGCCTTGGGATTTTCTAACTGTGAAGGCAAGTACCTTAAATCCACTCATCCACCACCACCCCTTCACATGATGGCAATGTGTTACAAAAAATCAAAACATCTCTCCTATCCCTCCCCTCCCCTCCCCCTCCACCCCCTACTTTCTGATCCCACCCCCCCCACCCCCACCGCCCACACCCAAGCCCTCCCTTCTGACTGGTGACAGATTTCAAAACAAATTCCTCCCCATCCTCATGGACACAAAAACAAACTGCTGCAGGTAAGATAAGAGGAATGCAAACGTCATAACATCACACATGATTTACCCAAGGTATATTAAAACAACAACAAAACAAAACCAAAAAAAAAAAACCCCAAAAACATACAGTTTGGCAGCCGATCAGCAGCGAAGAGAAACTATTCAAACATGTCTCCTTCCTCCATGTAAACCATCAGTGCAGGGTAAGAGGAGAAGAAAAAAAAAAAAAACCCTGAATGTCTGGCCCAGACCACAGTCGGTGTCTGCTGGATTCTTCTTCTCATGCACTAGACACGTTTTATTTTGTAGTTCTTTCAATTACAAATCCACAGATGCAGAGAGGCAGGCCAGGGACAGCTCACTGGCAACACCAACGGAGCATGGGAAGTGGGGGTAACGGTGCTGCTGCTGCTGCTGGTGGTGAGTGAGACTGGTGGAAGTGGTTGTAAAGGTTCTTGTGGTAGTGGTTGCACTGCTGGTGAAGGGAAACGAAACAAAACTACATTTTATTTTCACCAGGGTAATGAGATTAAGCAATACAAATGCTTTTTGCCACCAAGCCCTGGGAAGGTGATTCAAGATGGACAAGTCCCTAACAGCTCGTTATTTCAATTAAATTCATGAAATTTTTTGTTTAAATGGGCAGGATTGTGAAAATCAGGTTGTGTGTGTGTGTGTGTGTGTGTGTGTGTGTGTGTGTGTGTGTGTGTGTGTGTGTGTGTGTGCGTGCGCGCGCGCACGTACATGCATACATGTGTGTGTCTCTATCACTAAGTCTCTGTATTTACATATAATGAGAGACAGTGAGTAACAGACAGAGAGAGAGGTTAGATTGATAAAGATAGATATTTACATAGAGAAATAGAAAGAAAGATAAACAGATAGATAGATATAAATACAGGCAGGCAGAGAG
>JADBJO010001893.1:52500-62500 GCA_016801955.1 Conus betulinus | reverse complement strand
AACTAGATCCATTTTTTTTTAAAACAACACCGTCACACATCTCTTCAAAATGCACCTTCTAAAAATACATCAGAAATTTCATTAAAAATCTGAACAGATTACAAACGGTACAAGTTTTTTCGTTTTTAATTCTGTTGTTGTTTTGATTGCTTATTTTGCTTTGTTGTGGTTTTGTTGTTGTTGTTGTTTCTTTCTTTTTCCTTTTTCTTTTTTTTTTTTTTTTCTTCCTTTTCAAAGGAGAGGAGATCCTGAAGCAGAGTTATTAAGGAGAAGGGAAGCAACTGGACAGGGAAAGAAAGGGGGGGCTCAGAGTAGAACCACTGTGGGACTGTTCTTTATGGCTTAATTAATCTCCCTTGGGGATGAAGGGTCTCAGTGAGTTGTTTTCTTCAATATTCAACAGAGCGAGAGACAGAAGACTGACCATAGTATGGCCGACCGATTTTTTCAAAAGTCAATTTTTTTTTTTAAAGAATTAGAAGCAATACCCATACCGATCGGAAACATGAGCACAAGAGACTAGAGAGTGACCAAACAAATGCAACTGAATACTAACAGAAATGAGAAACTGTTCATCGTTTCTCTTATCTTGAGTCCTTTATCACCATTACCCATGGAGAATCCAAACAAGAAATCGTCTCAAGGCAGGCAAGAGACAATATCAGCACTGTGTAGACTTTAAAAAAAAAAAAACCTACATGAAAGGACATGAACATCTCTCCATGGAAACACAAGACCAGGCTTTTTTGTGTACTGGTAAATTCCATCTTCCTGCATTTTTCTTCTTCTTTTGCATACACAGACTCCTGCCGACACTCCCTGTATTGACATCTGCCCCACAAAGGGAGTGGAGTTTTGTGTGCATGACCCATTTTTATCCCGCCATTAAGGCAGCCATACTCCATCTTCAGGGAAGGTGCATGCTATGTGTAACGTGTCATCCATACCAACCGCCAAACTGGCCTTCTCTTCCGAAAGTTGGTGATGGGATTTTATGCATGTGCAAGATGTTATGCATGCGTTCACACACAGAACCTCAGTTTATAGTGTCATTTGAAGGACTGTATGGGAAATGGAGTCAGTACCAATGTTAACTCCCAAGGGAAAAAATCCCCCTGTACTGAAACAACCCGGCGGAGATTTGAACCCACATCCCTTAGATTACGAGTACGGTGCTCTAACAACTGAGCTATTCCAGCACCCCATTCTTCCTGTACATATATATATATATATATATATATATATATATATATATATATATATATATATATACATATATACATGCCAGACATGGATGTGCGAAAATAGAATCCAAGCCATGGAAAACGAGGTGTCACCGCTAGATACTAAATTACCAAATACATGGCGATCAAATCAAGAATGAACAAAGGAATCAAGCCATCAAGAGCCACACACGACTATAACGAAGAGAAGCACCGATATTATTAGGTAAGCAAAGACAACTATGGGGGTATGACCCTAACAAGATCCATGGTCTTGCTTTAACAATCTTCTATTTCTAAGGAAGGAACTGTTGAAAGGAGGGAGATGAATGGGAAGACGTTGTGGGGGGGGGGGGGGGGGGGGGGGGGGGGCAATGGTGGACTGTCAGACAACAAGGCAGAATGGACATATGGACATGTATCCCATGGGAATTCAATGTTTGCCTGCAACCCAAGCCTTGGCATGCAGCCTACAGAACTCAAGGAAGCTGTTGAACTGTGGTGCCCCTATGATTAACCACACAGTAAACGGAGAAGAAGAGAGAAAACTTTGAGGGGTGGCGGGGGGGGGGGGGGGGGGGGGGGGGAGGGAAGAAAAGACAGAAAGGGGAAGTGAAAGGGGGAGGAGGGAGTGGGGGGAGAGTGTGAAAGAAAAGAGAGAGAGAGTCTGAGAGGGAGAGACAGACAGACAGACAGACAGACAAAGTCAGAGACAGACAGACATAGATAGAGACTGAGGGACAGACAGGGAGAGAGAAAAAGAGGGAGAGGGAGAGAGAGAGTGAGAGAAAGAAAGAAAGAGAGAGACAGAGACAAGAGACAGA
The DNA here is from genome assembly GCA_016801955.1 of Conus betulinus. Lineage (NCBI taxonomy): Eukaryota > Metazoa > Mollusca > Gastropoda > Neogastropoda > Conidae > Conus > Conus betulinus. The sequence continues at coordinate 60,453 of JADBJO010001893.1, read as the reverse complement.
GAAAGACACTGAGAGAGGAAGAGAGACTGAGACAGGGGAGGAGAGGAAGAGAAAAGGAAAGAAAAAAGAGGTGGTGACGAACATACAGACAGACAGACAAATAACCCGTGACACCAAGAACAGACTGTTATCAGCTTGGCTTTGGTTAACGACCTTTCAACCCTGTCCTTCCTTCCCCTTCCCACAACCCCACTCCTTTTCCCCTGCACATTCTTTAGGTCAGGACACACACACACACACACACACACACACACACAGAGTCAGAGTGAGAGAGAGAGACACTCACACACACACACAGAAACATTGTACATTTACACATGTACAAAAGAACTACACAGTCATATACTTATATATGTGGCCACAAAATCCCACAAAGTGAGCTTAAATTTACAGAAAGAGAAGCTCTGTTTACCAATTCATACCTAAGGTCAATAATATATGTATTAATACTCTGTCAGCTGATTTTTCAACTTCTGCCATTCTCATTCATGAATTTGAAGAGAGGCCAGATTGTGTTCCATGAATTACTTCACATAACTCTCTCTCTCTCTCTCTGAGTCTCTCTCTCTCTCTCTCTCTCTCTCTCTCTCTCTCTCTCTCTCTCTCACACACACACACACACACACACACACACACACACACACACACACACACACACACACGTACACACGCGTACACACACACCACATGATGTGCACAACAGCTGAACGATAACATATGGTAAATTCTGAGTGAGATGAAGGAAACTAATTACCAGTTAATCATTTGCACACAGATGAAGTTCAAAGAACAGGGTCATAACAGAGCACCACCCTGTTACTGTCAGTCTACGATAAGCTCACACCACATGTTATGTCAGTGTCTGTCCTGCCAAATTAACGATAAAACATTGGGGGATGGGGGGGGGAGAGATAGGAGAAGGGGAGGGGGGGTATTGTGAAACAGCCGTTTTTTTTTTTTTTTACAGATTAAGCAACAAACTCTTTCAAATCCACCCACACCCAAAAAGGCTTTACCATCTGTCGTTGATGACGAAAAAATAAAGTTTTAAGCTGCTTACACATAAGCCAGTTATTTTACACCCCTTGGTGTCTTTTAAAGCGTGAAGAAGCTCTGTGATGCATTCCATATGATGTACCTTTGTTATGCGAACACCACTGGCTTCCAACCAAACATTGATGGCAGTTCAAAATCACAGTTTTTGCCTATCGTTATTTTGATGGGACACACTCCCACAGTATCTTTCTGCTTCTCTGTCCACCTATCAAACTTCTCAGTCTCTTCGCTCATCTTCTCAAAAAAAACTCTGAAAATTCCTAGGCGCTCGTTAAAGACAGTCAGTGAGAGAGCATTTGGCTTCAGTGCGCCCACTCTTTGGAATTCTCTTCCTGACAGCTTATGTGGCCTGCCCAAATTATCTACATTCAAGTCAGAGTTAAAAAACATACTTCTTCAGGAAAGCCTTCTTCAACCATAATATCTAAATGCTGTGTCTATTATTCTGACCTGACTTTTTAATGTACTGCATGCAAAACTGTATTGTTTACGCTTGAACCGATGAACTTGATAAGTATGCCTGTGTTGGTAGGCGTGCATGCGTGCATGCATGTGTGCGTGCGTGCGCGCGCGCGCGTGTGCATGCATGCGTGTCTGTATGGGAACACGTCAGTGTGAGCATTTGAGTGTGTGTGTTGAGCGCAATGAGTTGATCCCAAGAATTGCGCCATATAAAATCCATACATTGTTATTATTATTATTATTATTATTACCTCTAATTACCAAGCATGAGCTTGTAGAGAGTTGGGATTTACACGATGTTAAGCCTAACCTGTTTCAGGGTCTGACTTTGACAAGATGACAGTTCTGATACGGTCCTCTGCGGCCAGCTGGTCCAAAAACAACATGAATGAATAAACAGGTTAAACAACAAATTAACAAACAGGAAGGGATCACAGGACATAGACGGGTGGGAGGGGAGCAGATTGAGAAAGGTCAAAAGCACCAGCCACTGTGGCACAGTGGTCAGCGTCAAAGATTCCTGGCTGGGAGGTGGTGGGTTTGATCCCCATCAGAGCAATTCATTTGTGGGATATTTCTGCCCTGACTGGCTCCTACCCAGAGCTGAGTTTGCCATGGGCTCCCCTGGGAAGACTGGAGCCACACAGTCCAGTTTCATCCATTTAATGGATACATCTGACAGCATTGCTCAAATTTCCTGACCAACACTGCATGTGTCTGTAATTCTCAGGCCTGGTTGAAACATGGATTACAAAAGAAAGTGTATCAGGTAAGCTCTATCATACAGTCTCATATATTGGAATGGAACTCCATAGCATCATCTTCATCATCCTCGACCTTAATAGTCAGCAAAAAAAAAAAAAAAAAGTATCAAATTTTGTGGCCCTGCATACCTTGATCTCATGGACCCTCAGTTTCAACTTCCTCAGGTAAGGTAAGGTAATGTGGCTTGTAGCCCAGCTGACCACAAAGGGCCATATCAGGGCTGTCACTATGCTGAAGTCACATGGGTGGGTGGGCACAGGCCTTTGTGGGTGTGTGCAAATGTATACAATGCACGCATGTGTGTGCGCGCGCGTGTGTGTGTGTGTGTGTGTGTGTGTGTGTGTGTGTGTGTGTTGTGTGAGCATGCTCCTGCATGCATCTGTGTGTGTACTTGTGTGAGCATGCTCCTGCACACGCGTGCACACACACACACACACACACACACACACACACACACACACACACACACACACATAAATTGGTCATCAATGATAACTGAAAAATTGCTGAACGTTAGTTAATGCTACTTTAATTAACCTGCATTTTCACAGCACAAAGCCGAACATGGCTTTGTTTTAAAATTAAGAAACAAATTTAGAATCAATTAATTCAATGGCACTGTGCCATAGTTTGAACCTCAGTGCCCGACAGACAGACTGTGGTGTGCCTGTTATAAATTCAGCTTGACACAAAATTTTGGTTTAGGTGCATGCAAGCTTCAGTCCTAGGGCAACAAGAGCAATTAGTTTGACCTCTAAATTATATACAAAGCTTTCTGGTAGACCAAAAACACAATATTTTCTTGTTGATCCTCCTTTTTCCCCCTTCATTAATGTCTTTATTCAAAAAATTCATAATGAATCAATCTACTAAACAAAATCAAGCATACATGATCAAAAGGACAAATAAACAAAGCAAAAAACAAATAGCAAGTTCCCCTTCTATCTTCCTCCAAACAAACAAAAAAAAAGACAGCTGACAATCAAACAATATACAGCTGCTGCAATGACTGTGGCAAACCCTGAAAAAATAATGATCTACTCCAGTACACTTGTGTTGCAAAATTTGTATGTGAGAGCAAACTACTTTCCTATTTCGTATGTTACTTTCCAATAAACAGTACAGATTTGAAATGAATACAGAGTCTAAAATCATAATCTACATCTATAAATACATAAAGCAGAACTACATCAAATGTTCTACTGGATCTAAAGTTGCAAGTACAACCCAAACAGAATTACATTTTCAAAGAATATGCGATTCTCTCCATACTGAAATTCTTGCCAGAATTCATGCAAACGAGGGTAAGTGCCAAAACATGTGTTTAATCTTTTGTTTTCACTTTCTCAAAAAAAAGAACAGTTTATTGAACTCAAACTCCCATGTACAACGAAATAACTTTTAATCTGTTTTGTTTTGTTTCGGGGCAGGGGGGGAGGGGGGGGGGGTCTAATCTTCTACGCCACTTCAGCCGCATCACCCTCACTCTGTTCATTCCAGCTTCACATTCACAGCTACACCCTGGTTTGTCCTGCCACAGCCACGGCACCAGCAAATCACAAGGAGCTGTCCCCATGTCATGTCATCATGAGGAACCCCGGCAGATGAGACACTGCATCTCTGTCAAGTTACTCCAGTGGCGTTTCGTGGTGCCTGTTCCGATCCAACATAAGAAGAACACCTCCTACTCAGCCCCATACTGATGACAACTGCTTGGTCGCAAAGCCAGCTGAGTGAGTGTCCCCCTCCGTAGGATGCCACCACCTTTTTCCAGCAACAGTCCCCATGAACTTGTTGATACTGGTGACCTACACATGAACTCACCAAGAATATGAACGCAGAGAGAAAATTGACACTGAGGTCACCATGACAGCAGAGCATGAAGGACCACAAAACTTTAGGCCTTTTTTTTTGTTTGTTATGGTGATCGATGAGGATGATGATGAAGATGATGAGACTTCATGACAGGGCTGTACTCTATGCTTACTTTCATAGTATATTCTGGTGTCACCAGGACCATGATATACAGACACCAGCAGAGCTGGTCAGGAAATTTGAGCAACACTCCCTAGGACGCATTCATTATGTGGATAAAACTCTACTGTGTTGTCCCAGTCTTGCAAACTAAGCCCATAGCAAAAATCAACCCTGGGTAGGAGCCGGTCAGGGTAGAAATATCCCACAACTACATGGATCTGATGGGAATCAAACCCACCTCTTCCCAGAGGGTAAACAGTTACACTAACAACAGCACCATGGTGGTTGGTTGTAAAAATAATGTTTGTTATCAATTTCACTGATACTGATTTCAAAGCAGTTTTCAAAAACGCTTTTTTTTTTGTTTTGTTTTTTGTTTGATATTAAAAATTTCATGCCATTGTTATGATAAAATGATAATTTTTCTGAGACTTGTCAGAGAGCTGCTTTTAAGTTTGTATTCATGCTCATGGTGAGAAACTGAATATTCGAAGAAAAGAAATCCACAAAGCGTTTCACACAAACACCAAAACAAAGAAGGCAAAATGGCTGGATTGTTAATAAGCAAGAAAGCCAAGTGACATTTTCTCCACTAAAAATATTTGACACACAACAAAAATGACATCTGTCATGTTTGCATTTTACTTTCTCCCACAGCTGAGCAGAGAGAATCATTTGTCCAGAGAAGATGTTCTAGAGAAATTATGCGTCAAACACATTCATGCACACTCTTCAAAGCCATGTGCTGCTCCTCCTCTATATCACCAGCCTGCCCAAACATCCATGGCCACAAGACTCTTTGCTGACGACACTCTCTGCCACAGGACAGTCAGCTCATCTAAAGATCAAGAAGCACCCAGCAGAACATCAATCGAATACAAACTGGGGGCAGAGCTGGAAGATGTCTTTCCATCCCCCTAAAACACTAGACTCCCCAAGTCAGCTGGAGGAGAAGTCCACAGACTCACCCATGTACACTACCATCAAGACGAGAAACTGAACACAGGAAAAAGAGGCAAAATAGATTAGTGTCACCACCTGAGAAGATCTTAAATGGGACAGACATATCCCCAACGCCACCAGCAAAGCCAACTGGGTTCTTGACTCTCTTCGCTGTGACCTGAGGGTTGGATCGATTGACATCAAGGAAAAAGGCTGCATGACCTATGTACAAGTACACATACACAGTGTGAGACCCCTACACAGCCAAAGACATTCAGCAAAACAGAAAAAAAAAAAAAAAAAGGGGCAGTGCTGTCCGCTATGTGGCCAACTGCCTCTGTAAAACATTCTGCATGGGTTACAACTGCCCAGCTACACTGGATCCCACTGCTAGACATTTTCCCAAGGTTGGCAAAAATGATTAAAATCCACAACAGAGAAGCGACTATCAACATCTCATGCACCACAACCCCAAAACAACCCCACTGCAACAACATCCCCCACCCCATCTCCACCACTCCCAGTACACCAAGCGACCTGTCTTCCATTCCTTCACACAACACCTCCAACCAGAAGGACCCATTCCGTCCATGTAAAGTCAGTACACTGTAGGACTGCCTTCCATGTGAGGCAGCTCCCCCTCCACCCTCAGTGGAAGGCTTCCAACCCTGATGTGAAATGTCAACTCCCAGCCCCCGCAGTTCTCTTCAACCCTCCCCCTTCCACATCCATCTCATCCCCAACTCTGTCCCCCCTTCTGAATGAGGCGAGTAATCCAGGCAGCTCCCCACCCTGGTCCCCCAACCCCTCCCTCCTTCCACAAAAATCTCATTCTCAACTCTGTACCGCCCCTCCTAGTTGCTGATGTCAAACCCATCACAGTGCATAATGGTAGGTATCATACGTAAGGTCTACCATTTTGAAAACATTCATTCATGAAGCAACAAATATTAATAATGATAGATAATAAGGTTCAGAGCTTTGTGGAAGCTAACTTACATATCTTGACTTTTTTTTTAATGAAATCAGAAATACATTTGTTACTGTGTGCGTTGCTGTGAAATATGACCCAACAACTTACATGAAGGTTGTTATCAATGCCATTTTTTTTTTCCTAAAGAAAAGACTTAAAGGAGGAGGGAGGGAGGGAGAAGAAAGAAAGGGGGGAGGGGGGAGCAATGAAAGTGGAGGCACTGATTTTACAACAAAATGAGAAATCCTGTTATGCCTTTTATTTTGTAAACTGTTCTCTTCTCAAAGTCTATTCATGAACACACACACACACACACACACACACACACACACACACACACACACACACACACACACACACACACACACACACACACACACACACACACACACACACACACATGCATACTCACAGAGACACAAACACACACACACACTACACCACACACTAATATCACTTAATGTGGAAAGACGTTACACACACACACACACACACACACACACACACACACACACACACACACACACACACACACATACGCACACACACACACACGCACAAACAAAGACACAAATCAAGCTCAAACACAAACCATACAACAGACACTCTACTACAAATACCACAGTGACATTTCCTTCATGCTACCTCAGTATACATAAGACACAGGCTGTTGAGTTGACTTAATATCAATCATACAGCAGTTGCTCTAAAATTTAGCAAACTGTGTATGAAAAAAACAGCAACCAGTCATGTATACATTTTTCAACCAGGCAGCTTTTGGAATAGCTTAAGAAAAGGCAGACATATCCGATAAGGTGAAAGACAGGGAAAGGGAGGAATGAGGGTGGGGGTACGGTGGGTGGTAGGGGGCGAACACCTTTTTTTCCTGCCAGCATTTGGAACTGAACATGCCCCAGATGACTTAGGAATGAGCATGAAATATGGCGTGGCATGTATAGTATACAATGTTACTACGATGTGTGTGTGTGTGTATGTGTGTGTGTGTGTGTGTGTGTGTGTGTGTGTGTGTGTGTGTGTGTGTGTGTGTGTGTGTGTGTGTGTGTGTGTGTATGAGAGATAGAGTATATGTGTGTGGGATGTGTGTATGGACGCATGCGTGTGTGCATGCGTCTTTGTGCGTGTGTCTGCAGGTATGCCTGTGTAACTCTCTGTGTGTGTATGTCTTTATCTGCAAGCACATTTGGATGTTTGCGGGATCATGCACAAGTGTATGTATGCATGACTGTAATACACTACAGTATGTTTGCATGTGTAGAACTGTGACATAAGATTGGTTCTTCTCTCTCTCTCTCTCTCTCTCTCTCTCTCTCTCTCTGTCTTGTCAGCCTGGCTCTCTCTCTCTCTCTCTCACTCACACACACACACACACACACACACACACACACACACAACACACACAACACACACACCAATGCATGTAACATACTATCATGATTGTGCCCTTTCTAGAGGCTGAATCAACCTGAACAACAGATGTTGTAGCTCATAACATGCAATTGTCATTTCTCCCTCAACTTTTTGAGACCTTTTTGAAAACAAAAACTTTTTACAATTTGTTTTTTCTGTCACACATATATTTGATTTTCATGCGACAATGATTGAACTACATCAAACAACCTCATTTTCTCGTTTTTGATTGTAACTTGTTTCTGTTTACAGAACAAAAACATTGACTAATGTTTTTCCATTGGAGAACTAAAAAGTAATTTGAGGCCTTGCAAAGGTGACTTTTTTTTTTCACCCATCATCACATGTGT
>JADBJO010001893.1:42500-47500 GCA_016801955.1 Conus betulinus | reverse complement strand
CAGTGGCACTTCCCAAATGCATTTAATCGAACTTATTAAGCCAAAACTTAATCTTTGAAGTCTGATTTAAGATTTAACCTTAAATCTTCAGTATAATGCAAAAATTTACCAGTTACCACTGGCATATATGCCGATAAGACAGAATCTCTGATAACAAATTGTTCTGTTCACAAGACATGACTCCTCCATGGTTCGTTTTTTTTCTTTTCTTTTTTTTTTTAGCTGTCCCAACCTCTGCGCCACCTCAGAGGCAGTGCACCCACGCCACTCATTCCGACACCCCTGTCCACAGCCACAGCCTGGTCGGCCCCGCCACAGTCCTGGCACCAGCAATCCACAGGGAGCAATCAATGTCAAGTCATCATGAGGTAACCCACCGAAGGCGACACTCCACTGCTGCCGAGTCACTTCGGTGATGTTCAGTGGCGCCTGTTTTCTTATCCAACATATGCAGGACACCACCTACTAAGCCCCCTACTGATGACAATAATTGCTTAGTCGCGGAGCTGGCGTGAGTGAGCTCTCCCTCTGGAGGGCACCACCACGTCCGTCCAACAACGACAGCCCCCATGGACTCGCCGATACCGGCGACCCTGACAGAACCAAACCAAGACCACAGATGTGGAGAGGACACCGAAATTGAGGTCACCATGATAGCAGGGCATGAAGGGCCACAGAATTTGAGATTTTTTTTTTTTATGCTGATCAATGAGAATGAGGATGATTAAGAAGATGCTACGGATTTCCATTTCGGTCTGAGACTACATGACAGGGCTGTACTCTACACTTCCTTTCATAACATATCCCAGCATCAACCAGGCCTGAGAGATACTGGCACCTGCAGTGTTGGTCAGGAAATTTGAGCAACACTCCCAGAAACGCATCCATTAAGTGGATGAAACTCGACTGTGTGGTCCCAGTCTTCCCAACTGAGTCTGCAGCAAACTCAACTCTGGGTAGGAGCCGGTCGGGGCAAAAAAAACCCACATGACTCTGATGGGAATAGAACCCACGACCTCCCAATCGGGAGTCCGTGACGCTAACCACTTCGCCACGGCAGCTGGTCCTCCATGGTTCATATTTCTATCATTATACACTGCTATCAATGACAGGAAGTTTAATGTTTTCCCTTTTTCATCCTCATGCCCTGTTGCCTCATTACCTCACTCACACCTCCTCACTCCTCTTCCCTGAGTCATCATTATAACAGTGGAGATATTGTTTGTCTGTGCATACTTGTTTTTCACCACTGTTTATTTACAATTAAAAAAAATAAATAAATAAAAATTCTATAAAAAAACAGCAATCATTATGACCACATAGTTGACTCAAAACTTGTTGTAAAGCCAAAAAGGATACAGTTTCTGTCAGAGGATCCAAGTTTCTGGAAGACAAAAGAGACAGGTCCACATTATTTGTTAATGTAGGTAACTCTAATTTCTAAATTATCCTTAATACATCTGTAATGAATGAGCCAAAGCTAGGTCATCACCCTATGTGGGTCACAATGGCTGTCAGAGAAACTGGTGCTGTGAAGTTCAAAATGAAGAAGGCTTTAACAATGTACTTGTGTAAGTACATGTATAATAAACATTACGGTCAAGTTTGCACATGATGGAGAGAAAATAACATTATAAGTTTCAGACAAGTGTGATTACTTCTTGCTCTACTTTTTTGTTTTCCTCGCTAAAAAAAAAAAAAAAAAAAAATAAAATAAAAAAAATTTTTTTTTTTTTTTAATTGGAAATGGACTTGTCATGAATGACAGTGGACAAACTGATCAGATTTAAAACTGTTTTTATCTAAATATATGATGCTTGGATTTAAAGGAAAATGCTTCAATACAATAACACACAATATAAAATAACTGATGGACACAATTTATAAACACGAACACTTTTTTACTTAAAATTGACATTTATAAAGCCAAAAGGATACAGTTTGTTCCCTTTTTTTTCTGGAAGACAAAAAGACAGGTCCACATTATTTGTTAATGTAGGTAACTCTAATTTCTAAATTATCCTTAATACATCTGTAATGAATGAGCCAAAGCTAGGTCATCACCCTATGTGGGTCACAATGGCTGTCAGAGAAACTGGTGCTGTGAAGTTCAAAATGAAGAAAGGCTTTAAACAATGTACTTGTGTAAGTACATGTATAAACATTACGGTCAAGTTTGCACATGATGGAGAGAAAAAATAACATTATAAGTTTCAGACAAGTGTGATTACTTCTTGCTCTACTTTGTTTTCCTCGCTAAAAAAAAATAAAAAAAATAAAAAAAAAAAAAAATAAATTTTTTTTTTTTTTTAATTGGAAATGGACTTTGTCATGAATGACAGTGGACAAACTGATCAGATTTTGTAAAACTGTTTTTATCTAAATATATGATGCTTGGATTTAAAGGAAAATGCTTCAGACAATAACACACAATATAAATAACTGATGGACACAATTTATAAACACGAACACTTTTTCATATCTTAGAATTTGAATGACATTTATAAGCACATGTACAGTATTCTTTTTTTTTTGATTCCCAAACTTACAAATGCAATAAAGTGTGAACTATCGATCCCCTCCCCCCCCCCCCCCCCCCCCCCATTACATACCAACACCCACACCCACATGCACACACAGAGATTGGTTTCTAGAAAATGTACAGCGGTTTTTGTTTGTTTTTTTTTTTTTCTTAACATTAGGATGGATGTTCATTTTTCCACCATTTTTCAAGCAATGAATAAACTTATCATTCAAATTTCAATCTTATAATCAGTTCTGAAAAAAAAAAATAATCTCATTTGAGTGAATAGGTTGGGTATGTCTGAAAGTGAAAGAGACAGTAACATGCGCACCAAACGATTTCAGAATTGTGTGACCAACTTTGTACTCCTAACATGATATCACATATTATTGTAACACTATGTTGCATTACGATTCTTACAAAATTGTTTCTATTACAGTCACACGCAATTTTGTTGCCATTACTTTGGCAACATCCACACAGTTAGAATGCTTGAAATACTGGGAATAAAAGACATCTATGCAACTTTGGGGGGTGGGGGGGTGTTTTTTTTTTTTCTTTTACGTTGTCAACAGCCACACAGTTAGAATAAGAATGTTTGGAAATATTGGGAATAAATGACTGTAATTCATACATTCAAGTCTGTTGTTGTCATCATTATTTCATACATGCTATGCTTACAAACAGTTTCTCTATCACTAATGCAGAGTTTGATGAAGATAACAATTTCACTGCATGTTATTTCTATCATCACTATTGCATGTGCATTGCAGCAGTGGCTCCATCATGGCCTTGCCTTTATATAAATAACTGTCCAGTGAAACAACTTGTTTTTTAAAAAGGATAAACCATTCCTGGCTGTCACAGTCTTCCCTCTATTTGTCTGATGTGATATTTCAGGACACACGTGTAAAGCTTGTCTTTTTGACATATCTCCAAATTACACAATCTTGGAGCTTTTTTTCAGTTCTCGATGGTGTAATCTGCATTTAGAACCATAAAACATATTTGGGGGAGGTGGGGGGAAGGGGGGAGGGAGGATAGGCATAACTAGATGTTATTGCTTTTTTTTTTTTTTTTTTTTTTTTTTTTTTTGTCTTTTGCAGTGCTCTAGGACCATAACTGTCATGGAATAATTAACATCACATCGCTTCGTTTATAATGTACGTATTGATTTATTAATTTAACGTGTATACGTTAGAGGAACTGGTAAGCGTCAGAATGGGAATATTAAGCGTGATCGAAATTAGCATCACTTCACAACACACTGACTGGCGAAACCGACTTAACACTTGAATAGGTCGCAATTGTTACTACACATTATTGAATTTAAAAAGATCGTCGCAGGTAAATGGCCGGATCGTCGTCATTATTGGATTAGTTCACTACAATCACAATTAAAACAGTAAAATAAATGAAAATACAATAAAAAAATAGAATCTCTTTCCCTCTTTCTGTTGCTCATGTTTTGCAAACCTTGCTGGCGATTCAATTTCTCGCTACCACCATGCCGAGAAAAAAAACACCGGAGAGTTGATGCCCTTGCTTTCAGTTTCATCTTTTCACCAGTACCGTCTCAAAATGCTCTCCAAAGATCTCCACAAATAATGCAGTGAAAAGTCCCAAGTTTAATAATGATCATTCATGATTTTTTTCATTATGATTTTTCTACATTTCTATACATTTTCATATTTCCTCGATTCATTTTACTATTATACTTATTTCTACATCATTAATGTTATAAACATGATTTACTATTTGTACATTTCTTACATTTTATCTTACAATCCTATCTTTCCCATTTCATATAGTAGTAGTTGCAATAATAGTAGAAGTACTGTTGTGTGTTGTTGTTGTTGTTGGTAGTAGTAGTAGTAGTAGTAGTAGTAGTAGTAGTAGTAGTAGTAGTAGTAGTAGTAGTAGTATCGTAATCATTATCATAACCATATTATTCTTCTCATTCCTCGTCTTCTTCTATTATTATCATTATTATCATTACAATCACCATTATCACTACTATTGGTATCATTATTATGTGATTGTGATATCATCATCGTCATCACTATTATTATTATTATTATTATTATTATCATCATCATCATCGTTGTTGTTATTGTTGTTGTTGTTGTTGTTGTATTTTTTACTGCTGCTGCTGCTGCCGTTGCTGCTGTCGTCGTCGTCGTCGTTGTTGTTATTTTTTAAGCTGTATCTCCCCACCCTCACCCCCTCCTCCTCTTCAACCCTCAGTCCCATTCTTTAATCACACCAAGGCCATAAACAATTTTGATACACCAATCCGATGACATGTTTTGTAAAGTTCTCAGTATGAAGGCCATCGCATCTATGATGGGCAGAAAAACATGAGAAGCACCATTTGCCTTCAATGTTTTGTTGCAAACTTCTGCACAAATGTGTACTGATTTGGTTATGTGTTTTTATATTCTTTTCATCAGCACAGAACATCTCTCTGATCGAG
>JADBJO010001893.1:30000-32500 GCA_016801955.1 Conus betulinus | reverse complement strand
CTTGAAGGGTTATGGGCGGAATTAGATTATTTGTTTAATGTTTAGCACTGGCAAACATTCTCTTCGTCACTGGAAAGCTCATAGAGATACAAATGATTTCCAGTGTTAACATTGGTAAATAAGCGTTTTTGTCTCTGAAGCGTTCCAAAGTAGAAATTCAGGACATGGGTTGAAGGGAGGGGGCAGAAATGGAGGAATGCTATCCTGCAGTTCTATTTGGAAGTTTCGCGTTCAAATGCTCGTACCCCCTGACACGATCACTGAAGCCACAACTGGGTGCTAATCAACAACACTACGTTGGCAGCAATGTCTGGCACTTCCCAAAACTTTCACATTCACGGGATAATACCATATCATGAGCTGATTCTATGATGTGACGTCAACACCAGATGACGTCATTACACCGGTGGCAGAATGGACCGTCCCACGTTGCCAGGGGAACCAAAGGCCCGCAGCGCCAGGGCCTGTAACTCCTTCTCTCGTTGCTGCCTCTGCTCCGCTCGGTGTTCCACTGAAACAAAGAGCGATGACAATAGGAACACGGGTAGTGGCGGTGGTGGTAGAAAGCGGTGGTTGCTACAATACTAAGAAAAATATGTTTAAGTGGAGAGGGGAGGCATGCAAAAAAACCAATATCCATGGAAGTAATATTTCTGCTAACTGGGTGAAACAGTTCCCTGCACATAGCTCTAAATTAACACTGCTTATGGTATCCATTCACCTTTTTACACATACAGGCAAGAGACGACACACGGGAAGAAAAAAAAGGAAAAAAGAATTTTCTCAAAGCAAGTGCTAGGTTTGCCCATAGACCCGCGGCGGAAACCTGCACACACCAATAACAGCACCTCAAAAAAAAAAAAAAAAAAAAGGCAGAAAATTACGAATAACATATACTCAAGACTGGCGTTATACTCTTGATCGTGAACGCCGCTCCATCTAAAGCTGCTTTCACACTAAACCCATCCATTTGCTGACAGCTCGTTGCCGTCAACTTGACACAGCAACTCAGACACTCACCTATTTGCCGCCAGCCGGACATTCCATGACAATTAAGCAATGAAGTCTCACGCTACTTGACAAAAAGACTTACCTGCTTTTGTTTTTGTGACGGTGACGGTTGAGAGAGAGAGAGAGAGAGAGAGAGAGAGAGAGAGAGAGAGAGAGAGAGAGAGAGAGAGAGAGAGTTTCCTTTGTCAATACTAGCCTGTTATCCGTGTGAAAAATTAAGTTTACTGTAGAATTCAATCTTTGGAAGTATGCGTTCCCATATGGTGCTGATTATATAGCTGTAGTGTGGTGATATCTATCACCTTTGTCAAAAATTACTAGCTGTTTGTTGTTGTTGTTGTTGTTTATTTTCTATAGCACTGATAGATCTGTCTTAATCCATTGTAAGTCAAGAGAATTCTATGCTGGTATGTTTGAAAACTTAAGTCCTCGGGAACAACCAGCCAGCCGTGTGTGTGTGTGTGTGTGTGTGTGTGTGTGTGTGTGTGTGTGTGTGTGTGCAGACAATATTCATTCAAGTGGAAGCAAAGTGCTCCCTAAAACAGCAACTGTGGCAATGATGATAATTATGATGTTGACGACGATAGTGACGATGATAGCGTTGACGACGGTGCTGATGATGATGACGTTGGCGATGATACTGACGACGACGACGACGACGACGACGACGACGACGATGATGATGATGATGATGATGATGGCCACATGATGATGATGGACTTGGTAACTACGAGTACTATGACGAATAATTAACACATAGGTATAAAACTATACATTCTTAATCGCTATCTATCGAGCAAAGAGATGCAATCTATATCTCTCGTTACGCTAATGATCCACCATACGACAACGTCGACAATGGTGATGCCGACATCGACGACGAGGACGACGACGACGACGATGATGATAATGATGATGACGACGTTAACGACGACGACGACGATAGTGATTGTGGTGATGATAATGACGATGTTGAGGAGGAGGAGGAGGAGGAGGAGGAGGAGGACGATAGTGATGATGATGATGATGATGATGATGATGATGATGATGATGATGATGACGAAAAAAGGAGGAAAACACCAAAATGGCTAGCGCGTCCATTGAACCGTTCCCCGATAATGAATCAAAGCTCTCAGCGCAGGATCATTGGTTGATGTACGATCATCGATTAACGCTGGCATGAAAAGGAGGGCAGTTCAGTGAGGTGAAGGGGAAGAAGGGGAGAGAACGCAGGGGGTGGAGGCAAGACAGACCGACGACAGACAGACAGACAGAGAAGGACAGAAACAGATATTCCAGCAGACCAGACACAGACCGAGAAAAGGGAGAGAGGGATGTGGGGTGGAGGTGGGGGGGGGGGGGGGGGGGGGAAAAAGTATGAGGTTGGCGGGAAAATAGAGTCAGAGAGAGAGAGAGAGAGAGAGAGGGAGGGGAGGGAGGGACGGAGAGAAGTACATGCAGACAAATGTATAGAGACGGGGAAAGATGA
>JADBJO010001893.1:20000-25000 GCA_016801955.1 Conus betulinus | reverse complement strand
GCGTAGTTCCAACAGGATTAGTCTCAAGAGAGCTAAACTTCCAGTGGAATTAGTCCTAGAAGGATTAGTTTCAGTAGGATTAGTCCTAGAGGGGGTTAGTTTTACAGTTGGACAGCTTCCAGAGGGGTTACCTCCGGTGTGTTGGGGTTCCAGAGGAATCGGTTCCAGTGGAACTGGTCCCCACTGGTCCGTCCGCACGCTCTGCTCTTCTCCTCCCCGTTCCCACTCACCTGCCAGGATGATCATCTTGATGCCCCACGCAGGGCCCAGAACCAGCCCACCAGGAAGAAGGTGACCGTGCCCAGCTGGGCGGCCCCTACACACAGGTTGACGCACACCGTCACCGCCACCCCGCCCCCCTTGCTGGACAATCGGGATTTCCCGCAACAGGGCATGGTCATGCCGCTCATGATCGTGCCCTGTAAGGCAGACAGTTAACGGTCGGTTAGGATTTTCCCGCAGCTCGTCGTTAAGGCCTTGTCGTTCGTTATCGTCCCTGGAAGTCATAAGCGTATCAGCATTTTCTTTACCCATTCTCTTCTCCTTCTCACTCCTTTGAACGCGCACGCGCGCACGCGCGCGCGCGCGCGCGCGCGCACACACACACACACACACACACACACACACACACACACACACACACACACACAATCTATCTATAGGGATATATATATATATATATATATATATATATATATATATATATATCCCATTTTCTTTCTTTTTTTTTTTTGTAATAATTTCAAATCTTTGCCAAGTCATTGCTATAATGATGGAAGAATTGTTAACCCTGCACTTGTTTTCCCCCACTGCTTAATTGTTCAGCATTACACACACACACACACACACACACACACACACACACACACACACACACACACACACAGAGACACGCACACACACACACACACACACACACACACACACACACACACACACACACACAATCGAAACAGAATGATTACACAGATTGAGCTTGTTTCCACACTTGAGTCAAGAATAGAATAATTGGGGGAAAAAAAATGCTACACTTCATTCAGAGCATAGATACGCTCTCTCTCTCTCTCTCTCTCTCTCTCTCTTCTCTCTCTCTCTCTCTCTCTCTCTCTCTCTCTCTCTCTCTCTCTCTCAGCATACCCCCACTCCCTCGCTGCTTACATATATGTACATAAATACACGACTCAGCATAATGTAATTTAACGAAACTTGAACTGAAATTTGAAGCTCACGTAGCATATCGTAATTCCACAGACTGTGCCTTGATAGAACAGAACGGAACAGAACACAGCCCCACAGTACAGACATACACCAATCAGGGACACTAAACAACATTCCACCGCGCACACACACACACACACACACACACACACACACACACACACACACACACACACCACCACCACCACCACCACACCACCACCACCACCACACACCATCTCCCACTCCTTTTTCCCCTAACCCAAACATCCTCATACACACACACGCACGCGCGCACACACACACACACACACACACACACACACACGCGCGCGCGCGCGCGCGCACACACACACACACACACACTCTCTCTCTCTCTCTCTCTCTCTCTCTCTCTCTCTCTTATCTCTCGCTCTCTCTCTCTCTCTCTCTCTCTCTCTCTCTCTCTCTGACCCACCCTCTCCCCTTTCTCCCTCCTAACCCAACCTCTTCCAGTCCCCACCGACCAGATCCAGGCAGAAGGATGTTGAGCAGCAGACACAGCACAGCCAGAGGCACGGGCAACGCGGGAATGGCCGCCCGAATCATGGAGTCGTCATGCATCATCACCGACTTGCCCTTCTCCTCCGTGCCCCCCGCCGCCGCCGCCGCCGCCGCCGCTGCCATCGCTTCCGACGACTGCAGACGGTAGTCCACAGACTTCCGGGACACGGAGTCCCGGCGGGACCCCAAAGATACCCGGTCGTCCCCGTCCGCTCCCCCTCCTCCACCACCACCTCCTCCTCCACCTCCTCCTGCTCCTCCTCCTCCTCCCATGCCCATTCCTGTCCCTGGCACGGTGAGGGATTGGATGCTCTGCGTTTTGTGCGGCAGGTGGTGGTGGGGCTGGGAGGGGATGGAGGAGGTGCTCTTCCGCCCAGGGATTTGGAACCGGCGCTGGAGTTGAGGTCGTTGGAAGTGGGCTGCGAGACAGGGTGTGGAGAGAACGTGGCATTGAGAGACATGGACCCCCGTCATGTGGGGAGATTGCGACGAGGGGGTGGGTTTTGATGGTAGAAATTTTTGTCAGGAACACAATAAGGAAGAGAGATGGATCCGCTATTCACCTCTTTAAAATTCATGTGTATTGCTTTTGAAAAAAAAAATTGAAAAGATATATCTGTTGGGGGAGCGGGGAAAAAACTGTCAATTCTTTTTTTTTTTTTTCCTCAAGGTGGAAAAGTTGTTCTGTGCGGTCTGCAAATGTCAAAAGGGTATTATTCCTGGAAAATAGTTTGTGGGTTTTTTTTCCACGTGAGAAACCACTCATCCTAGAAACATCCTAGGAAAACAGCAATGTTCCCTTGAAGACAGCTGATCATCCCGGGAAACGGGTTATCTTCCCGTGAAAATAGAGATTTTCATGGAAAAGCATTTAGTTTCCCGGTAAAAGAGTTCAACATCCTGAATTAACAATTTACCTCCGTGACTACTATCATGAAGAAATCGTTATACTCCGTAAAAATATCCTGGAAAAAAAAAAAACACAGATATTTCTCGGGAAAAAAAGCGTATAATTTCACGGAGAAAAAAAAATCTTTAAGACAATTAGTTCCGGGAAAAATCAATTATTTTCCCGTGACAACAGCTCGAGCTGCGCGAAGACAGGCAGCTATTTTCAGAGGAAAACAGCTGGTTCTAGTGGAAAACCAGTTAATTTTACGGACTGATGAACTATTTTCACGGGATGATTAACTACAGAAAACAGTCATTGCCCTGCGATGACTGTCTGTTTTCATGGGGGAAAAAAATCAATGTTTTCCAGGGAGATAATCTGCTGTTTTCATTTTGAAAAAAAAAAGTCTTTATTCCTGGATTTTTAGCTTAATTTTTGTTTTACCAGGATATTCAGCTGTGTATTCTATACTTATTAGGAGTGTCGGGGAGGCATAAACAATGTAGACACACTAATGTATGCAGCAAGGATCTATACACAGTAGATACATGCAAAACCAATGTACACAAACTACATCAAGGGTTTATTGCGATGTAACTATGACATATCGTAAACATGCTAACGAACTGCACAAAAGACCGTAAACTTTGGCTCCGATTATCATCTTACTCCCTTCCGAAATCGTATACAATTATTCAAACTTAGTTGTGCATTCTTTTTATTAAGACATAATGAAATGCACGTGAAGAGCATTTAGAAAACTTGATCAACGTTTTCCAAGGAACCAGCTTGATTTTAAATCATAGCATTTCCAAGGTATTCTAAAGCAAAATGAAATAACTTCCATCTCACGTTCGCTCCTCATTGTCACAGATGAATAGATTACGACATAACAACAAAGGCACACGGAAGAGGTGGGCGGAGGGGGGGGGGGGGGGTGAAAATGGGGGTGGGGGGCGACCTCAGCTGTGGTCGAGCGGATCTTGGATCCGATCTTCGTGTCTGTTCAAGGGTGAAAACAAAATTGCTTTTGCCGCCAGGGGAAGTTATAGTTGCTACTGACTGAAGGAGTTACTCCCCATTTATTTGCCTTTCAAGAGAACACGCAAAATGGGAAATGCTCACGTCTTTTGACACCAGGAAGTTTTTTTAATATTCACTGAAAATATATTATTTTGTAGATAGTTATCAATTTATAACAGCATAATATTCACTGAAAATATATTATTTCGTAGATAGTTATTAATTTAAAGCATCAACCTCACAATGGTAATTGTGTAATAATCTGAATACTATCATGAACATTTTCTGGATCAACTATTCAATCCAGATGTGGACCAAAATTTAATGGATTCGTCCTTTGACCTTATTTCATCTTTTCACCTAGTTTTCTTCAAACAGGTTGTGCAGTGTTTGCGTCTTAGAATTTGTAAGAATCTTGCTGAACCAACATGGATCCGTCATTTAATCCGGATCAGTAGCTAAGATCCGAACCGAAATTTAAGCCTTCGTCATGAAGGAACATTCCATCTGTTGACGAGGTATGGTTAAAGTATGTTCAGAAGTGTACGCGAAATCCTACTGACATATAAACGGAAAGGAGTGACAACATAACCTTGGCAGGACTGGGGGGGGGGTGGGGGGGGGGGGGGGGGGGGGGGGGGGGGGGGGGGGGGGGGGGGGGGGAAGTACTGAAGCAACGAACCCACCTTGGACTGTGGAGGGAGGAGGAGGAGGAGGAGGAACCTTCTCCGCCGTCTTGGTGTCCCCCGTGTTGACCGCTCGCCTCATCACTGATCTACTCAGCAACGCGCGCGTCTTCTTCTTCTGCTGCTTCTCCTGATCCACGTCGCTGTTCTCCTGACGTCCAGGCTTGGTCTCTTTACTCTTCACCTCACTCGCCAGCGTTCCGTTGGCTGTTTTACTCCCCGTGTCCTGCTTTGAAGGCTTGGTGGCAGAGGCTGTCTTGTTCGTCACTGAACTGGGTTTAGGGGGAGAGTGTGGTTCTTCCACCGTGCTGGTGGGTTTGTTAGGTGCTGGTTTAGATTTCGATCGTTCATCTTCTGATTTATTGGGGTTAGTGTCCACGGTTTTGGTTGACGTCTCCGCTTCTGTGGCAGAGGGTTTATTACTTCTGTTGACTTATCGTCGGTTTTGTCGTTACGGGAAACCTTTGACAGTCTTTTCTCCTTGGTCCTGGGGGACCTAGAAGTATTAGATATCTTTCTCTTGGCCGTTTTCGGGTCCGTGTCCTGTGTGGCGTCTGTTTTGTCCTGTCCCGTCGGGTTCCCCTTTCCTGATGTTTTCGCTTCGGGACCTTCTGGTGAGGATGAAGAGTTCTGTTGTTCTGTGCCGGAGGGTTTCATCT
>JADBJO010001893.1:0-15000 GCA_016801955.1 Conus betulinus | reverse complement strand
GTCCAGTCCGGATTTTATGACGAAAGTAAATTGTCGAAACAAACACCAACATGATTTAAAATCACGCCACATATGGCAAAGGCAATCTTCTGAAAATGTCTGTAGTTCACACACTTGTAACGAATTTTGTTAACTGGATTCATTTCAAAAGATAACGCATTGTTTCTTCAGCCTTTTTTTTTTTTTTTTTATCTCAGGTGAATGTGTAAAGGAGGGGGTGTCAAAATTTGGTCCAAAGGAAACGGTGTGAATTATTATCTCCCAGCACCAGGCGCTGTGGCGCAGTAGTTAGCGTTACGAGTTTGCAGGCTGAAATGTCGTGGGTTCGATTACCACAAAAAGCATTCATTTATGGATTTTTTTTTTTCGGCCCCGGTTTACTTCTTCGCAGAGTTTAGTGAACTGTGTGCTCTAATGGAAACATTGAAACCCAACAGCTGAGTTTGCGCCACAAATTCCCAGACAAATACTGCAGGTGTCTGTATTTATGGGTCCTGTTTGATGCCGGGATATATCGTGAAAAAAAAAAAAAGACTACAACCCTGTAATGTGGTCTCAGAACAGAATGGAATTCCACGGCATTATCTTTGCCGCTCTCATCTATTTGATGATTATCATAGAAAAAAAACATTTCATATTCTCCGTCTCTGTGCTCGCCTTAAACTCGTGGTGACCTTCGTTTCTTTACGTTCACGCCTGCCATGAGTTTGTGACAAGATCGGCAATACCGGCCAGTTCATAAGGACTTTTCCTCGGGTGGACATGGAAGCAACCTTCCCAGCGGAGACACTCGCTGGCACTGGCTATGTGACCCAACAGTCAGTATTGTCAGTTGGGGAGGTAGGAGGGGAGGGGATCAACCGGACATGTACATCGACAAAGTGACTTGACGAAAGTGCGGTGTCTCCTCTAACGGGTGACCTTATGACGACCGGCTGCTGACTGTTACCAGAAGACTGCAATGCTAGGGAAGTGACAGGACAAAGGTGATGTGGCGGCATGTGAGAGAACAGGGATGAGCAGGTCTGGAGTGATTCGAACGCCAGCTGTACTTTTATATCAGTGTCAGAGTATTTCGTTTCAATGTAACTTTTCAAACACATTGTTCCATCTGAAGATGGCAGAAGGGACGATCCGATTATTGTTTAGTTTGCACTGTACACATGTATTACCTTTCTTAATACAAAACTATTCTATTCATTAGAAACATTTGTGTCTTGCAGTCAAATTTACCTTAGGCTTCGTTAGATAGAGTTGTTGTTGTTTTTTAAAATCTGATCATAATATGTCAAAACGTCAGTTCTGGTGCCCTGATATCCCATTGAAAAAAAAAATGTTATAACATGAAGTGTCCGATGTCGTAGACAGTTTTATCAAGTACTTTTAATAATTACGCCATTCGTCGGTTTATCATTATATGTAACAGTTTTAATGCTGTAGTTTTAGCGACCTGATTGACTTGTCACTTATTCCAGTACGCTCAGATTCATTTCATTTCAGCTACTTTCTTTTTCAAAATTGACTTTTACAATGCTGTTTAATGTTGGTTGAAATTTGTATCCTAAAATTTTAAAAGAAAAAAAAAAAACGGAATCCCACCGTAAGATCTTTATGTCACATTATTTTCTGCTTCATTCAAGTTTCTGCTTCGAGTCAAGTCTGCCTGTGTTTGTAAAACATCATTTTTTTAAGAGTAGCCCAGAAAACTCAGCAATTTTTTTTAAAGCAGAAACTGCTATCAAATAAAGATTTTTTTACTACCGTCTAAGCGCAAAGTGGATTCGTCAGCAAACTGAGATAATATTATTTTCTTTTCCTTTCCTTTTGTTTCAGTGTCTCTGCTGTACATGTTTTTTACGGATCATGAGCCAAACCCTTTCAGCACATATCAGATATAAATACAGCGAGGGCGGCTCACTTTGTTGAATCTCTCTGTCTGTCTGGAACCAGTAATGTAAGGTAAGGTTAGGTAATGTTGCTTATAGCCCAGCCGACCGCAGAGGGGGTACCGTATCAGGGCTGTCACCACGTTAAAAATCAACTCACAAGTCAACAACAACAACAACAAATCCTTTCTCACATCTCTTTAAAACTACATCTTCTAAAAACGCATCAGAAACTTCGTTAAAACACAAGTCAACAACAACAACAACAAATCCTGTCTCACATCTCTTTAAAACTACATCTCTTCTAAACGTACGCATCAAAAACTTCGTTAAAAATCTTTCTTCCGCAAAAAATCTTAAATCAGATGAAAAATGTTCATCTCTCTCAAAAACCCCAAAGATCACGTCAGGCGGGACATCTCTGAACAGGGTTTTCATGGACTCCTTTCCGCTGTAAAGTGTTCATGTCTCACATCGTGCAAGTCCCACAATCTAAAAGAATATGTTTCACTGTGAGTGAAACATGACAAGGAATGCAGCACGGAGCTTCTTCACTTTTCAAAAGATAAGAATGGGTGTAAAAACGAGTGGCTTGTGTGCAAGCGGCACAGGACTGTTTTCTTCTTTACGGCCGCCTCTGGAACATGGTAGAAACTCGTTGAGGTTTTGGGACGGATTTTAAAAACAGTTTGTTATCCGTCTGCAAGGTCCATTCCTCTTGCCAGAGGTCTTTGACATAGGCCTGTGGTGAGGAACGGTAAACCTGCTCAACCTTTGCCTTGTGGCATTTTTGGCAAGCTGGTCAACCATCTCATTGCCTCGAATGCCCCCATGGCTGGGAACCCCAAGCAAAACACTACTTTGTGTCCATTTGATTTTAGGGAGGTGTACAGTGTTTCAAAGATTTTCAGTAGTTGAGGGTGCTTAAGATTACGGCCAGCTTACAAAAGTAGATGCTGTAACATTCGGATTAAGTATTTGACCCGATCTATTACGTCACACCCAAACTTAAAGACACACAAATATATCTGCAAGAATGATGAGGATACGCTATCAAAAGCTTGCTCAAACTCGACTGGCGAAAAAAAAAAAGAAAAGAAAAAAGAAAAAAAAAAAAAAAAAAAAGCAGATACGTTTCTTTCCCTTTATACACACTTAGTGTATAATATAGCACAGACTGATTTTCACAGACTGATGATACCTTATAATTATGCAACCTGATATTTTCACTGATCTAACGACTCGTTAAAACCCGACTTTTGATTTTCATGGACAATACTTTGTAAAACACCTTATCAACTCCATAACACAACATAGGCAGACACAATCTTGTACGCTGTGTTGAAGAGAAACTGGAAAGCCAGTTTCTGCTGAGAGGGTATCCTCAACGTGTTAAGTTATGAACAATGGTGTTTAACAATGCGCGTTTGTATTAAACTTTTGTGTGAGGGAAAATTTCAGTGGGGCTGACAGATTACGGATCAAATGTACGACACTCCATGCGCCATGCGCAGATTCTCTTTTCTCGATATGAGGGCAAACCGAATGTTTTGATATTTTCCCGTATTCCCTCTAACATGTACAAGGTTTGTTGAATGACGGGTGTTTGTGAGTTATTATTTGTTGCTAACTTATTTTTTGAAGATGTAATCTGTCTCTCTGTCTGCCTCTCTCTCTCTCTCTCCTCTCTCTCTCTCTCTCCGGGGGGTGAGTTTCAACGTGGAGTTGGAGCAAGACGCAGTGTAAAATTCTCTTGAAGTTCTTCCTATTTTTGACGGTTCCTGTTAGTGGCTGTTGATTGAAAGTGTGCATGTAACTAGTAATTTCCCATGGCGTTGGATGGTCTCTCTTTCCGGCAAGATGTGGTTGTTGTTTTCTGCAGATATTTCTGCATTTTAGTACAAGAGAACTGTGCAAAATTGAAAATGAGGTCACCCATTTTGACTCTACGCCGGCGGAGTGACGGTGTCGGGCAGGTTTTGCTCCTCGTCTTGTTTGTTTGGGGCGGACTGTTACTGCAAACTGCCATGTGGAGATGTGGAGCAGAACCCCCGGACCTACACCAGCGGTGAAGGCAGACAACGCAAAGCCAGACCCGGCCTCGGATACGCTACACGTGGTGCCAGTGCGGACAGGAAGTGCTGCGCCCCCTCTGCGGACTCTCCGGTATCCAGACCGACCAGCGCCGAACCCACCACTCTGCCGACATCATGACCAAGCTTCTGGAGATGGACAGGACCAGCAAGGCCCTGCCTGCATGAACAGTAAGTTGGATGACGTTAAAAACAGATGTGAAGACCCTTGGTGAAGTGTTTCTAGAAAAGAAGGCAGATGATCTCGAAGGGCGCTCGAAGCGTAATAATTTATTGTTTTATGGATTGAGCAGAAGTGAGAATGAGAATAGTGATGACTGCGAACGAATGTTGAAGGACTTGACTGCTAAGAAGTTGGGCGTGAATGGGGTCGAGTTTGACAGAGCGCATCGTTTGAATGCAAAGCATGACTCCCCTATCATTGCCAGATGTTCCTCATACAAGGACAAGGTACATATTTTGAAAGCTAAGGCCAAGTTGAAAGGAACCAATGTCTTTGTCGGCGAAGATTTTACAAGTAGGGTCCGTGATATAAGACGTAAGCTCACTCACCTCATCTGAAAGACGCAAGGAATAGCGGTAAGAGAGCCGCGATGGTCTTTGACCATCTCCTTGTTGATGGCAAGAGGTTCGGACTTGACTCTTCTGGTCAGCTAAAAGAGTTGAAATAGGGTTTTGGCCGGCCCTCTCGCGACGATGAAGTTGTTAATTCAAGAGGGAGAAAGAATACCTTGACACCGGTGGAAAGACTGGCCGTTCCGGATCCTGTCACGCGTGGCAGTAGCCGCTTTGCACGTGCTTTTGACGGCAGTGTTGTGGACGGTGTGAGCGATGGCACTGGTACACGCTTAAATTCGTATGACAGTTTGAACGACAGCCGTTTGAATGATGATTTTTCTAAATATGATGATTTAGATAGCGATATTAATGCGTGTATGGAAAACGGTGCACTTGATAGTGATCATATTGATATTGACAACCGGGGGTCTGAATGTGCCTGTATGTAATAATAAAATATTCAAACTTCTTTCTTGGAATGTGAATGGTTTACTCTCAAAAGTTTTTGACAATGCATTTATTTCTTATGCCTGTGGTTTTGATTTTATATGCTTTGGAGAAACGTTCGTTGAAACTTGTAGCATGGACATGTTTGTTGGGTATAAAGCCTTTATCAAACTGCTGTAAAACTCTGTCATCAGGGGAGAAGATCTGGAGGACTCGTTTGTTTGATAAAAACAAGAATTTGTTCCCTTCGTATCATATGTAGAAGTTCATTGCTCTAATGTATGTGTCTTTTTAATTGAAAAATCGCTTTTTGGTACACAGAGAAACATTGCTTTGGTTTGTACGTATATTCAGCCTGAAGGTTCTCCTTTCTATAATTCTTTTAATGTTGATAATGGTATTTCTATGTTGGAAGACTGTTTGGCTGACTGCTTGTGCTCTCTTGGTGACATTGACATAGTACTGTGTGGCGATCTGAACAGCAGGACGGCAAATTTTTTCTCCTGATTTGTATACTGATGTTTTTGATTCCTGTTTGCAAACAAAAAGCCAGCCACCTTGCACAGATCGACGTTCTCATGATAATGTATTGAATATTACGGTAAGTTATTGTTAAATCTGTGCGTTGCTTTTGATTTGTATATATTATGAATGGTGTATGTCAGGGCGACCGTCATGGTTGCTATACATACATTTCAGACAGCGGGAGCAGCGTTAATGATTATTTCCTCGTATCTAAAGATTTTTTTCTTCACTTTTTGTGATTTATGTTATTTGTTTGTTTCGGAGCGTATCGAATCCGATCATTTACCTGTTGAATTTCACATTGATTTTACAACAAAAAAGGTGGCGATAGATCAACGGAGAATGTTGAGGCAACAGTATTT
This sequence comes from Conus betulinus, assembly GCA_016801955.1. Lineage (NCBI taxonomy): Eukaryota > Metazoa > Mollusca > Gastropoda > Neogastropoda > Conidae > Conus > Conus betulinus. The sequence goes on along the minus strand of JADBJO010001893.1, from coordinate 9,129 downwards.
GATAAGTTTGTGTGGAATGATGAGTATGCTTTGACTTACAGAGAGAATTTGTGTAAAGCAGAATGTGTGCACTAAATTAAATGAGGCTTTAGAACTGATCAATGTTGATGTAAATAAAGCTTTAGATTTGTTTAATGATTGTATTAAAAACAGTGCTGAATGTATGATAAAACGTGTGCTAATAAGAAACGGTGCTAAAAAGGATGATTGGTTTGACAACGATTGTTTGGTAATGAAAAGAAAAACGCTAAAATTATTGAGAATATGGCTTCGTACTTTGGACGATGGTGACAGAAGTGAGTATGTCATTGCAAGAAGAGAATATAAAAAACCTTCAAAAGCAGAAGAAGAAAATGTTCAATAAAAAACTTATTAGATAACTTGATCAGATCTCTTCCTTCACAACAGGAGTTTTGGAAAACATTAAAAAAGAGCTTCATTTAAAAGAAAATACATTAAGAATAATATTTCCCTGGATACATGGTATGAGCACTTTACACATTTGTTAGGTAAAGATATTTTAAGTGATGATGATGAGCTTTCTGTTGTTATCGATGAGGGAGAAGACGAGCATTTCAATCGTCCCATCTCTAAAGAAGAAATTATATTTGCCATGCGGAAAATTAAAACTAACAAATCAGCAGGACCTGATTCTATTATTGGTGAATTGTTGAAGTATGCTGGACCTCGAGTTGTTGACTTTTTTACTAGTTCTGTTCAATAGAATTTTTGATGAAGGCATCTTCCCAGAAAACTGGACAGAGTCTGTAACCTTGCCCTTGTTCAAGAAAGGCGATGTAGATAACCCTAATAATTACAGAGGTATCTCTTTGGTTGATGTTAGCTGTAAAGTGTATAGTACTGTTGTTAACAACAGATTGCAGGAATGGGATTGAATGTAATAATATCACGGGAGAGCATCAGGCTGGGTTCAAAAAGGGCTACTCTACTATTGACCATATGTTTACTCTTCTTGCATTTGTTCAGAAACAATTTTCATTAAATCGTAAATTTTATGTTGCGTTTATTGACTTTGAAAAAGCCTTTGACTCCATCAATAGAAAGCTTTTATGGACTATCTTGTTAAAAAAAAAAATGGGATCAAGGGGAAATTATTTCGCTGTATAAGAGCCATGTACAAAGTTGTTAAGACTAGGGTGAGAAGTGGTTCCAATCTGACAGATTATATTAATTGTTTTGCTGGGGTAAAGCAAGGTGATGTTTGCAGCCTGTACTTTTTTCTATATTCATTAATGAGCTTACCATTGAGGTTATCAATAATGGCCTTCATGGTGGACGATTTTCGGAAGATGTCTTAGAATTGTTTATCCTATTATTAGCAGATGATGTTGTTTTGGTTTCAGAAACGATAGTTGGCTTACAGCGCCAGATAAATAATCTGAACAGGGCTGCCTCTCTTCATTAGAGTTGAAAGTAAATATGAATAAAAGCAACATTGTGGTGTTTCGAAAGGGAGGTTATTTGGCGGCGAGGGAAAGATGGATGTATAACGGAATTATTACTATACCTGTGCTGAATGTATATAAATATTTAGGGATCTATTTTTCTACACGCCTAAGTTTTACCTTTGCCTGTAAAGATCTTGCATGTAGGGCAAAGAATGCTTTGGTATGTGTCATGAAAAGACTGATTGCTTTGAATAACAATTCGCTTGAGCTATTTTTGAAAATATTTGATCCCAAATACAGCCGGTTTTGATGTATGGAGCTGAAATTTGGGGTTTAGATAATGCTGTTGTTCATTGCGAGGCAGTACATTTATTTGCTTTGAAGAGGTTTCTAGGTCTTGACAGGCGTATTTCAAATGATTTGGTATATGGGGAGACAATAGATATCCACTGTTTATTTGTTCAGCCATTAGATGTGTTCGGTATTGGTTAAAGCTTTTACAAATGGAACATTATAGATTGCCTCGTAAGTCTTATGAAATGTTGTTCGAATTAGATGTAAAGGGAAAAAACAAACTGGGTTTCAAATGTACGTCTGTTTCTGTGTAAGCATGGGTTTGGTGATGTCTGGCTGTCCCAGAGTGTCGGAAATCAAAGCCAGTTTATTCGTGTTTTCCGACAAAGGCTGATTGACTGTAGATGGCAAATGTGGGACGATCATATACAAAGTAGTGGACGCTATGATTTGTACAGAAATTATTCTAGTTTTCGTTGTACTCAGCCTTATTTGAAGTTTGATTTGGATATGCATCTGAAAAGATCAATTGCTAAATTCAGAGTTGGTGTTTCTGACATAAGGACCCATTACTTAAGATACAGACAACATAGACAAAATGATTTGGTATGTCCATTGTGTATGCAAGGTGAGGAAAATGAATTACACTTTATTTTCCTTTGTCCAGCTTTAGAAGATATTCGTAAAAAATTTATCCCACAGAAATATCATAGCCGCCCATGTATGTTTCGTTTACAGTTATTACTTAGCTCTAATAGTTATAAGGTTATGAAATAATGACGTCTAGATAGTCTTGTTGTATTGTTGTTTTTTGTTTTCTGATAAATCATGTGTTTCTTATATTAAAAGTCTCTCCTCTCTCTCTCTCCGTCTCCTCTCTCTCTCATCTCTACCCTGTGTGTGTCCTGCGTCTCGTGTGTGTGTGTGTTACCATGTGGTGTGTGTGTTTGGTGTGTGTGTGTGTGTGGGTTTGTGTGTGTGTGTGTGTGTGTGTTTGTGTGTGTGTGGTGTAAATGTGTGAACACGTGTGGATGCGGGATCATGTGCGTATAGGTATATGTGTGTTTGTGCGTGTGTGCATGCGAGCATGTGGGCGAGCGTATGGGTGTGTGTGTGTGGGGTGGGGGGGGGGGGGGGGTGGGGGTGGGTTTGGGGTGTGTGGTGTGTGTGGCGCGCGTGGGCGCAGCGGGTGCGTCACGTGCGTCTGGATTGTGCGGGTGTATGTGTGTTCCTCCAATTCTCGTTCATTCTACGTCAGTCTTGTTTATGTGTGTGTGTGTTTGTGTGTGTGTGGTGTGTGTGTGTGGTGTGTGTGCATTATCGCTGGTCGCGCACGTGCGTCTGTGTGATTGCTTTTATGTGTGTTCCTCCAATTCTCGTTCATTCTACGGTCAGTCTGTGATAGTGTGTGTGTGTGTGTGGTGTGTGTGTGTGTGTGTGTGTGTGTGTGTGGGTGCCCATAGCCCTGGTTCCTGATTACTTGCTTCAGTTCTCAGCAACAAAAAGATGCGGTACTTGTGCCTTCGAAAGCATGAAGAGGGGCACACCTTTTATGCCCATCCACCTCTTTGCCCCCCTCCCCCTCGCTTCAACATCTTCTCCCGTCCCCATGCCTTCTCCCCCCCCCCCCCCCCCCACTTTCTTTCTTTTTCCCCTCCCACTTTCTTCTTTTCCTCCCCTCCTTTGCCCGCGTCTCGTCCTCTCTCTCTCTCTCTCTCTCTCTCTCTCTCTCACACACACACACACACACACACACACCACACACACACACGCACACGCACACACAACACACACACTTTTCTTTTCTTTTCTTTCTAAAAGGCACATTAGACAAACGTTCCCTTTGTATCTATCGTTCTATTGGAAGCCAATGTTCGCGCAAGGCCAACCCCCCACCCCACCCCCCCCACCCCGTTCTTTTCTGTTTCATGCAAATGTTTGCAGTCGACTGGGGTTGTTCTTTTCTAGTGTCTTCAGGAAAATTTGACTTCGAATCGGGCGTTTCTTCTTTTTTTTTTTTTTTTTTTTCCCTTGATACCCCCGGTTAATTTCATTGCTTTACCTGAGCTGAGTTTATGGTGGTGTTATGAACGCGCGCGCCGCATGTGTGTGTGTGTGTGTGTGTGTGGTGTGTGTGTGTGTGGTGTGTGTGTGTCTGTGTGTGTGTGGTGTCTCTGTGTGTGTCTGTGTCTGTGTACTGAGAGAGAGAGAGAGAGAGAGAGAGAGAGAGAGAGAGAGAGAGAGAGGAGAGAGATAAGCGTTCGTGTGCGTAGCTTGGTGTGTGTGTAAGAACTGATAAGAATATCTTTCAGGAAATCTGGAACAAAGATACAATGTTCATAATCAATACTCCCGCCTAATCGCAGATCAGTTAATCGCATCCCACCCCCCCTCCCCCCCCCCCCCCCCCCCCCCCCCCCCCCCCCCCCCCCCCCCCCCCCCCCCCCCCCCCCCCCCCCCCCCCCCTTTATATTCCCCCCCCCCTTCCCCCCCCCCCCCCCCCCCCCCCCCCCCCCCCCCCCCCCCCCCCCCCCACGGATACACACAGGCCACACGCCACAATTGGCATTTTGCACTAAAACACTACATCATCCATGTAAGTATTTTGAGGCCTACCATAGATCTCAGCCAGCATTTAACGTTGAGCTGATAATATATCAAAAGAACAACTTCCCACCAGTTTCTTTCCTTGTTTGGGGGATTTTTACCAATGAAATCACAATCTTTCAAATACCTTCCGCTCAGTTGACGTCACCTTTCAGGCCTCTGCACTCACCCATGACCCTGTCTTTGCGCCAGCTGGAAGTCCCCAAACAGTCCCATTCCTTTGATTCTAATCTGTCCGTTTGGAACCACCTGCCTTTAGGTTGATGGCCATATGAAAGAGTGAGGACAATCACCTGTCAGACACAAAAAAAAAAAAAATTTCAAAAGAATTTTATTGCGCCAGTCTATCAGTGCTCGACTCCTTAAGCAAGGCTTGGCGCATGAATTTTTCGTGTGCAGCATGTACATTTCTCCCTCTCCACTGTGGTTTAATTTGATTTGCCTTGAACAGAAAGTTTTTCTCTACCCACCTGCACCCCTACCTCTCCCCCTCCATTCCTCTGTTCCCATTTTTGCCCGTTTCATTATCAACTTCTCCACTTTTAACCAAAACCATTTCTCATCTTTTTACTGTGCTCTACTCTTTTTCCTCTCCTGCCACTGATTATTTTCTTTTTTGTTTTTTTTTTTTTTTTTTTTTTTTCTTTTTTTTTTTTTTTTTTTTTTTTTTTGAACCACAGATTTTTCGAAAAAAAAATTGTCTTGTACCTTGTATTTAAAACAAAATGAGTTATGGTGTTCATGCACCGGCTTTTTTTTCAGATTGTAATGTACATTTCACTTTTTAAATTATTATGATTATAAAAGCGGAAATATTTTATCAGAATCGTCACTTTGTGTCCTGACCAGCATGCTTGTTCTGTAGCAAACTGTCCTGCTACGGGGTGATAGTGCATCTTTGTCAACATCTACTGGGTTACACACCATGCGTCCCCCCCCCTTGTGTGCTGTGTGCGTCTGGGTTTCCTCCCCCCCCTGTGCTTTTCTTCCCCCTGTGTTGTGTGGGTGCTGTGTGGCACCTGTGTGTGTGTGTGTGTGTGTAACTACAATGATACTGTGTTCCGAAAATGTGAAACTTTCTAATCTGGTAAATCATCACCCACACTTTCCTTTTCAGTTTCAGTTTGTTCCAGGCATACCTAGGCCTCTTCAGGCGCTTCCTGAATGCCAAATGGGGTGTCTAAGTCACTTGATAATTTTCGGGGTGTCGTGGTGGTGGTGAGTGCTGCTGTTTTGTTAATCTTTTTTTTTTCTTTCCGTTCTGTCACCTTTTCAAATGGTTTACAGTTTTCTTATGTCCTTCTTTTGTATTAAACCCTGACCAATTTTTGACACATTATCTCTGATTTGCCCAGTCCGCGACAATTTTTTTTTCTCCATTCAGAGTTCTTCTTTATATACTGCAGCCTTTTTTCGCATAGAATGTGCTTGTACAAACTCTATTGATGGGAAGACTTGCAATGGGTTTGGCGAACCCACTTGCCCTACATGACCCCCCTCCAAAAAAATAAAAAATAAACGGGGATTTCTGTAGAACAAACCACTAATTTTTGCCCAGTCCTGCACTGATAACTCTCACTCGACCGCCTTAAACGCGGTCTGTATCACTCATCATCTTTTCCAGATAGCCTCTTGTATATTCCACACTTGATCCCCGCGCCTGTTCACAGTTCATTTGTTGCACACCCAACTTCGGTCACCTTCTTGGTGCACACGTGTCGGCCTTAGGACTCTAACGGGTTGAAAATCGAAACATCTAGCGTCCGGCCCCATGCACCACTTAACCATAGCATAGTACGGCACGGAGTTATATCCGACACGTAAAAGTTACCTCAACGGTGTTTGTCTGGTCAGATCTCAATGTGATTGCTCGCAATTTTGGCCGAGGGAAGCCGTCGTTTTCCCCCTTTTTCTTTTCCCCCTTCGCTGTTCCCCCATGCTGTTTCAAGTACAACGCGTGTCGTTGTGTGTGTGTGTTGTGGTTGCTCCCTCCACCTTCTTGTGTGTGTGTGTGTGTGTGTGAAGGTGTGTGTGGGTGTGTGTGGGTTGTCGTCTCGTCGTGTGTTTGTGTGTGCTGCTGCCTTGTGTGGTTTTTAGGTGTGTTTGGTGTCGCGTGTGTGTCGTGTGGGTGTGTGTGTGTTGTTGGCGGTGTGTGTATGTTGTGGTGATGTGTGTGTGTGGTGTTGTGTGTGTGTCTGTTGTGTGCTGCTTGTGTTATGCTTCGTCCCTGTATTTCTGTTCGACTAGATGCTGTGTGTTTGGTGTGGGGTGTGTGTGTCCCCCCTGTTTCTGTTCCCGGTCCGCCTGCCTTTATGCCACGCTCCGCCCCACCTTCCCCCCGTTCCCCCCATTTCTTTCCCCTTGTCACGCCCCAGCCATGCCCCCCCTATCCGAGCACATGGCGAGAGCTTCGTCGCTGTTGTGTTTCGTGCTCCCCGTTGACCGCGTGCTGTATTTACCACCAGGGTGGGGGCCGCCTGTCGGGGGCGGGGCGCGGGGGAATCAAGCTTCCCCGTGCTCGACTTGATTACGGATTCACTACGGGCACACCGTCTTCGTTGGATTCTCCCACACAGCGCTGGGCCTTCCTGCTTTCGTTGCTCTCTCCTATCCTTTCCCACTGTGTTCCTTCCTTTTCCCGTCCCTCCCTCTCCGCCTTCCTCCTCCCCTGCATCTATGTCTCTCTCCTCTCTCTCTCTCACACACATCACACACCCGCCACCACAACACCGTGCGCGCCGCCTTTCCCCCCCCCCGCGTTTCGCGCAACATCATAACACCACCCCACCCACTATAACTACCACACTTTGCGCGCGCGCCTGTCGCACCAACACCACACCACACACCACTCACACATCACCACACCACCCACCACACACAGTCAGTACTACTATTTCCACCCCCCCACATCAACTCCAACTACACCATTCACGCCGCACCAAATCGCACCTCATCATCCTGCCACACCGCGCTCCCCGTTCCGCCACGCACACCACCCAACCACCTATTAACAACACATTCACCACACCTACACACACACACCCCCTCAATTTTTCACCACAACACACACGCACGAGCACGCACGCACGACACGCATCATTCGCACGCCCCCTACACGCACGCACGAACCACTAGCACTTTTTTTATTTTTTTACGCCATCGCATTTCACACACCAACCATCACACCACCCCAACACACACCACCCACACTATCACACTGCCACCCATCATCCCCACACCCCACACTCACACATCCACACACACACAGAGGTAACGGAAATGAACTAACATGGCAATGTCCAACTCCACAGTTGGTGCTAATGACAGAAGAAAGGAAAATCACAAAACCCATTAAGAGGGAATCTTTCTTTCTTCCTTCGCTTTCTTCCTGCTTCTCTTTCTTTCATCTTTCTTTCTTCTTTTCTTTTTCTTTTTTTCATTCTTTCTTTCTTCTTTCTATCTTTTTCCGTTCTTTCCTTCCTTCTCTTTCTTTCCTTTCTTATTCTTCACTTTCTTTTCATTAATTCACTTCATTTACTTTCTTTGAAAAAAATATTGTGAGTTCTCCATAGAGGTGGTAGCAGTCGTAATTGGTGGTAGTGGGTGGTGGTGGTGGCACGGTGTGAGTGCGTGGTGTGTTTGCTGCTGGTGGTCGGTGATAGTAGAATTGGTGGCCAACTGTTACTGGTGTGCCCCCCTGTGGTGTGCTAGTGTGGGTCGGCTTCTCTGGCGCGGCCGGTGTGTGGCTAGCAGGTGGTGCGTTGTGGGGTCGGGTGGGGGTGGGTGTCGTTTCGGGCAGGGCTTCTCCTTTTTTATTCTGTCCCATCGATTTGGCAGGAAGCTAGAAGTTCAATGGCCCCACACTAGGTCTCCTCGATTTTTTCCCTTGATCCTGCCCACTGACCTTCCGACCACACTGTCCAAGTCCTAATATGGTGTCGGGGGAAACCGTACCCCACCTGACCGCTCTGGTTGCCCGCTTCCCTTGATCCCTTTGGCCGAGCTACGGGACTTGGCGCGACACGGTCGTACTTGAGTCCCCCCGTCCTTCCATAGTCCCGGGCAATCAAACCTCACACCCCCACCAACCCCCTTTGACCCACTCCACTCCCAATGCGACCCCTCCTAACCCACCACATCGAGTAACCCACTCCCGTTCCCACACCCAACATGAGAACTCTTACCTCATCCACTGCCCGTATCCCACTTCCGCTACCTGTTCCATAAATTCACTGTGTCTCTATCAGTACTTTGCCGGTACCAGTTCTCTTCACGTTCGTCGTAGTTGCCCCCCTTTTCCCTCACTTATTCCCTAACAATCCACCCTCCCATTACTCTCCTCCGATCTACTCTTCTATCCTCTACTCTCGTCTTTTATGCACATTTCATAGTAATAATCATCATCGTCATCAGTAAGTTATTACACTCTATCATTCATTCATCATCATCATCATCATCATAATAACATCATTATCAACATCACCTATATAGTATTTTCATTATAATGTATGTGTGTTCTGTCATCTCTGTCATACGGTGTCTGGTCTGTCGTGCGTGTCCACTCGTACTGGCTGTTTGTCTCTATACTCTCTATCTCTCTCTCTATTCTCTCTCTTCATCTATTTTTTCTCATTCTATATTATTCCATTGTTATCATCTTATCATTATTGTCATCCCATTCATCATACGTCATCACCTGTGATTCACCATCTTATGATGGTACATCTATATTTTAATCACTCGGCGGGCTGTCCTGCTCTGTCTGTCTGTCTCCTGTCCTGTCTGTCTGTTGTCTCCTCTCTATCTATCTCACTCTCTC